>CM044101.1:20579203-20598599 GCA_024174645.1 Lemna minuta | reverse complement strand
GATTCAACATCTTAGATCCATGAAATTTCACTGTAGAATTTGGGGTGATTAACCTCTCTATGTTACAAAACAATGCTCTGCCTAACTAGATACCACAAAAACACTTTAAAATGACAAACTACAGAGTGAGGAAAGAAGTCAATGTGATAAAACTACAAATTTATAAAGTTTTTGGAAAAAAAACATGGTCATATATATGGTTTCCATTTCTATCAAAGTTTCTTGAAGTTCCAAGATGTCTTCGCGAGCTGAAGTGTCATTATATTTTCAAGAGGTAAGCTAGTTGATTAAATATGAATGTTCTTGCCCAACTTCAGAACTAGAGTAGAAGGTTCCGACACAAAAATTTGAGGCCAATTTCATATGAATCATTCAATAACAAGGAAAGAAAACTAATATAGTACATAGTTGTGTAGGGAGAGCATAGGTAAAGGCCTAAATAGATATTATATGGCTAACAAGATAATCACAATTTCATATATTTTCATTGAAATGAAATTATATTTATTATTATTCTTGTTTGATGTTTGCAATAAAGTCTATGAACCCAATAATTGAGTGAATTATTATTAGATCATAATGTGGAGATCACTAGTCTACAAACATATGTTCTAAAAATTCTGATTTGAAGGATATTTGTGAGAGACATCAAACTATCTAATAAGAATAAAACTATTTGATCTTTATCACATAATGAGGATGACTGATCTTGTGGACATTAGCATGGTTACCCAAGGATTGAAATTGGGTGTTATTTAGAGAAATAGTTCACTAAACTATACATATGTATACTTGAATTGTGTTTATGCCCAAATGATATTTAGACCTTGAAATACTCAAAGTGGTAGTGAAACTAACTAAGAGGGGGGGGGTGAATTAGTTAGTTTGTTACTCTTTAAATTTTCTATTCCCTTTATTTCATATCCGTTACTTATCATTCTTCACTCTTCCTTTTTGGTGGACAAATGAATTTATACTGGTTGGGGGACCTAATGCCCCTTAATCCAGTCCCGAGTACTATGGTGTCGGAGCCTCCAATCGCACCAAATACAAATCCTAATATGTACTTCCCTCATACAGGACGTAGGATGACAGTTTGTAAAACTTTAGGTCTCGCCCCCTATGGCGACCCTAACTCTCACCTTCACCTTATTCTGAAGTACTACCCTCTTGGTCTGACCTCTTTAGCTGTCGAACACCTCTACTCCCTGCTGGGATCTGAGGCTCGAAAAGCTCTCCAAATCTTTGTCCAAAACAATGATTGCAGCGGAAGGTGTTGAATCAAAACATTCAACATCGTTGAATCACCAAGAATAGATGATCTGATCATCCATTCTAGGTGATCCTATCATCTAGTATAGAATAAAATTCATACTTACTTGGATCATTTGAAAGAGTTCTTCAACCGTTCAAGCGTCCGGCCTCTAGCGGTATCTACACAGTCTCCAAACGATCGGATCTCCTCTTGAACACTCGTCACCACGAGAGGAAGAGAAGATTGAGGAGAAGTTCCACTAGGCTTGCATGGGCACCTCTATTATGGTCGTTCTCCCCCTATTTATAGACTTTGGGAATGTGAACTTTTCACAAAAACCCTTATTATTATGTCTATATCCACCGACGTCCATTGATCTTATGTGTGTGACCCTCTAGGTCCATATATCTCGCCAGTTAATGACTCTATCAACCCAATAACACTTATTGGTCCTTCTTATCAATTAACTATATCAACATATAGATTAATTGAATAAGGATCGATTTAACCCAATCGACAGAGTTGAGTCGCCAGCCGGTGGGTGCCAAGCTACACCACGTGCTCTAGGAGATATGGAGTATATTAGAACTCTTTCATGGAACCCTGCCGTCATTGGTTACCGTGTACATATAATCCTTCATCCACACGAGACTCATGAATGACTTAGGGTATGGTTAATTGTCAAACCCTAATCCGTCACTCAATTTAGTACTGATGCGAGTAGGAAATCATTGAGAACAACTTCTCTAATATTTCCGCTACCTTGGCCAAGGAGTTAATCGCATCTCATTCCTTGAGTCGATCTCCTCATATACCGAGGGTGGATGATTCCATCTTGACCACACAATCATCTTCGAGGACTTCATGTCGTATCCAATCTATGACGTTTTGGAGATCCCGTGGCTAGGGAGTCATAAGTCATAGTCAAAACACGATCATCCATCCACAAGATGTCTTTGGTGTCTCAGGTCAAAGGACCACGTACACAACTGTGACATGAATCAACCTGATTGACAATTTAGGTATATTACCATTCAGGGATTCATACGGATCAATTCAGTGAACTCTTTCTCCAAAGAGCACCCACTATCTATCCTTAGTGTCTCCACACCAATGGCTATAGGATCGGCCATACTCATCATATGAGATGGATCAGATAGTGCTATTCTTTCCAAATAATTCGATGTCCTTCTTGAATATCCCACGAATAGGAATGTTTAGAACATATGTTTAAAGACTAGTGATCACTATTATGATCTCATCATAATTCACTTAGTCATTGCACATGCTCATGGACTTCATTGCAAACATCACACAAGAATGACAATGAATAAATTTCATTTCAATGAACACAAACAAGATATATGGAAGTGTGATTGGCTTATTGACGTGTCATTTTCGTGCATCGTTAAAACACAAAGACGATGGTCAAAAAAAATTTATAAAACTGAACTCAAAAAGACAAGATATAATAATCAAGTATTGGGTAAGTATCAGGTCGATCCACAGAGAGCAGGGTTGACTTTAATCGTAGAGTTGACTTGCTCAAACTTAGGTTTAAAAAGAGTTTTAAATAAGAGAAAATCAGATGTAAGATATGGAAATAATATAAATAAGGTAAATAAGAAGTTTTAAGAATTTAAATCTCGGATTTGAAAGAGAAAAGTCAAAAGTCAAAGTCAAAGCATTGACTTTGACCAACAGTAGGTGTTCTACAAAATCAGAGAACCACACAGAGTCAGAAGATTACGAAAATTAGATATTTGGAAACTAGAAAGAAAATGGAATTTATTGATATATATTTCGTAATTTTTGCATAAGAAATGGATTTATTATGAATTACTGAAAATCAATGATCAGAAAATCCCTGAAATTAACACCTCAGAGGAAATCTTCAAATTGAATGCCCAAATGAAATCCAAATCTTTCAATTTCTATTTCAATGGAAAGCTAAGAACCAGAGTAATCCAACAAGACCAAAATTATCAAATTCTGATTTGTAACTAAAAAATAATTGACCCCGAAAGTCAATGTTTGACTTCTGATAAAAGATGAACAGTCCGTGGTCAAATGTCAAATTGAAGGGTCAAATGAACTCTGAATTTGATGAATTTGCTATCCACGGAAAGCCGATGAAAAGAGGAACCCAATGAAACCAAAATCAAGTGATTTGGAATTATAATCAGAGAGATATCCTATTTTCAAAATCAGAAAAATTTTAGACTAAAATTTGGGGAAAATGAAGAACACTATGAACTAATTTGCAAAATTAAACTTCTAAATCTAATAAAAACTCAAATTACCTCCTGATAATCGATCGAATCTCACTACTAACCCGATTGCTGCAAGGATGGGGCTCCAATTCTTGTGGATTGAAGCGAATTTGCTCGGATTCTTCCTCGTGGACGTTCGGAATTCAAGGGGAAAATTCGATGAAATCAAGGAGAAATTCGTGATCAATCCCGCTCCAAATGCTTCGCAATCGAGTCTAAACGCGGGGGGAACATGATGAACTAGAGATCTTCCTCGAAATTTGCTTAATTCCTTCACGAATCGATCAAAAGTTCCGTTTGAAAGGGAGAAATAAATTGGTTTTACAGAGGAAATTGGGCTTGAAATCGTGGGTGATGGAGCGGGTCGTGAGCGCGGATTTGCAGCGTCGAGGGTGCAATTCCGTGGGCATGGATCGTTGCTTCAATGTCGCGATGGATTGGCCCGGAGTGAGCGGTTTTGTTGGGTTGACTTTGCTTCAAAATGAGGCCACGATCGGGCCACGATCGTGATCCTGGAGCTTGGTCGGCCGTCGTCTAATCCTGTGGGAGTGATTCCGCGACAAAAGTTCCATGATCGCGGCTCGATCGCACCGCGATCACGGTTCGGTCGGACCGCGATCGTGGAGTTCTTCGACGATACGTCTGCACCGTCCGATGGGCTCCAGTTAGATGGACGATCACGATTCCCCGATCCCGTGCGCCGCGATCACGATTCGAGTCCTCCACCAGCCGTCCGATCGTGATCGTCTCTCGATGAAGATCAGCCGTCCGCGTGATGGAGATCGGACGCACCAGAAGACTCTGCGCGTCGCCAAGATCGCGAACGATCGCGACCGTCCGATGAAACTCGGATAATCGCGTAGTGCCCCCGATCGCGCAAGGTTGAGGCCGTCCGATGACGATCCAAGCTTCTTCGCTCTGGCACGTGTCGCCCATCTAGCGGATCACTTAAAATTCATATCGCCACGTGCTTGATTGATGATCGCGTGGACTCGGGTCCACGCGATCTCCGCCATCTTGATGAGATCCGACGCCTGCCGCACGTCCACGTCACCTGCAAAATAGGTAAGACGTGTGGGACTATGTCCCACACGGAAATAATGGCGGGATACGGTGCGCTTAAATAGGGGAGTGGATTCCCCTATTAATGTTGTCACTATCCCCTCTATTAGAACTTACACGTGGCGCCCCTCACGGGCGCCCACGTGGCTGCGTGGCCTCCCTGCCACTTGTCGCGCCCTGTGCGCTGACGAGACGAAACCGCGAGGTCATCGATTTCACGCGATATCGCGTCAAAAATAATACCGAACTTACCAATTTGATGAAAATGAATCGAATTCAAGGGTATAATGGTAAATACCGGTCGAATCCACAGGGAATTAAGCAATTTCTTGATGTAATCTTCAATTTTGATCAAATCAGACGAGAAATTGATGGCAGAAATTGGGGAAAATGGTATTTTAAGAAAGTAGACTTCAAATCGATTCCACGGAATCAAAAATCGTCGAATTTGGACTTGATTTCGCAAAGAAATCAAGATTCAAAGTGGAGCAAAAATTCGGAAGATCGAAATCGCGATTTTGAGCTAAATCCTATGAAATTGATCTCTAAATCATGATCTAATCGAAAATTAAACATAATAGGAGGAGAAATCATGTAAAACCGCTTCCACTAAACTCATTTTGTGATCAAATCGCCGCGATTAAGCTGATTAATCGCGAAGAAAATCAAGAACGCCTCGACGAACTTCAAGCTGCGATTTCTCACTCAATACTACACCAAATCTCGACTTCTACCCCTCCGTGGACGCGGAATTGAAAGAGGAAGAGGAAGAACTCGAGAGAAACGAGTGAGAGAGGTGTCTAGACAGTCAATTTTGTTGAATTCTCACTCGAATGCTTAAGAACGTGAAGAACAGGGCTTTTTATTGGGCGAAATTTGGTAACCGTCCGATCGCCTTGATGAACGGCTGTGATGAAACGGTTCATCACGAACCGTTATCGTTAAATCCCGATCGTCGGATCTTGGATGAACGGCTCAGATGCTCCCGTCGATAGGCGTTATAAAAACGCTTGAATCCCGTTCGTTAGATCACGATCGAACGGTCCAGATAAAGCTTTCAAATCAGGCGTTATAAAACGCCTTAAATCCTCGCCGTTGGATCTTGATCCGACGCGTCAGATGCTCCCCCCTGAGATTAAATCGTGGCCGTTATAACTCTTCTTTAAAGACACGTGCACGATCACGGATCAGTGGTCCATAGGTCCACGTGATCGACGCGCGATGGTTGATCGGCCGTTCGATCCAACGCCTCCGCTTCAGCCACGTCACCTGCATTGAAAACAATGTGGGTTTTTAGTCCCACACGGAAAATGTTTATGAAACCGTCGGGTTTATAAGACCCGACGGTTTGTAAGGGTATGACCCTTCCCATATAGGGGAGGCTGAATACCCCTTTATATTTATGATAACTATATATAATATATATACATAAATAAAATGCGCCACGTGGGCGCTGCGCATCCACGCGGGCCCCGCGCCCATTTTTTATTTTTTTTATTTATTAAAAATAGATTTAAAAATCGAAAATAAAATAAAAAAAACGGGTTAAAAATCCAGAAAAATCCCTAAAAATAGAAAATTCATAACTTGTAATATATAACTCCGAATTAATCCAAATTTCTTTCATTTGATCCAAAATTTAATTTCTATTATTCTAAAAAGTCAAAATTAATAAATAATAAGAGTTAAAATTATTATTTCAAAAATACATTCATTTATTAAGATTTTTTAGAAAATAAAATGAATGTTTATAAAAATGATTTCTCTTATTATTTTAACTTTAAAAACATTTATAATCTCAAGAAAAAGATGGTTTATCAAATTATTAAATTCTAATTTATCAAAATTAACCCTAAATTAAAGTATTTTGAGATTATAATGATTTTTTAAGAGAATAATAGAAAAATACATATAAGTATGATAACATGCATGAAAATGAAATCATTTATACTTAAATATGCATCAAAAATCATGTTTTATGATGTAAATATCGCATGTTATCACACCCCCCAACTTAAATTATTGCTAGTCCCTTAGCAATTCACTATATGATCTCCCTAGAAAGTCTTTTCATCCTTTGATCCTATTACTAAAAAGGTGAAGTGTATAAATGTATGATCACGTTTTCCTCATAGTGTATGCCCTAATGATCTAGATTCCATTTCTAGGTTGACTTCTTTAGTGCATGTTAGGGTAGTGCTCATCGGCTAATGCTCAAGTCTAATTCTTGATTGTAATCAAGGTGAGCCTATCTAAGGTATGATGCTATGGTGCTGAAAATAAACTCACTCTCTCATGAGTGGATGTAATTCCTTACCCTCTCCATAAACACATCACTCCTTCCCTCAAATTGGAGGCTACCTAGTACTTAGAATTCCCCTCAACTCGCTCTCCTCCTTAAAAGAGTGCAATTCAAATGGATTCCTATCTTTGGATGCATCCTGTGAGGAGGCTGAAGGAAATAAAAGATACTATTTCTAAGGATATGACTTGGCTAAAAGCAAATATGCTGATAAAACAAAGTGGATGATAAAATCAAAGAAGGTACCACTTACGATGATTATACTCCCAAGTGAGGTGGATGATGATGGATAGGGTAGATGGTGGAGATGATAGTGGAGGTAGAGATAAAGGTAGAAGATGTTCCCACTTATCTTCCTTCTTATAACTTCTTATTTCTCTCTTTCTTTTGAATTTGCCCCTCTTTCTTTTCTTCTTCATCATTTTTTTTAAGCATTTCAGAAGACTAGAATGATGATGTGGAGGAGTTTTAGGATTTCTGAAGAGAGTGTGTAGCAAGTGAAGTGTAGTGAAAGTATAAACACATGTGGGAGAAAAAGTGGAGGGTGAAATGGATGTGTGGATTCACTTGGGAGTGTTCATCATCAAAAGCAAAGTTTTAAAACAAATTGGTGTTACTACTTGACTGCTTTGGAAGAGAAAACTATATGCCTATAAGGAAAAGATAGGTGCTACAAAGATTATGGATCATTGCACTCTTTAAAGGGGAAAGTCTAGCATCGAAAAATTCCTTATACTAAGCAGTTTGGGCTAATAATAGGTAGAGGATGGAATTTCATTTTCTCTCAAATACTCTCCTTTTCAATCCCATAGCATTTCAACCTCTTGATTACTCTTTTTCCTTGGTGCCTGTTAGGTACCCAACCCCAAAGAAGTCAACCACTACTCTAATCCATTGGTCTCTCTAGATCATTTGGCTTTATTACTCAAAATGTAATCATATGGACTATAAGGTCCTCACTTCTACATCTCTAGTAGGTCAGATCTCTAGATGAAAAGACTTCTAAGGTGGGGTAGATTAGATCAAAGGTTTTGAAAAATAGGAGTTTTTAGAAGATAGAATTTAAAAATTTTTGAAAAGGATAGAGCTTTTTCTAAATCCTCACCCCCAAGTAGAATCATTCATTGCCCTCAATGAATACTACATGCTCATGTGAAAAACTCATCGAATCATGGCGTGAAAACAATAAAAAGTGCGGTGAGATGGGTTTAGAAAAGCTCATTAGTCCGTGATGCTCGTGGGATTTTCCGGTGCAGGTGCGCCCTTTCCTAATGTAGTTCTTCAACGTCTAAAAGCAAACTGAAATAAAAAACACAAAACTAAAAAGTAAGATAATCTTGGGGTGCCTCCCAAGAGCGCTAAGTTTAACGTCTTCAGCCAGACTAAACAAAAATGAAACCTAGACTACTGATGGGTCGAGGGTGATACCGTCACGTCCTCGAATGCTCGGGAAGATGCAGATTTACCTTATCTCGCTGGTGCGGGTGGCTCCGAAGTCAGTACGGCTTAAGACGATGGCCGTTTACCTTGAATTGTCGACCGGTCTTAGGGATCGGGGATGAGTCATCGCTCCGCCGTCGAACAATTCCCGAGAACCACGTATGGACCATCCCATCCGGGAGCGCAGCTTTTTCCAGGGAAGAGTTTGAGGCGGGAATTGTAGAGCCAGACCTTGTCGCCGATCTGGAATGATGGTCGTCGGATGTGTCTTGCCGGGAAGGCCTTGGTCTTCTTTTTGTAGATCGCCGCGTTATTGTACGCGTGCGTGCCTCAACTCTTGTAACTCTTGGAGCTGGAGAAGTCGTTCCTTGCCCGCTTCATCCAAAGGCGAGATTGAGCTTCTTGATGGCCCAAGAGGCTCGATGCTCTAGCTCAACCGAAGGTGGCAAGCTTTCCAGAGATGAGTCGAAGGGAGACATCCCGATGGGTGTCTTGTATGCCGTCCGGTATGCCCATAGTGCGTCGGGGAGCTTGTGTGCCCAATCCTTTCCATCTGGACGAATTATCTTTTTAAGTATAGATTTGACTTCTCGATTACTAACCTCTACTTTCCCATTCGCCTGGGGGTGGTATGGCGTGGTGATGCGGTGGTGTACTCCGTATTTCTTCATCAAAGGTTTCGGAAGTGCGAGTTGTTGAAATGTGAGCCTCCGTCGCTGATGATGGCTCCTGACAACCGTATCGGGCGAAGATGCATCGTGTGATGAAGCGTAGTACCTCCCGATGATCGTTTGTCCTGGTGGGGATTGCTTCGACCCACTTGGACACGTAGTCCACCGCCACCAAGATGTACTCTTTCCCGTCAGAAGGTGGGAAAGGTCCCATGAAGTCTATCCCCCAAAGGTCGAAGATTTCCACTTCAAGGGATCGGCCGCATCGCATCTCTGTCTCGCTTGGAGATGTTGATCGCCGCTTGACATTGTAAGCACTCCGTGCAGAAACGGTGGGCGTCCTTGAAGATAGATGGCCGTAGAAGCCGCTCCGTAGGATCTTGTCCGCGGTCTTTCGTGCCGCGAAGTGTCCTCCGCACGTCGATGAGTGACACATCGCCGCATGTCTCCCCTCGCTCCTCCTCCGATACGCATCGTCGGATGATCCGCCGTATCCTAGGTGGAACAAAAGTGGTTTTTTTCCTCAGAAATAATACTTGAGCTCATGGAAGAACTTATCTTTTTGGTGTCGGTTCTCGTGCTCCGGGATCAATCCAGTCACGATGAAGTTGACGATGTGCGCGTACTGGGGGCGTGACTCGAGATGGAGAGGAGATGCTCGCCTGGAAATGTCTCTCCGATGTCCTCTCCTCCCGAGATGTGGAGACGCGATAAGTGGTCCGCCACCGAGTTTTCGCTGCCCTTCTTGTCTTTTTATCTCCAAGTCGAATTCTTGAAGGAGCAACACCCATCGTATGAGTCTTGGTTTGGCCTCTTTTCTTGGAGAGCAAGTATTTCAGGCCGCATGATCAGTGTAGATGATGATCTTGCTCCCCAAGATGTAAGGCCGAACTTCTCGAGAGCGCGGACCACCGCCGAAGCTCTTTCTCCGTCGCCATGTAATTAATTTGAGCTTCGATGAGGGTCTTACTTGCGTAGCGCACGGCCGTCGGCTTTTTGTCCGCCGCTGCCCCAAGACCGCTCCCACCGCGTAGTCCGAAGCGCCGCACATAATCTCGAAGGGTAAGTCCCAATTAGGACTTTGTAGAATCGAGAGCTTCGATTAGTGCTTGCTTCAATGTCTTGAATGCGCGCTTCCCTTCTTCGTCGATGATGAAGTCTTTATCTTTGCAAAGAAGGGTGGTGAGAGGCTTGGAAACTTTCGCGAAGTCTTGGATGAATCGTCGATAGAAGCTGACGTGCCCGAGAAAGCTCCTCAAATCCTTCACGGTGTTAGGTAGAGGGAGGTTTTGGATGACCTCTATCTTGGCCTTATCCACTTCTAAGCCCTTGCCCGAGACGATGTGCCCGAGCACTACTCCCTCTCGTACCATGAAGTGGGATTTCTCCTAGCTAAGTACCAGTCGTTTCCTGACGCATACCTCCAGTATCTTCGTCAGGTGAGTAAGACAAGTTTCGAAGTCGTTTCCAAAGACGGAGAAATCGTCCATGAAGACTTCTAAACTGTTGCCAAGAAAGTCAGAGAAGATAGCCGTCATACATCGTTGGAAGGTCGTGGCGGCGTTGCACAGTCCGAATGGCATGCGTCTGAAGGCGAATGTGCCAAAAGGACATGTGAACGTTGTCTTCTCTGATCTGCCTGGGTGGATAGCGAGTCCCCATTATAGCCCGAATATCCGTCGAGGAAGCAGAAGTAGTTGGATCCCGCGCCCGGGTCCTGTGATCCGCCGATGAACGTAGCTGAAGTGGTCCTTCTTGGTCGCGGAGTTCAGCTTCCTGTAGTCGATGCAGCCCCTCCACTTCGTCTGCAGGCGCGTGCTCGGATTTCCTCGCCCTCTCGCTCATCGTAACTCGATTACTCGGCTTTCTTGGGACGACGTGTACCGGACTCACCCATTGGCTATCGGATATGGGGTAGATAATTTCTGCATTTAGCCATTTAAGAATTTCTTCTTTTACGGCCTCCCATACCCTTGGGTTGAGTCGTCTCTAGGCCTCCTCGATGGGTCTTGACTCATCCTCTAGGAAGATGCGATGAGTACATAGTGAAGGGTCTAGCCCTTTTAGGTTCGTCAGGGTCCATCCGATTGCTTCTTTATTCTTCCTTAGCACTTCCAGTAATCTCTCTTCTTGCTTGAGGTCCAGCTTGGACGAAATAATTACCGGCTTTGCTTTCTCGTCGTCAAGGAAGGCATACTTGAGTGTAGATGGGAGAGTTTTGAGCTCCAAAGTGGGCTCGTCCATCGGAAGCTCTTCATATCTTGCTTCTTCGTCGATCATCATGACTTCTTCTACGCATTCGTCTATGTCTTGATCGTGCGGCGAGTCGATGGCTCCCAAGTCTTCGGATGCTCGTGAAGGGTATTTCATTAGCTTGTTGATGTCGACCTTCACGGTGTGCTCTCCCACTTTGAGAATAACTTCTCCTTTCCCCCAGCTCGGTTACGGCTCATGCGGTAGCTAGGAAGGGTCGTCCTAATATGATCGGGGCTTGGCTTAGCTCCTTAGTCATTTTCATATCGACCACTAGGAAGTCTACCGGGAAATAACAATCTTCTATTCTAACTATGACATCCTCTACTAGTCCATGGGGTTTTCTAACAGATCCATCGGCTAAGCATAGTTCTACAAGGAATGGTTGTAACTCCCCTACATGATGACGGTCGAATACAGCTTTAGGGAGGATGTTTATACTGGCTCCTGTATCTAGTAGGGACCTAGTAAAGGACATTCCTCCGATTTCACTCGTGATCATGGGTGCTCCCGGATCTCTCTTTTTTACGGGTAAGGAATTCATCATGATGGAGCTTACCGTCTCACTAAGTTGGATCCGTTTAGGGTTTTTATGGGGGGTACATATACCTTTTAGGAATTTTGCATAGGTAGGGATATGCTTGATGGCTTCTGTTAAGGGAATAGTTATGGTTACCTTCTTAAAGGCTTCTAGTAGGTTTTCGTCAGTTTTGTTATTCTTGGCTTTTGGTCGGTTTAAGGCTTGAGGATAAGGCACAGGGGGCTTATATTTGTCAGGGTTAGGTTCAGCCGTAACCTGTTCTTCCTCGTCCTCTGAATCAGTGTCTTGCTCGACGATAATTGGCGTTTCTTTTGCTTCTTTTTGGCCTTGGTGGAAAGGGTGATCCTTGTATGGATCCGGCAGAGTTTTCCCACTTCGAAGGCTTGATACGGCCAGGGCTGATTCTACGGCTTCTTCGTCGACGTGTATATGGTTAATATTGTGAGTCTGGGTCGATGAAGCTCCTTGATTTCTTGGATTTGCCGTGGCCTACGAGGGTAACTGGTCAGTAAAAGTTACTTGCTTACCCTTTTTGTCTGTCGTCGGTTGGACGTTCGTCTTGACAAAGTCCTGAATTTCGTCCACGCGTGAGTTCATCCTCGTCATTTGCTCCATTAATTGCGAGATCGCGCCGAGGATCGGGTCGGATGCCGGCGTGGTTTGGCATGGAGCTTGCATGTATGCTTGTGGTTGAGTCGGCGGGACGAACGACGACGGTCTTTGATTAGGGTAATCTTGCTGACCGTTGTATTGTGGAGGATAAGTTTGATCGTTGTTCCTCCTATAGCCATTATTCTGTAAGGAATTGTTAAAAACAGGGGTATTACATTGATTAGGGTAATTACCTGGATAATTTGGTCATCCCTGTTGACTCGGTCCTCCTGATGGACCTTGTCTATACATTCCTTGCCCTTGGATTGCCATCACGGGGCAATCTAATTCGACGTGGTCGAATCTTGAGCACGTCGCGCATGGTGACGCTTCTTGAAGTGAGACGGGGGCGAGTCCTTCGGAACCGTTGCGGATGTTGAGTCAGTCCATGAGTAAGTTCTGGACTTCCGCCATTTTGTCGATTCTTTCGAGGAGCATCCCCGTTTCCGCTGACTTGGCGTCTAGAGCTTTCGGCATTGCACCTCTTCCAAATGGTTTCGCCGCATTATGGTGACTATTTTCCGCCACCGTTTCGATGAGATCCATTGCGTCGTCTTCGTATTTGCTCATAAAGGTGCCGCCGCTAGCTGCATCCAAAAGGTATCTATCTTGCGGGCCTAACCCATCATAACAAATTTGAGTTAATTCGTGGTTAGATACGCCATGGTGTGGGCACTCCCTCGTAAGATCTCTTAGTCGTTCCCAGGCTTCGTGGAAGGTTTCAGACGAGCCTTGGGTGAACTCTCGGATGGCTTTTCGGACGGAGGTGGTCTTTCCTACTGAATAATATTTCCTTAAGAATTCTTCCTCCATTTCAGTCCAACTTGTGAATTCTTTCCCTAATTTTAAAAACCAGTCCTTGGCTCTATCTCTAAGGGTAGCGGGAAAGAGTTTCATCTTCATCGTGTCGGCGGGGACATTTTGAAGGTGGTTGATCTCACAAACTTGGGAAAGCTCATCTACGTGTCTATAGGGATCTTTGGAAGGCTTACCATGAAAGATAGACAACATGCTCATTACATGGGAGTTTATTCAAAAATTGGCCCCTCGTCCTAAGGGTGCGTGAATTCTAGTGACCGGTCGCTGGAGGACGGGCCTAGCATAGTCACTAAGGCGTTTCCTAGCATTTACTTCATCATTCCGGGCCATTTCTACTGGTTCGGTAGGATCAAAAGTTGAGTCGGTCTCGGTAGTGTCGGTCTCGGTAGCTTCGGGAGTCTGCGAGGATCGTTCAAAGAGGTCTATTTCTAGGGGATTATTCCGTACTCTCCAGGCCGTTCGTCTTCTCATGAAGAGTGGATCGAGTAGATAGATGGATAATAACTTATAAATACTTAGAATATATTAAAAATTGAAATCAGTCGTACCTGAGTGTCGGTATCCGTGAGAGTTACGCGTTCTTAACGCGATTTTGAGTAAGTGATCGCCCGTAATCCTTAGAAAAGGAGCGAAAATCACTTATTCTTTTCGAATTAAGGATCTCGAAGATGGATTTCTACTTCGGATCACTCAAAATATGATTGAATTGCTTGAATTTAAAGAAATTAAGAGAAAAATCCGCGTCTGACCAAGTCAAAATTGACTTAATTTGATCGAAAATTGCCTTAATTCCCCGGCAGCGGCGCCATTTGACGAGACGAAACCGCGAGGTCATCGATTTCATGCTGTATCGCATCAAAAATAATACCAAACTTACCAATTTGATGAAAATGAATCGAATTCAAGGGTATAATGGTAAATACGGGTCAAATCCACAGGGAATTAAGCAATTTCTTGATGTAATCTTCAATTTTGATCAAATCAGACAAGAAATTGATGGTAGAAATTGGGGAAAATGGTATTTTAAGAAAGTAGACTTCAAATCAATTCCACGGAATCAAAAATCGTCGAATTTGGACTTGATTTCGCGGAGAAATCAAGATTCGAAGTGGAGCGAAAATTCGGAAGATCGAAATCACGATTTTGAGCTAAATCCTATGAAATTGGTCTCTGAATCCTAATCTAATCGAAAATTAAACATAATAGGAGGAGAAATCATGCAAAAACACTTCTACTAAACTCGTTTTACGATCAAATCGCCGTGATTAAGCTGATTAATTGCGAAGAAAATCAAGAACGCCTCGACGAACTTCAAGCTGCGATTTCTCACTCAATACTCCACCAAATCTCGACTTCTACCCCTCCGTGGACCCGGAATTGAAAGAGGAAGAGGAAGAACTCGAGAGAAACGAGTGAGAGAGGTGTCTAGACAGTCAATTTTGTTGAATTCTCACTCGGATGCTTAAGAACGTGAAGAACAGGGCTTTTTATTGGACGAAATTTGGTAACCGTCCGATCGCCTTGATGAACGGCTGTGATGAAACGGTTCATCACGAACCGTTATCGTTAAATCTCGATCGTCGGATCTTGGATGAACGGCTCAGATGCTCCCGTCGATAGGCGTTATAAAAACGCTTGAATCCCGCTCGTTAGATCACGATCGAACGGTCCAGATGCAGCTTTCAAATCAGGCGTTATAAAATGCCTTAAATTCGCGCCGTTGGATCTTGATCCGACGCGTCAGATGCTTGACGTGTCGTTTTTGTGTGTCGTTAAAACACAAAGACGATGGTCAAACAAAATTTATAAAACCGAACTCACAAAGACAGGATATAATAATCAAGTATTGGGTAAGTATCGGGTCGATCCACAGAGAGCAGGGTTGACTTTAATCGCAGAGTTGACTTGGTCAAACTTAGGTTTAAAAGGAGTTTTAAATAAGAGAAAATCAGATGTAAGATATGGAAATGATATAAATAGGGTAAATAAGAAGTTTTAAGAATTGAAATCTCGGATTTGAAAGAGAAAAGTCAAAGTCAAAGCGTTGACTTTGACCAACAGTAGGTATTATGCAAAATCAGAGAATCAAACAGAGTCAGAAGATTACGAAAATTAGATATTTGGAAACTAGAGAGAAAATTAAATTTATTGATATATATTTCGTAATTTTTGGATAAGAAATAGATTTATTATGAATTATTGAAAATCAATGATCAGAAAATCCCCGAAATTAATACCTCAGAGGAAATCTTCAAATTGAATGCCTAAATGAAATCCAAATCTTACAATTTATATGTCAATGGAAAGCTAAGAACCAGAGGAATCCAACAAGACCAAAATTATAAAATTCTGATTTGTCAATAAAAAGTAATTGACCCCGAAAGTCAACATTTGACTTCTAATGAAAGATGAACAGTACGTGGTCAAATGTCAAATTGAAGGGTCAAATGAACTCTGAATTTGATGAATTTTCTATCCACGGAAAGCTGATGAAAAGAGTAATCCAATGAAATCAAAATTAAGTGATTTGGAATTATAATCAGAGAGATATCCTATTTTCAAGATCAGAGAAATTTCAGACCGAAATTTGGAGAAAATGAAGAACACTATGAACTAATTTGCAAAATTAAACTTCTAAATCTAATAAAAACTCAAATTACCTCCTGATAATCGATCGAATCTGACTACTAACCCGATTGCCGCAAGGATGGGGCTCCAATTCTCGTGGATTGAAGCGAATTTGCTCGGATTCTTCCTCGTGGACGTCGGAATTCAAGGGGAAAATTCGATGAAATCAAGGAGAAATTCGTGATCAATCCCGCTCCAATTGCTTCGCAATCGAGTCTAAACGCGGGGGGAACTCGATGAACTAGAGATCTTCCTCGAAACTTGCTTAATTTCTTCACGAGTCAAGCAAAAGTTCAAGAACAAGAGAAGATTTTTTTTTAGTTGGTTTGATTAATAGATTGATAAAAGAGGAAAAAAATGTCTTAAGATTAACACATAAACCGTAAGTGTCGGTCAATCCATCTAATCGTGACGCAGTCATCATTATTCTACAGGAGCTTGAATTACCGCCCAAGCTTGGCGTTTATCACGGTAGAATAATGAGCTGAATAAGCAACTAGAACTCGCATAGTATCAACCTTGCCCCCTATCCTCAGTCCTCACGGGGCTAAGACCCTAGCCCTAGCCTTGAGCGGGGATCTCAGTGACAAGGCCCTCTAACTTTCTCGAGATCGATTCAACCGATGGTGATTAATTCTAAATACGATAAGAAGATAAAACCTGATCCACCGGTGCTCCCTTGGCCTTTCGACACGAAACACTCTTGCCATGGAACAAGCGATCACAAAAGAGGATACGAAGAAGCAAGTCGGGTATCTAGATGCACTCGGTTCGTCACGCCGCACAATCCTAGATACCAGGCGAACACACAAGAACATAAGAAGAACAAACGATGATTAAACATACCTAGATAGTTGATCCCTAGCAGCCTTGATCCCAATGGCCAACCTTCAAAAGGAGGCCAACTAGAAGATGAATTTTACATTGGAGATGAGGCCTATTTATAGATAAGTTTGTGCGAAATTGGTGGATCGTGGCCCACGACGCGGATTTCACTCCGTGTGATTTCAGCCGTCGGATCGCGCGAAATTGGTGGCCCACGACGCGGATTTCACTCCGTGTGATTTCAGCCGTCGGATCGCGCGAAATTGGTGGCTCGTGACGCGGATTTCACTCCGTGTAATTTCAGTCGTCAGATTGCGCGTAATCGGTGGGATCGTGGCACATAACGCGGATTCCACTCCGTGTGATTTCAGCCGTCCAATTGCGCGATTTAATCCCGACCGTCCGATTGCGCGATTTAATCCTGACCGTCCGATTGCACGATTTAATCCCGACCGTCCGATTGCGCGATTTAATCCTGATCGTCCGATTGCACGATTTAATCCCGAAAAATCAAAATAAAATCCAGAAAATACTATAAAATTAAGAAATTCATAAATTCATTTGTATAACTCCTTTTTAACTCAAATTTTCTCCATTGGATCACAAATTTCTTCCTTTTTAACATCATGTCATTTAAAATATATTTTCAGATAAGAAATCAAGATGAATTAGAATTTACTTAAATCATTTCTCACTAAACATTCTAAATCATAAATTCATCTTGAAATTATCCTTCCAAACATTTACTAAAGTCAAAA
Organism: Lemna minuta; assembly: GCA_024174645.1. Lineage (NCBI taxonomy): Eukaryota > Viridiplantae > Streptophyta > Magnoliopsida > Alismatales > Araceae > Lemna > Lemna minuta. The sequence goes on along the minus strand of CM044101.1, from coordinate 20,581,121 downwards.
ATCATTCAATACAAGAGATTAACTTCTATTAATTTAAACTTAACAAAAGATTAATCATCTATTAAGCATGAAATTATCCCTAATTTATGCATAAATATTAACTTTAGTGAAATGACATGCCAATGGAGAAAATTCCTAAAAATTATGATAACATGCATCATATTCACATTAAATAAGCATGAATATGAGTTAATTAGGATAAGAATTCAAGTTATAAATGCATGTTATCAATGCTCCCCCCTGAGATTAAATCGTGGCCGTTATAACTCTGCTTTAAAGACACGTGCGCGATCACGGATCAGTGGTCCATAGGTCCACGCGATCGACGCGCGATGGTTGATCGGCCGTTCGATCCAACGCCTCCGCTTCAGCCACGTCACCTGCATTGAAAACAATGTGGGTTTTTAGTCCCACACGGAAAATGTTTATGAAACCGTCGGGTTTATAAGACCCGACGGTTTGTAAGGGTATGACCCTTCCCATATAGGGGAGGCTGAATACCCCTTTATATTTATGATAACTATATATAATATATATACATAAATAAAATGCGCCACGTGGGCGCTGCGCATCCACGCGGGCCCCGCGCCCATTTTTTATTTTTTTTATTTATTAAAAATAGATTTAAAAATCGAAAATAAAATAAAAAACGGTTAAAAAAATCCAGAAAAATCCCTAAAAATAGAAAATTCATAACTTGTAATATATAACTCCGAATTAATCCAAATTTCTTTCATTTGATCCAAAATTTAATTATCTATTATTCTAAAAAGTCAAAATTAATAAATAATAAGAGTTAAAATTATTATTTCAAAAATACATTCATTTATTAAGATTTTTTAGAAAATAAAATGAATGTTTATAAAAATGATTTCTCTTATTATTTTAACTTTAAAAACATTTATAATCTCAAGAAAAAGATGGGTTATCAAATTATTAAATTCTAATTTATCAAAATTAACCCTAAATTAAAGTATTTTGAGATTATAATGATTTTTTAAGAGAATAATAGAAAAATACATATAAGTATGATAACATGCATGAAAATGAAATCATTTATACGTAAATATCGCATGTTATCATGCGCCTCCTGCGCGGGCCACCCGGGCGCTGCCACGTGGCCTCAGTGACGCATCGCAACCTGGGTTGGTCCCGCGCGCCACGTCACCCTGGTCCGTGCGTCACGTCAGCCGTCGCGTCGCCATGTCAGCACCTACAGGTAATAAAACCTTTTTTTCGCGATTTTGTTAATAGAAAATAACTCTGAAAAATAAATAAAAATCAAATAAAATTCAGAAAAAGGGCATAAAACTTCAGAAATTCATAATTTAAAATATACAACTCCTTTTTAATCCAAATTTTCTCCATTGGATCACAAATTCTCTTCTTTTTAATATCATGTCATTTAAAATATCTTTAGAAAGAAGAAATCAAGATGACTTATAATTTACTTAAATCATTTCTCATTACACATTTTAAATCATAAATTCATCATAAAATCATCCTTCCAAACATTTACTAAATTCAAAACTCATTCAATAACAGAGATTAACTTCTATTAATTTAAACAAAAGATTAATCATCTATTAAACCTGAAATTATCCCTAATTTATGCATAAATATCAACTTTAGTGAAATGACATGCCAATGGAGAAAATTCCTAAAAAATATGATAACATGCATCATATTCACATAAAATAAGCATGAATATGAGTTAATTAAGATAAGAATTCAAGTTATAAATGCATGTTATCACTTATAGGCCACATAATATCCATCACTCCCTTGGACAGACCTCCCTTGAGATTGCACGTCCTTGCACGTCGTGTCACAGCTCCTCCTATAGTACCGCCGACATCAGGCAAGACGAGATTATACACCACTTGTAACTCTTGGTCTTCTCTTTCCAGACACTCCA
>CM044101.1:20556509-20578703 GCA_024174645.1 Lemna minuta | reverse complement strand
GCCACGTCGTTGAGCGGACCTCGCCAGATCACCGTGACTACATTTGCGATCACGAGTACCCCCACAGGCTCTCGGGGTGATCCACATTGACGAGGAGACTACAATCCCCGAGCAAGACTACCCTCGCTACGATCGTGAGGCCCTACCTCGCGCACCACCCCGTGCGGACTATGCAGCCCCTTACGATCAAGATTTCGATCGCTAGTGCCACCCTAGCCCACCTTGTCGTCACCACAACAACTATGGCCACCACGACCAACATGATGAGCCTGATCGTCAGCGTTAGGATCACCGCCTCGCATGCAAAAGAGCATGAGGGTTCTCTCGATGTAGGATATTTCAAAGATACGATGATATGTATGAAGTTAGTGATATAATAAAGAAATAATCCTACAAGTGAATGGAGGATCTATGAAATGATATCATTGAATATGATAGAATAGATAATTTATAAATGATAGGATTATAAGTGAGAAGAGAAGAAATATGGAAGAGAGAGTATTTTATCTTTGTGAAGAGAAGGTAGATAGGTGTGAATGATTTATAGAATGAATAGAGATGTATATCAATAACTATAGTGAGGAAGTAAAATGGATAACATTTATAACTAGAATGAAATGTCAGTGAATAATTGGAAGAGGAATAATCGGAGAGAGTATTATCGAGAATAGTGAGAGGAAATATGAATGAGAGGAGCATATATATTAAATAATATAGTTAGCGATGATAGAGGAGATAATATTATATATTTTTAATATATAGGATAGAGAGAAAATGAAGAGCGACGAAGATAGAACAAGAGATGAAGGGGAATAGGAAAAACGGAAGATCTAAGGTGGACTTATGGATCTTTAATGGAACTATTATTCACAATAATATGATGGAGAGATTGTGGAAATGACGCTTCGAGATCACCAAACGACCCCCGAATACCATCAAGCTTTGCCTCGACGTAAAATGGATGAAAGAGGAAAGAAAGGGAGGGAGAAAGGGAAAGAGAGATAGAATTCTCAGTGAGGTTTGCGGAAGGGGAATGGAGGAGACACGGGGAGAAACGATGAACACAAAGGGGTAAATGTAACCGGAAACCAATTTTATCAATAAACAACATATCCTTTTTCTTACAAACTTCCGTTTTTATAGAAGTAAAGAGGGAAGTTGATGCGAAGCGTCGCGTCGAGGATTAAATTCTGTTTGGTTGATCGGGCTGTTCCGGATGGGTGTCATAGAGCCCGGTAGTTTTTAGAGATTCCCAAAAATTCCGTTATTTCTGCGTATTCTTTGTTGTCGACGCGAAGGTACATAGGACGTTGATTGGCTGGCGTAGGTCGATTTAGTGAAGTAACTTCTCTAAATTATTCATACCCTTCATCGCCGCGTTCTTCGTTCACCTGTAGTCGTCACGCGCGTGGAAAAATACGTGGAAAGCATTTATAAGAGAGGCAGATTCTTTGTTGATGCCACTAAGGCTGCATGCTGATCCGAGGCATGTGAGCAATTGCAAGATGCCTCCGAGGGTTTTGTTTAGCTTGGAATTTTTGAGTATTTCGTTGACGATAACCGACGGAGAAAGTTGATACAGGACGAAGCAACAAGGGGTGATAACAGCGGTAATACCGGTGATGGTATTCTTGTTTTGACGTGGAGAGGGAGCCCGTTGAAGTGTTGTTGAAGCGAGCTTTTAGGGATGACAATGGTCTGCGGTGAACGAGATGTTGGATGCCATCCTTAACGACGTGGATAACTTTGTGAGCCCGTGGTGGACAAAGGCGCTGAATGAAGTCGGTAATTTTTATCCTTTAGTTGGTCGGCAATGGTTAGAGGCGATGCCGAGTAGACGGTGGCGTATCCCGGATACAACGTCGGCAAAGGAGGATGATGAAGAAGCCGCAGAGAGAGGGGATTAGGCAGAGCGATAGTACAACGAAGATGCAGCTTGAGGCCGCGCCAGATGATGTAGATGCAGAGCAGGAAGGCTTTGTGCGCGCGATAATACCGCGGGAATGTTTCGTTCCTTGTCTTATCCGTGAGGGCTTCGTGTGAAGGCGCACAGGTTTGTTTCCTCGACGAGTCTCACCACGTAGGTCTTCGCGGCTTCCCGGAGGGCCAGGACTGCGTGGCTTTGGAACCTCGAGTAATGTCTTAAAGTCATGCGCAATTTCTCGGGCAAGCCTCGGGAGGGATTAACTCCCCGATCGAAGCTCGATGCTCTTCGATACTTGTAAATTTCATGAAGAGCAACAGTTCCGGGATGAATTATTTTGCGCTTCATCAGGTATCATGAAAGGTGATCCGCAGGAGTTGATGAAGTCTCCTTATATAATTCCATGTGTTTACTGTGGATGACGACCGAGAAAAGAATCTCGATATCGTCCGATGAGCTCGGCAGCTTGGGAGTATATGGAATTTCTGCCTGTGATTGTCTTCATTGATGATAGCTTTGATTTGAATTGTCACCAAAGATAGTTTCTTCCATAATTAATAATATTTAGATCTCTTCTAGAATTCTTTCTAAGGGAGGTTTTCAAAGAAAGAAGAGATTGGAACTCAAGGATGTTCCTACTATTGTTTCTTGAGATCATTACTTTATAAATATACAAGGTACTTATGATATACTTGATATGGTTTTGGAAAATAAGGAACCTATCTCAAGGTAGAAGGTGGTTGACTTGGTCAATTCAAGGAGTTCTAAGTATCTAAGGATAGGGATTAAATTCTTTGACCAAGTCAATCTTTTAGATCAGTATAAAAATAGAGAAGAGGATTAAAGATAATTCCCTTAAGATCTACACTCTCTTTTATGTTTTTAGAGAGGTCTTCTTCCTTCATTTAAGGGATGGTGAGTTTCTCAAACTCATGAGGGAGAAGGAGTAAAGTATTTTTGCTGCAATTGAGAATGGTTTCTCTTCATCAGATTATATCTTGGTTCACTTAGAACCCTTGTGTTCATGTTTTTGAAATAATTCTCCATCATTCTCGCAAGCCCAATGACCATTGATTGGGAGTCCAGCACGAACTCCTACTTCCGTTGGTACCGTATGGATTCTAGCCTCTGCGTCGGGTATGTAGAGATGCACTTCGTGAACAAGCCAAGATCTTCTAGGAGAACGAGTACTGGCTTCCCAAATGACGAGGACTTCCGATCACCACCTGGGCCAAGATGGTCCGAAGTCTGCGAACAAGTATGTTCTGCGACAGTATGAGGCGAGGCTCTTCTTATCATGGCTTGACCTCTGATAGGGCAAGTCACTCGTCCAAGATTACATCTAGACATTTGAGGAGTATCGGATGAGGTGCCGATTCAAAGAGGATCCACTCATGGGCTGAGCACGAGATCGGACGCTTCTTACGCCGCCACGTCACCGCCCGTCTCCACCATTGATCGCGACGTGATCGAACGGTCTAGATCATGCCACATCAGCTGCACATTAATAAAATTCAGAAAAAAATCAAATTTTAATCAGAAAACTCAATTTTTAATTCTGAAAAATCCTTAGAAATTTATTAAAAATTCAGGAAAATTCAGAAAAAATATGGAAAAATCTCTAAAAATTAGAAAATTCATAAAATTCAAAATATAACTCCAAATTTATCCAAAGTTCTTTCATTTGATCAGAAATTTAATTATCTATCATTATAAAAAGTCAAATTTAGTAAATAATAAGAGATTTAATTTCTATTTCAAAAATACATTCATTTCTTTAAGTTTTAAACTTTAAAAAATTAAATGAATGTTTATAAAAATGATTTCTCTCATTATTTAACTAAAGAAACTACTTACAATCTCAAGTAAAGATGGGTTATGAAATTGTTTATCTTTAATTCATCATAATTAACCCTAATTTAAAGTATTTTGAGATTATAATGACTTTTTCATAGAATGATAGATAAATACTCATAAATATGATAACATGCATAGGAATGAAATCTTTTATGCCTTAATATGCATTTATAATTGTGTATTATCATGTCTAATTAGCATGTTATCACACCCCTCAACTTAAATGATTGCTGGTCTCTTAGAAATTTACTATATAATCTCCCTAGAAAGTCCTTTCATCGTTTGATCCTACTACTAAAAAGGTGAAGCGTATGAATGTATGATTGCATTTTTCCTCGTAGTGTAGGCCATAATGATCTAGATTCCATATCTAGGTTGACATCTTCGGTGCTTATTAGGATAGTGCTCATCGGTTAATGCTCGAGTCTATGTCTCAATTGTGATCAAGGTGAGCATATCTAAGGTTTGATGCTATGGGGATGAAAAGATACTCACTCTCTCATGAGCTGATGTAATTCCTTACCCTCTCCATAAATATATCACTCCTTCCCTCAAAATGAAGGCTACTTAATGTATTAGAATTCCTCTTATAAAGAACGATGAGTATTATGTGACCTGCAAGCCAATCACACTTTCATCTTTTGTTTATATTCATTGAAATGAACTTTTTATTCATTGTCATTCTTGTATGATGTTTGCAATGAAGTCCATGAACACATGTGAATTATGATGAGATCATAATACAGTGATCACTGGTCTTTAAACATATGTTCTAAATATTCCTATTCGTAGGATATTTGAGAAGGACATCGAATTATCTAGAAAGAATAACACTATCTAATCTGACTCATATGATGAGACACAAAGGATAGATAGTGGGTGCTCTTTGGAGAAAAGAGTTCACTAAATTGATTCCTATGAATCCCTTAATTTCAATCAGGTTGATTCATGTCACGGTTGTGTACGTGGTCTTTTGACCTCGAGACACCCAGAGACATCTTGTGGATGGATGATCGTGTTTTTGACTATGACTTACGAATCCCTAGTCACAGGGATCTCCAAAAATGTCATAGATTGGATACACCATGAAATCCTCGAAGGTCATTGAGTGGTTAAGATGGGATCATCCGCCCTCGGTATATGAGGAGATCGACTCAAGGAATGAGATGCAGCTAAATCCTTGGCCAAGGTAGTAGAAATAATAGAGAAGTTGTTCTCAATGATTTTCCTACTCGCATCAGTACTAAATTGAGTGACCGATTAGGGCTTGACAATTACCCATACCCTAAGTCATTCATGAGTCTCGTGTGGATGAAGGATTACACATACATGGTAATCAATGACGGCAGGGTTCTATAAAAGAGTTATAATATACTCCATATCTCCTAGAGCACGTGGTGTAGCTTGGCACCCATCGGGCTGGCAACTCAACCTGTCGATTGGGTTAAATCGATCCTTAGTCAATTAATCTATATGTTGATATAATTAATTGATAAGGAGGACCATTAAGCGTTATTGGGTTGATAGAGTCATTAACTTGTGAGATATATGGACCTAGAGGGTCACACACATAAGGTCAATGGACGTTGGTAGATATAGACATAACAATAAGGGTTTTTGTGAAAATTTTATATTCCTAAAGTCTTTAAATAGGGGGAGAAAGACCATAATAGAGGTGCTCATGCAAGCCTAGTGGAACTTCTCCTCCCTCTTCTCTTCCTCTCGTGGTGACGAGTGTTCAAGAGGAAATCCGATCGTCCGAAGACTGTGTGGATACCGCTAGAGGCCGGACGCTTGAACGGTTGAAGAACTCTTTCAAATGATCCATGTAAGTATGAATTTTATTCTATACTAGATGATAGGATCACCTAGAATGGATGATGAGATCATCTATTCTTGGTGCTTCAATGTTGTTGAATATTTTTGATTGAACACCTTTCATTGCAATCACTGTTTTGGTTGACAACTTGGAGAGCTTGTCGAGCCTTGGATCCCAGCAAAGAGTGCAATTCGAAAGGATTCATGTCTTTGGGATGTAATGTGTGAGGTGGCTGAAGGAAATAAAAAGATACTATTTCTAAAGGAATGACGTGGTGAAAAGCAAATATGCAGATAAATAAAAGTGGATTTTGAAAACAAAGAAGGTACCACTTATGATAATTATACTCCCAAATGAGGTGGATGGTGATGGATAGGGTAGATGGTAGAGATGATGATGATGGTGGAGGTGGTAGAGATGATGGTAGAAGATATTTCCCACTTATTTTCCTTCTTCTCACTTTTTATTTCTCTCTTTCTTTTGATTTTTCTCCTCTTTCTTTTCTTCTTCCTTTTTTTTAAACATTTCAGAAGAATGATATAAGGATATGGAGGAGTTATTTTAGTATTAATAAAAAGAGTATGTAACAACTGTGAAGTGTAATGTGAAGGGATATGTATATGTGTGGGAAATCTGAAAAATGTGGTGGATGTGTGAATCACTTGGGGGTGTTATTATCATGAGTGAAGTTTAAAACAAAGTGGTGTAACTACTTGAATACTTTGGAAAAGATAGAGCTACATGCCTAGCAGGGAAGATAGGTGCTTGAAAAATTATGGATCATTGCACTCTTTTAAAGGGAAAGTCTAGAAGCGAGGAATTCCCACACTAAGCAGTTTTGGCTGATGTTAGGTAGGGGATGGAATTTTATCTTCTCTAAAAAAATTCATCTTTTCAATCCCATAGCATTTCAACCTATGATTACTCATTTTCCTTGGTGCTTGTTAGATACCCATGTTAGATCTAATCTCTATTAAGTGGACATAGTTATGTATTATTGTGGATTAGCTATCATTTTTAATCCCATCTAGGTGATTCAATTTATGTTTAATCTGGGGATTACGACATTCATTTATGTGTGTGGAGGTTAAGTATGAGTAGAGGCGAGTAAATCAGTCATTAGTCATTAATGGGCTGTCTAATGACTGATTAGAGGCTTAAGCTTTCCTCTATTCCTATAAATAGGGAGGCCATAGTCCACTTGGATAACCTGATGCTTATAACCCTCAAGAGTGAATCTCATTTCCTCTAGAGATCGAGGGAGGTTACATCAGGGATATTCAAGAAGACTATTCTCAGATTCAGTAATCTACTTTTGATGAAGATCAATCCGGTGAATCCAGGTATGAGTTTAATTCCGATTTATCAAGCTGATTATTCGATGAATCCTGATGCATTTTTCAAGTTCCAACAACCCAACCCTAAAGAAGTCAACCACTAAATATCATCCATGGTTTCTCTAGATCATTTAGCTTTATTACTCAAAAATTTAATCATATGGGCTATAAGGCCCTCACTTCTCACATCTCTAGTAGGTTCAGATCTCTAGATGTCAAGACTTCTAATGTGGGGGTAGAGTGGATCAAATTTAGAAAATAAGAGTTTTTTTAGAATGTAGAATTATAAAATTTTTTTGAAAAAAAATAGTAGAGATTTTTACTAAGTCCTCACCCCCAACTAGAACTTTTTCATTGCCTTCAATGAAATCTACATGCTCATGCAAAAAGATAGTGAAAACATCGAATCATGGCATGAAAAAGATACCAAAATGTGTTGACAAGAGAAAGGGTAAGAAAAAAACTCATTGATCCGCTGATGGTTGTTCCCAGAGATTTCGTGCGAGATGTGCCCTTTTCTTTGATATCTATAAAAAGCTGAAAAAAACAAAAAGAAAACTAAAGAGTAAGATAATCTTCGAGTGCCTCCCAAGAGCGCTAAGTTTAACATCTTCAGCTAGACGAAACTAAAATAAAACCTACGACTACGATGGGTTGAGGGTGATACCGTCACGTCCTCGAGTTCTCGGGAAGATGCAGATTTACTTATCTGCCGGTGCAAGTGGCTCACGATGTCAAGTACGGCTTAAGACAATGAACGTTTACCTTGAATTTTTGACTCGATTTGATGTTGGAAATGAGTACCGATCCGCCATCGAGCCATTCCCGGAACTGAATATGGACCATCCCATCGAGAGCGTAGCATTCCAAAGAAAGAGCTTGAGGCAAGAATTATAGAACCAGACCTTGTCGTTGACTCAGAAATGATTATCGTCGGATGTATCGAGTCGTGAAAGGCCTTCGCCTGCTCTTTGTAGTTCGTCGCGTTCTCGTATGCGTCGTGCCTCAGCTCATGTAACTCTTGAAACTAGAGAAGTCGTTGTTTCCCACTTCGTCTAAAGATAGGTTTAGCTCTTTGATGGCCCAATAAGCTCGATGCTCGAGCTCAGCCGGAAGGTGGCAAGCGTTCCGAAGATAAGCTGGAAGGAGACATCCTGATGGGTGTCTTGTATGCTATGTCAGTATGCCCATAATGCGTCGGGAGGCTTGTGTGCCCCAAACCTTCCCATCTGGTTGAATTATCTTCTTAAGAATGGTCTTGACTTCTCTATTACTTACCTCTACTTGCCCATTCACTGAGGGATGGTATGGGCGTGGTGACGTGGTGGTGTACTCCGTACTTCTTCAACAATGCCCTGAAATTGTGCATTGTTGAAGTGTGAGCCCATCGTTGCTGATGATGGCCCTCGGACAAGCGTACCGAGCGAAGATGCATCTCATAACAAATCTCAGCACCTCCCCATGGTCGTTTGTCCTAGTGGGGATCGCCTCGACCCACTTGGACACATAATCCCACCGCTACCAAAAATGTACTCTTTCTCGTCGCAAGGTGGGAAAGGTCCCATGAAGTCTATCCCCAAAGATTAAAGATTTCCACTTCAAGGATCAGCCGCATTGGCATCTCATCTCGCTTGGAGATGTTTTATGTCGCTTGACACCTGTACGCATTCCGTATAGAAATGGTGGGTGTCCTTGAAGATGGTGGGCCAGTAGAGAAGCCGCTCCGCAGGATCTTGTCCGCAGTATTTCGCCCCCACGAAATGTCTTCCGCACGTCGATGAGTGACACATCGCTAAGATGTCTCCTTGCTCCTCCTCGCGTATGCATCATCGGATGATCTGATCGTATCCTAGATAGAATAGGAGTGGTTCTTCCCAAAAATAGTACTTGAGATCATGGAAGAACTTATCTTTTTGATGACAGCTCCAATGTCTCGGATCGATCGGGTCACGATGACGTTCATGATGTGTGCATACCCGGGAGTGTGGCTCGAGATGGCAAGGAGATGGTCGTCAAGGAATGTGTCACCGATATCTCCTCCTCCCGGATTGTGGAGACGCGATAAGTGGTCTGCCACCAAGTTCTCGCTGCCCTTCTTGTCTTTGATCTCCAAGTCGAATTCTTGAAGGAGCAGCACCCATCGTATTAGTCGTGGTTTGGCCTCTTTCTTGGAGAGCACGTACTTCAAGGCTGCATGATTAGTGCAGATTATGATCTTGCTTCCCCAAGATGTAAGGCGGAAACTTCTCGAGTACGTAGACCACTGCCACAAGCTTCGACGAGGGTCTTCCTTGCATAGCATATGGTCGTCGGCTTCTTGTCGAGTCGTTGTCCCAAGACTGCTCCCACCGCATAGTCTAAAGCTCGCACATGATCTCGATTGGTAAGTCCCAATTAGGACTTTGAAGTATTGATGCCTTGATCAATGCATGCTTCAGCATCGTGAATGCGCGCTTCCCTTCTTCGTTGATGATGAAGTCTTTGTGTTTACAAAGAAGGGTGGTGAGTGGCTTGGAGACTTTTACAAAGTCTTGGATAAATCTCCGGTTGAAGCTGACGTGCTTGAGAAAGCTCCTCAAATCTTATACAATAGCTGGTAGAGGGGGGGGGTTTTAGATGACCTCTATCTTGGTCTTGTCCACCTCTAGTCCTTTGCCCGAGAGGATATGCCCGATCACTACTCCCTCTTGTACCATAAAGTGGGATTTCTCCCAGCTCAGCACTAGCTGTTTCTTGACACAGACCTCTAGGATCTTGGACAAGTGAGCCAGACAGCTTTTGAAGTCGTTTCCAAAGATGGAGAAATCGTCCATGAAAACTTTTAAGCTATCGCCAAGAAATTTGGAGAAGATTGCCGTCATGCATTGTTGAAAGGTTGCTAGGACATTGCATAGTCCAAATGGCATGCGTCTTAAGGTGAATATGCCAAAAGGACATGTGAATGTCATCTTCTCTTGATCGGGGGATGAATCGCAATCTGGTTGTAGCTCGAATATCTATCAAGGAAGCAAAAGTAACTTGATCATGCCAGCCGATTCAAGATTTGGTCGATGAACGAGAGAGGGAAGTTGTCCTTCTTCACTGCAGAGTTCAGCTTCCGATAGTCGATGGAGACTCTTCATTTTGTTGGAAGGCGTGACCGTTACTCTGGCTTTCTTCGAAACAACGTGCACCGGACTCACCCATTGGCTATCGAATATGGGATAGATGATTTCTGCATTTAACCATTTACAAATTTCTTCTTTCACCGCTTCCCATACCTTCGGGTTGAGTCAACTCTCAGCCTCCCTTACGGGTCTTGACTCATCCTCTAGGAAGATACGATGAGTGCATAGTGAGGGGTCCAACCCCTTTAGGTCCGTCGAGGATCCAACCAATTGGGTCTTCATTCCGCCTTAATATTTCCAGTAATTGTTCATCCTAGTTTATATCCGGCTTGAACAAAATAATCGAGTCTTTGCTTTCTCTTCATCAAGGAAGGCGTATTTGAGTGTAGATGAGAGAGTCTTGAGCTCCAAGCAAGACTCTTCCATCGTAGCTCTTCAAATCTCGCTTCCTCGCAGATCATCATCACTTCTTCTACGCAGGGCGTCGGTATCACGGTCGTCGGCGAAGTCGACTGGCGCCCAAGTGCTCGGAAGCTCGCGAAGGGTATTTCATCAGCTTGTTGACGTCAACCTTCACGGTGTGCTCTCCCACCTTGAGAATTGCTTCTCCTTTTGCCCAATCTGTGATGGCTTTCGCGATAGCTAGGAAGGGTCGTCCTAAGATGATCGGGGCTTGGCTAAGCTTCTTTGTCATTTTCATATCGACGACTAGGAAATCTACCCAGAAATAGCAATCTTCTATCCTCACGATTACATCTTCTACTCATCCATGTGATTTCCTTACTAATCCATCGGCTAATTATAACTATACTAAGAAAGATTGGAACTCCCCTACATGATGATGGTCGAATACAGCTTTAGGGAGGATGTTAATACTAGCTCCGGTATCTAGCAAGGATCTAGTAAAGGACATTCCTCCTATATCACTCATTATCATGGGTGCTCCTGGATCTCTCTTTTTAATCGGTAGGGAATTCATCATAATGGAACTCACTGTTTCACTAAGTTGGATCCTTCTAGGGTATCTATGAGGCATGCATATACCTTTGAGAAATTTAGCATAGGAAGGGATATACTTGATGGCATCTATTAAGGGAATGGTAATGGTTATCTTCTTAAAGGCATCTAGTAGATGATCATTGGATTCATTATTCTTGGCTTTAGGGTGATTAAGTGCTTGAGGATAAGGCACAAGGGGCTTGTATTTATCGAGGTTAGTTTCGGCCTTTGCCTGTTCTTCCTCGTCCTCTGAATCACTGTCGTGCTTGACGATAATTGGTGTTTCTTCTTCGATCGGGCCTTGGTGGATTGGATGATCCTTATATGGATCCGGTAGGTCCTTGCCACTCCAAAGGCTTGATATTGCTAATGTCATTTCCACAGCCTCCTCGTCGACGTGTACATGGTTGATATTATGCATCTGGCTCAACGAGGCCCCTTGATTCCTCGTGTTTGTTGTGGCTTGCGAGGGTAATTGGCCAGTAAATGTTACTTGCTAACCTTTTTTATCGGTCGTCGGTTGGACATTCGTCTTAACAAAGTCCTGTATTTCGTGCACGCGTGAGTTCATCCACGTCATTTGCTCCATTAATTGTGAGATTGTGCCAAGGATCAGATCGGATGCCGTTGCGGTCTGGCATGGGGCTTGCGTGTAAGCTTGTGGTTAAGTCGGCGGGATCAATGACGACTATCTTTGATTTGCATAGGGTTGTTGATGTTGTTGCGAACCACTATATGATGGAGGATAGGGTTGATCGTTGTTCCTCCTAAATCTTGAATTCTGCGAAGAATTATTAAAAACAGGGGTATTATAATAATTCTGGTATGCACCGAGAAAATTCAGTCATCCTTGTTGAGTGGGTCCTCCTAATGGACCTTGTCTAAACATGTCCTGCCCTTGGATCGCCATTACGGGGCAATCTAATTTGACGTGATCGAATCTTGAGCAATTGGCACATGGCGATACCTCGTGAAGTGAGACGGGGTCGAGTCCTTTGGAACCGTTGCGGATGTTGAGTCGGTCCAGTAGTAAATTCTTGACTGCCACCATTTTATCCATTCTTTCTAGGAGCATCCACGTCTCCGCTGATTTGGCGTCGATCATTTATCCTTTCGGCATCGCACCTCTCCCAAATGGTTTCGCCGCATTGTTGTGGCCATTCTCCACCACCCTCTCGATGAGTTCCATTGTGTCATCTTCATATTTGCTCATGAAGGTGCCGCCACTGACTGCATCTAAAAAGATATCTATCTTGCAGGCTTAAAAATATCTACTTTTAATTCATGGTTAAACACTCCATGGTGTGGACATTCCCTAATGAGGTCTCTAAGATGCTCCCACGCCTCATGGAAAGTTTCACTCGTGCCTTGAACTTTCTTCTGAGCCGACGCTTTACAAACCAAGATCGGATAGTTCAGTGAATCTATCTAGGTCGTCCCAGCCTAACGGCTCCTCACAGAATTATCATCTGATAGGACTGAAAGGAGTGGTGTTAGATCCTAGCCACAGAAGCTCTCCAAGAGCTTTAAGCGCAGGCTAGCTTAGCTAAAGATCCTACTTTTCGCTAAACTCGCGGATAGCTTTCCGGACTGAGGTAGTTTTCCCTACAAAATAGTATTTTCTTAAAAATGCCTCCTCCATCTCCGTCTAACTAGTGAATTCTTTCCTTAATTTTAAAAACCAATCCTTGGCTCGGTCACTAAGGGTAGTGGGAAAGAGTTTCATTTTCATCGTGTCGACAAGGACATTTTGAAGATAATTAATTTCGCAAACTTGGGATAGCTTGTCTACGTGTCTATATGGATCCTTAGAAGGTTTACCATGGAAGATAGGAAGCATACTCATTAATTTGAAATCAATTCAAACATTCATCCCTCTATTTAGGGATGCATGAATTCTCATGACAAGTCCATGAAGGACGGGTCTAGCATAATCACTAAGGCATTTCCTTGCATTTCCCTTGTCATTACAGGCCATTTCCACTGAAAGAGGTCTCGATAGTGTCGGGGACTGCGAGGATCGTTAAAAAGATCTACGTTTAAAAAGGGTTATTCTATAATCTCTAGGTCGTCAATCGTCTCATGGAAAGGTGGATCAAATATTCACATAGATTTACATACTTGAAAAATTATCAAAAATTACTGTCAATCGTACTTGAATGTCAGTATCCGTGAGAGTAAAGCGTTCTAAAGGCGAATTTGAAGAAATGATCGCCCGTGATCCTTAGAAAAGGGGCAAAATCACTTAATCTTATTAAATTGAGGATCTTGAAGATGAATTTCTGCTTCAGATCACTCAGTGTACGATTGATTTGCGTGAATTTCAAGAAATTAAAAGAAAAATCCATGTTGACCAAGTCAAAATTGACTAAATTGATCAAAATTTGGCCTTAATTCCTCGGTAGCGGCGCCATTTGACAAGACGAGATTGCAAGGTTGTTGAATACACACATTCACATGTCAAAACAAAGTCCAAACTTACCAATGTTAAGAATAATTCACAAATTGAGGGGTATAATGGTAAATAAGGGTCGAATCCATAAGGAATTAGGGAAAATTGTGATGATCTCTTCGACTTTAATCAAATCAGACGATGAATCGGTGATAGAAATGGGGGAAAATGATATTTTTATGATAGAGGACTTGAAGACAAATCTACGGAATCAAAAACAATGAATTTGACTTTGATTTTGCGAAGAAGTTGAAGATTGAATAGAGACAATTTTTTCGAAAATCTAAAGAACGAAAAACCGAATATTAAAATGAAATCCACTTAAATTACGATTCTAAATTAAAATTAAATACTTAACGCCTGCCTCCTCACTTCCACACACGAAGATAGATTAGGATGAAACACAATCCCTAACCAACAATTGTGATCTAATTGATCAATTAATCATCGAAATCGAGGATATTCATCAAAAATTCAGAAATCGCGATTCATGGAGTTCGAGCATCGATTTCATCTCGCCGATTGTCGAAATCTTGATCATAAGCACTCCATGGATGCGGATGAGTCTAGAAGCAATTGAGATCAAGAGATTCAAGAGATTTGGTGTCTAAACAGATCTGATTTTACTCGGATTGCTCTTGAATGCTTTACAATCTTGAAGAACATCTCAATTTATCGGAGCGATTGGGGCGTAAGTGTCCGATCTCCATTTAATTCGTGATCAATGGCTCGAAGAAACACATCGGATACGAATCATAGCTGTTAAGTCGCAGCCCTTGGATCACAGATCGATGCTCGAAATGAAGCCACGTCGCAAGCATTATAAAAAGGCATCAAAGCAGTCATTGTCACATCGCGATCAAAGCGGTTCCGATGCGTTTACGTCGATTTTATGCGGTCGTTAAAACACACAAACATTGATCAAAAATTTATAATTCCAAACTCACAATGCCAAAGGTATAAAAATTAAGCAAAGTGTAAGTTGCAGGTCAATCCACGAGAGAACAAGGTTGTCTTTTATTGCAGGGGTTGACTTGGTCAAGCTTACGATTAATTAGAAGTTTTTAAAGAAGTGATGATGAAATATAATCAATACGAGATGATCTGAATATGTGAGATAAGATATTTTAAGATTTTAGACCTCTGTTTTTGTGAGAGAAATATCAACGAGTCAAGGTCAAAGAATTGACTTTGACCTACAATTGACTTTCAAAAATCGAGAGAATAAAAAGAGTTTAAAATATTATAAAAATTAAAATTCAGAATCTATAAAGAAAATGGAACTTACTGATAAAAATTCGTCATTGGTCAATAAGAATTGGATTTACTATGAATTATTGAAAATCAAAAGATAAAAAATCCTGAAATGAACACTTCAAAGCAAATCTTGAAATTGACTAATCAAATGATATGAAAATCTTAAAATTGAAATATCAATACAAAGCTAACAACCATAGAATTCCAAAGTGACAAAAATCGTCAAATTCCAATTTTAGATTTAAAGAGTAATTGATCCCGCAAAACAATGCCCAAATTCGGATTGAAAATGAACAGTGGTTAGTCAAACGTTAAATTAAGGGGAAAAATGATCATGAAAGTTTACTAATTTGCTATCCATGGAAATTTGATGAAACAAGGAATCCACTGAAACCAAAATCAACTGATTCCAAGTTAAGATTAGAGAGATATTTTATTTTCAAAATCAGCAAAAATTTGAATCAAATTTAGGCGAAATTGAAGAACAAATCGACTTTAAACTCAAAATTAATTATCTAAAGCTAATCAAAACTCAAATTACTACTAGATGAATGATCAAATCTCACTACTTTTACGATTGCCGTGAAGATTTGGCTTCAGTTCATGCAGATTGAAGAGTATCGGCTTGATTTCTTCCTCAGCGGAGGTTCGGCGTTAAAGGGGAAAATTTGGTCAAATCTGATCATTAATCACGACGAATCCTGGCTTAATCAGATCGCGATCAAGTCTAAACGCAGGGGAATCGTGATGAACTCAAGGTCTTCCTTTAAATTCGCTTAATTGCTTCACGAATCAATCAAAAGTTAAGAGAAGAAGAGAATACATCGGTTTTTTATAAAGATATTTCCTGCGAGTGTTGTGGACCGTCCGTTGCACGATGAAATTAGAGCCGTCCGATAGTGCGAATCTGATGGAATCGTGGCCCATGACGTGATCCACGTTCTTCAATAATTGGAGCCGTTCAATGAAGATCTAAAGCTCCCGATGTGTCCACGTGTCGTGCCACAATCACATGACGTAACCCATGCTTTTTGTTATTTTTGCCCGTCTGATTAAGATCGCAAGCTCCTGATGCATCAACATGTCGGCAAGTGAATTGTCGATCGTGCTTACTTAAGTGTCTATTCACGCACGTGCTCCGATGGTTATCGCGTGGACCTCGAGTCCACCGCATCCACACGTCTTGATCCGTGCAATTTTGTGCGATGCTCATCGCCACGCCACATGTCTTGTAAATAGAAGATTACCGGGGAACATATTCCCACATGGAGGAAAAAGAAAAAATTGGCAAGTATAAAAGGTAGAGGGGCGTAACGCATTTGCGTTACCGCCCCAATAATCTCACCAGGGCCTTGACGGAACGTTTTCGTGCATCGTTAAAACACAAAAACGTTGGTCAAACAAAATTTATAAAAATTGAACTCACAGAGATAAGATATAAAATCAAGTACTGTGTAAGTATCGGGTCGATCCACAGAGAGCAGGGTTGACTTTAATCACAGAGTTGACTTGGTCAAACTTAGGTTTAAAAGGGGTTTTAAAGAAGTAAAATTAAAAGCTAATGAGTGGAAATGATATAAATAGACTAAATAAGAAGTTTTAAGAATTTAATTCTCGGGTTTGATAGAGAAAAGTCAAAAGTCAAAGTCAAAGAGTTGACTTTGACCAACATTAAGTGTAATGTAAAATCAGTGAAACAAACAGTGTTAGAAGATTACAAAAATTATATATTTGGAAAATAGAGAAAATGGAATTTATTGATTATAATTCGTGATTTTTGGATAAGAAATGGATTTACTATGAATTGTTGAAAATCAAATATCAGAAAATCCCCGAAATGAACACCTCAGAGGAAATCTTCAAATTGACTGGTCAAATGAAATCCAAATCTTAAAATTTATATGTCAATGGAAAGCTAAGAACCAGAGGAATCTAAAGAGACCAAAATCAAATTCGGATTTGTAAATTGAAAGTAATTGACCCCAAAATTCAGCATTTGACTTCTGATGAAAGATGAACAGTCCTTGGTCAAACGTCAAATTGAAGGGCCAAATGAACTCAGAATTCAATGAATTTGCTATTCACGGAAAGCTAATGAAAATAGGAATCCAAAGAGGCCAAAATCAAGTGATTTGGAATTAAAATCAGAGAGATGTCCTATTTTCAAAATCAACAATTTTTTGGAGTGAAAATTGGAAAAAATGAAGAACACTATGAACTAATTTGCAAAATTAAAGATGATATTTTTATAGTTGGTTTGATTAATAGATTGATATAAGAGGAAGAAAATGTCCTAATATTAACACAAAAGCCTAAGTGTCGGTCAATCCGTCTAATCGTGACGCAGTCATCATTATTCTACCGGAGCTTGAATTAGCGCCCAAGCTTGGCGTCTATCACGGTAGAATAATGAGCTGAATAAGCAACTAGAACTCGCATAGTATCAACCTTGCCCCCTATCCTCAGTCCTCACGGGGCTATGACCCTCCCCTAGCCTTGAGCGGGATCTCAATGACAAGGCCCTCTAACTTTCTCGAGATCGATTCAACCGATGGTGATTAATTCTAAACACGATAAGAAGATAAAACCTGATCCACCGGTGCTCCCTTGGACTTTCGACACGAAACACTCTTGCCATGGAATAAGCGATCACAAAAAGAAGATACGAAGAAGCAAGTCGGGTATCTAGATGCACTCGGTTTGTCACGCCGCACAATCCTAGATATCAGGCGAACACACAAGAACATAAGAAGAATAAACAATAACTAAAAAAATACGAATATAGTTGATCCCTAGCAGCCTTGATCCCAATGGCCAACCTTCCACAAGGAGGCTAACTAGAAGATGAATTTTTACATTGGAGATGAGGCCTATTTATAGATAAGTTTGTGCGAAATTGGTGGATCGTGTCCCACGACGCAGATTTCACTCCGTGTGATTTCAGCCGTCGGATCGCGCGAAATTGGTGGCTCATGACGCGGATTTCACTCCGTGTAATTTCAGCCGTCGGATCAC
Source organism: Lemna minuta (assembly GCA_024174645.1). NCBI lineage: Eukaryota > Viridiplantae > Streptophyta > Magnoliopsida > Alismatales > Araceae > Lemna > Lemna minuta. The sequence goes on along the minus strand of CM044101.1, from coordinate 20,560,936 downwards.
GCGTAATCGGTGGGATTGTGGCCCATGATGCGGATTCCACTCCGTGTGATTTCAGCCGTCCAATTGCACGATTTAATCTCGACTGTCCGATTGCGCGATTTAATCCCGACCCGTCCGGGTGCACGATTTAATCCCGAGCCGTCCGGGTGCGCGATTTAATCTGACCGTCCGATTGCACGATTTAATCCCGACCGTCCGATATCACTGTTCACGCTCATAGGCACCACGTAGGCATCCATGTGGGCTTGCGTGGCCCCGCCATGTGTCCGCATCGTGCCACGTCACCTCTGTGGGTTCCGCACAATTAACTAAATCCTAAAAAAATCAAAATAAAATCCGAGAAAATACTATAAACTTAAGAAATTCATAAATTCATTTGTTTAACTCCTTTTTTTAACTCAAATTTTCTCCATTGGATCACAAATTCCTTCCTTTTTTTAATATCATGTCATCTAAAATATACTTTCAAAGAAAAATTAAGATGAATTAAAAAAATCACTTACTCATTTCTTAAGCAATCTTCTTAATCACATTTTCATCTTGAAATTATCTTTCAAAACATGCACTAAAGTCAAAGTAATTTAAGAAAATAGATCAAATTCTATTAATTTAACTTTGCAAAAAGATTAATCATCAATCAAGCATAAAAATTATGCGTAATTTATGCATAAATATCTACTTTAGTGAAATGACATACCAATGGAGAAAATTCCTAAAAAGTATGATAACATGCATCATATTCACATAAAATAAGCATGAATATGAGTTAGATAGGATAAGAAATTAAGTTATAAACGCATGTTATCAGGCGCACTACCCCTGGGCCCTTCACATGCCGGTCTCTCAAACCACGTGGCGCCCTCGGGCGTTTGCGTTGACTCGTGTTGCCCCTGCCACGCGTCCGTGCTTGCTACGCGCCACCTAAGCTTTCGCGTGGGCTCACGCGGCTCTGCCACGTGGCCTTGCATGCCGCGTCACATCCGCGGTCATGCAGAAATAAACCCCTTTTGCATTTTTAAAAAAATCGATAAAAATTCAAATTAAAATCTAGAAAATCCAAAAATTTCATAAATTCAAAAAAATTCATAACTTAATAAATACAACTCCTTTTAAACTCAAATTTTTCTCCATTGAATCACAATTCTCTTCATCTTTAATATCATGCCATCTAAAATATAAATTAAAATAAGAAAAATGGAATTGATTGAAAATAATATCAAGTCTTTCATCAAGAATTATTTCTTTTTAATCATCCAATTCTTCTTTTCTTGGAATTAATTTTTAAATCACCTACTAAAGTCAAAGTAAGGTAATAAATTTCTATTAATTTAACCTTGAAAAAGATTAATCATTAATAAAGCACACAATTAACCCTAAATTATGCATAAATATGAACTTTAGTAGAATGGCATACCAATGGAGAAAATTCAAAAATTATGATAACATGCATCATAGATACCTAAAATAAGCATGAATATGAGTTAAATAAGATAAGAATTTAAGTTATAAATGCATGTTCTCGGTGAGCAGATTGATGGTTCGGTTGAGACCGGAGAGGTACTCTCTGGCATAGCTACGATGCTTCATGCTCGTACTGCTGGCCAGCTCGGGTCCCTTACCCGCGTGGGCGAGACGCCTATATCATCAACATCCCTCACTCGTGGAGATCAGCTCAACCTTCAACGTGGCAGACTTGGCTGCGTTTCTAGCCCCACCAGCACATGATCAGCTTTCTAACCCTCGCCCATTCTCTGGGAGTGAGTTTGTCGATCAGTCCACTCCCCTAGTGCTACCACTCAATTTGCACGTGTAGATAGAGGAGGTACTACAATAGGTAATTCACTTCACAGGGGGATGGTGCTTCCGGAGGTTTTTCCCTGCATTGGGAGGGACGTCGGCAGAGAATGACATGTGGATCACGAAGGAGGACTTGGCGTGCCTACGACCGAATCTGATCGAGTCGCTACCTAGCACACCCACCAACTCGGCGGAGTCGAGTTCTTCGACCCCGGGAGGATTGGTGGCGTACCACCCCGTCACCACCAAGGTGCGATACCACAGGCGCTAGAGGAGCCGACACCCACACGCGTCAGACCCCCTCCCCCAGACAAGCAAAGACGAAGGATGCCGAGTTCCGCTACACCGCTTGAGGGACTTCATCACGCCCCACTCCAAGCTCGCAGGGCGTGGATCTATCTTCTTTCCTCATTTTGAACTTTATCGGCCCATACGTGTTTTAGCGAGCCCTCTTTATCTCTGTCTTCCCTCTTTTTGTGGACCTTTATTACTATTATGATTATGTTAGGCTTTTTGGGTCATGAGCCTTAAGTGGGCCCTTTACCCTCTCAACCTATCTTGGCCTCTATAAGAGGGGAAGGGACACCCCCCACAAACCCTAGCAGTCATTTGAGAAAAGAAGGAATTTTTTCCCGGCTTGAGTGATTGCTCGAGGAAGATCCAAGAAGGAGACCAACTGCCATTGCCTCCAGTAGTGCCACCCATAGCTATCACCGCCTCCCTTGCCCGATCACGCTAACGCCCCACCACGTCGCCGTCGCCACCACCGAAGCTGCCACCGCACACCACTACTGCTGCCGCCATCACCCTTGTCGTCGTCGCCCCCGAGTTCCGAACTGCTGCCGCTCAAGACCGCCACCGATGTCATCTATGCTGGCCTCCACTTGCCCTTGCACGCCCTGTATCGGCACCCCAATGCGCCCAAACGCCTGGCGCCCCAATGCGTCACGCCCAGGCGCCCTGCACGCCCGCATCCAATGCCCCGGGCGCTTGCCCCGGTGCCCCAATGCTCCCGCATCACGGCGCCCAGGGCGCTCTGGCCCCGCACCCCTTGCTCTCCGCATTCGACGCCCTTGCACACCCCGAGATCCGGCACCCTGCGTGACCAACATTAGGCGCCCTGCGCCCCGCCTCCGAGCCCGCACGCCCCTGCGTCCCTGCGCCCGCCTCCAAAGCCCGCACACCCCGCGTCCACCGCCCTGTCCCCACGCCTTGAATCCAGCGCCCCTGCGCGCTCGGCGTCCAACGACCCCTGCAAGCCCCTCCTCCTGCCCCATGCGCCTACCTTTTGGCGCACTGTGGGTCTCGCATCAACGTCCCCCGCCCGGCCCGCATGCAATGTCCGCGCACGCCACGCCCCGAGTGCCCACGCCATCACGGCAGGTGCACCCTGAGTGCGCCCCTGTCCGCGCACCCTAGAAGTGCGTTGCCCCCTGCTCTCACGCGACACTTGCCCATGCGACTAACGAACAAATTTATGCGGTCGTTAAAAACACACAAACGTCGAGTCAAACAAAAATTTATAATTCCGAACTCACAATGACAAAGATATAAAATCAAGAAAAGTGTAAGTATCGGGTCGATCCACAGAGAACAAGGTTGACTTTTATTGTATAGTTGACTCGGTCAAATTTAAGTTTAATTCAAGATTTTTAACTAGTAAAAATGAGATTTAATGAATGAAAATGATATAAATATATGAGATGGGAGATGTTAAGATTTTAGACCTCTGATTTGATAGAGAAAAATCAAAGTCAAGGTCAAAGCATTGACTTTTGACCAACGGTTGACTTTCTATAAAATCAAAAGATATGAGAAGATTACGAAAAATTATATATTCAGAATCTATAGACAAAATGGGATTTATTGATATAAAATTCATGATTTTTGATAAGAAATGGATTTAATATGGGTTATTGCAAATCAAAAAGATCAGAAAAATCCCAGAAATTAACACTTTCAGGAGAAAAATTTTGAATTGACTTATCATATGATATCCAAATCTTACAATTTATATATCAATAGAAAGCTAACAACCATAGATAGAAATTATCAAATTCCAATTTATATTTTAAGAGTAATTGATCGCAGCAAGTCAATGCCCAAATTCGAATTGAAAATGAACGAGTTATTGGTCGACGATAAATTGAGGGGTCAAATGATCTCAGAATTTTACAAATTTTCTATTCATGGAAAGTTAATGAAACAAGGAATCCATTGAAACCAGAATCAAGAGATTCAGAGTTAAGATCGAGAGATATCCTATTTTCAAACTCAGCAAAAATTCGAACCAAAAATTAGGTGAAATTGAAGAACACGATGACTTAAAACATAACTAATCAAAACTCAAATTACAGCAGATAATTGATTGAATCTCACTACTAACCCAATTTCTGTAAAGATGGGGCTTCAATTCACGCTGAAATGAAGTAAATTTGCACGGTTTCTTCCTTGACGGACGTTCGGCGTTCAAGGGGAAAAATTCGATAAAATCTCGACGATTAATCACGACGAATCCCTGCCTTAATCGGATCGCGATCAAGTCTAAACACAAGGCAATCATGATGAACTCATGATCTTCCTTCAAATTCTCTTAATTGCTTCACGAATCCATCAAAAAGTTAAGGTTC
>CM044101.1:20534009-20546509 GCA_024174645.1 Lemna minuta | reverse complement strand
GTGGGTCCTTCGAAAAATAAACCCCTTTTTGTGATTTTAGTTAAGGAATAAATTCGATATAAATTAAATTAAAATTCAAATTAAAATCCAAAAATCAAAAATGTTCAAAAATCCATAACTCTTAAAAATATAACTCCTTTGAATCATAAATTTTCTCCATTGGATCACAATTCTCTTTCTTTTTAAATATCATGCCAATTAAAATATAATTTCAAAGAAGAATATAAGATGAATTAAAAGGCATTCACTACAATTTTAGATATTTTTAATCATCCAATCATTCGTTAAATAGAATTAATCCTGTAAATCTTCTACTAAATCAACATAAGGTAATTAATTTCTATTTATTTAACCTTGTAAAAGATTAAACATTCATAAAGCACATAATTAACCCTAAATTATGCATAAATATGAACTTTAGTAGAATGGCATACCAATGGAGAAAATTCATTAAATTAAGATAACATGCATCATAATTACATAAAATAAGCATGAATGTGAGTTAAATAAGATAAGAATTTCAGTTATAAATGCATGTTATCAGCGACCGCATCTCTTCCCGCGCCCCTTGCCTGCGCGCCCATGCCCCCGTCAACACCGGCATACGCTCTCTTTACGTCATTGCCCCGGCGCCCCCTACGGTACCCTCCGTGCCACGCCTCTAATGCCTCACGCGCCAACGTTCGGCGCCCGCGCGCCCCACTTCCAGCGCCCCCCCCCCCCCGTCCGCATTCAATGTTTGCGTGCGCGCCCCCCGATGACCTCGCCATCGCGCCTTGATAACTTGCATTTTATACATGATTATTAATGCAAATAAAGGCATCAATTGTTGCAATTGTATGCATGTTATCAGATTTTAAGTATATTTCTACTATTTTACATAATTTCATTTTATGATCATACATCATTTTATGGATAATTATGCATAATTGACCAATATGATTGTAATCCTAATTATATTTGAGATCATAACTATGTTTTCATGATTAACGTATAAGAGAAAATATCTTGATTTATATTCATGTATTTTTTAAAAGTTACTTTAGAAGATACATGAATGTATTTATTTAATTAAAATTCATTGTCTTGTTATTTTAATATTTTTGACTTTTTATAATGATAGATAGTTCAATTTGTGATCGAACAAATTAAATTTGAATTAATGTGAAGTTGTATTATGAAAGTTATGATTTTTTTCCAATTTTTTTAGGAATTTTTAGAATTTTTTTCTTAATTTATTTAACTGTATATTTTGAAATGATTAAAAAGAATAAAAAAATTTGGGTTTTATTACTGTGAGCTGACGTGGCAGAGCGAAGACACGTGATGACGTACGAATGTGTGTCTCGTGTGACACGTGGACACGCGTGTGTGCGTGTGTGCGTGACACGCATGTGTGTGCGTGACACGTATGCACGGCTTTATAAATGGGTTAGGAGCATCCGTAATTGGATTTAAGCTGACCGCTTATATCCGTAGATATTATAAACCCGATAAAACCCTTGTAATTATTCCGTGTGGGATTATGTGTACATGTGTTTGATTTCGGGCGACGTGGCGACGCGTGAGACAACTCGATCGCGTGATTTAATCACGTGCGTCAGATGTCACTTATTCAAGGGGTACATGGCGATATCTAATTAAACGTCAATTCGATTAAAGACGCTTTAATCTCATCCTTCCATCTCCAGAGTTATAACGGTCGAGATTTAAAGCGCCCGATGGACCCACAATCTATCGCGATTGTCCAATGAAGATTCAATGAACGCGATGAAACAACGCTTCTCTTCACACATACGACGTGGACGCATTTGGGACGCTCCATCAAAGATCAGACACTCACGAATTAATCGCGTTGATTCGTCAATCGACGCGTCATCTCAGCTGTTGATTGCAATGAATCAACGCATCCGACGGTTACGCCCAAATTCATAAGAAAATTGAGATGTTCCTCGCGACGGAAGTTCACCCTTGGATTTTTCAAGAAAATCGAATTATCCAGACACCACAATCTGAGAGTCTTTTGATTTCTTTAGCTTCTTGACTTGTTTCCACGTCTGAGTGTTTGAAATCAGAATTTGATCAAGGAAGTAAGGAAAAAAATCATATCTTGAATGTCATCTTCGTCTTCAAAATCGTGGAATGAAAAGCCATAAATCCGGCAATTAATTGGATCATTTCAAGCGCGACTTTGGGTTAGATTGCGTGTTTTTCATCTTAATCTTTCTTCATTTAGCATTAGATTTACATTTTCAATCGTAGATTAAGTTTAATTTAAGTTTAATTTTGGTTTTTAAATCAATTTTTGCGATCTAATTTTCATCTCAACTTCAAACTTTGATTACTCTGCGAATTCTAATCCAAATCACTTGATTCCATGGATTTGAAATTGAGTTGTATTTCTTAAAAGTATCAATTTCTTAATGTCTAAACTCAATTTGTTGTTTGATTTGATAGAATTTCAAAGATATCTCAGAAATTTCCCTAATTCTCCGTGGATTCGACCCTTATTTATGATTATACTCTTCAATTCGCAAATTAATCTTCAAATTGGTAAGTTTGGACATTGTTTTGACACCACATTGTATGTATTCAGCGACCTCACGCATTCTTTTTGTCATGCCCCAAGAGTCCCCTGTCCACGCACCCTAGGTGCGCCCTGCCTGCGTTCTCGCGCGCTCATGCGCCCTACCCACACGCACGCGCTTTTGTGCACCATGCCCGCATGCACGCGCTTCCTGCTCGCGCGCCCGCGCCCCCTACTGATAACATGCATATTTAACTTAAATTCTTATCTTATTTAACTAATTTTCATGCTTATTTTATGTAATGATGATGCGTGTTATCCTAGTTTTTATGAATTTTCTCCATTGGTATGCCATTCTATTAAAGTTCATATTTATGCATAATTTAGGGTTAATTCTATGCTTTATTGATGATTAATCTTTTTCAAGGTTAAATTAATAGAAATTAATTATTTTCCCTGATTTACTTTGACTTTAGAAGATGATTAAAAGGATTCATTCCAAGAAAAGAATGATTGGATGATTAAAAGAAAAAATTCTTAATGAATGACTTAGTATTATTTTCAATCCATCCCATTTTCTTGTTTGAATTTTTAGGTGGTACAATATTAAAGTTGAAGAAATTTGTGATCCAATAGAGAAAATTTGAGTCAAAAAAAGGAGTTATATTGTTTAAGATATAGATTTCTGAATTTTTGGATTTTTCTGGATTTTATTTTGATTTTTATTGATTTTCCAATTCCTTTTTAAAATGCAAAAAGGGGTTTTTATCTCCACAGGGACTCGCGGAGTTGACGTGGCGAGTGTAACCTGCGCGAATGCAACATGGCACGCAAGGCCACGTGGCGAGCCACACGGACCCACGCGAGGAGGTAGCGCGGACACGTGGCAAAACCATGCGAGTCCACACGGACGCCCTGTGGCGCCACATGGCAGCGTGAGGGGGATGGCAGGTGAAGGGCCCACAGGTTAGTGGGCTCTGGTTAGATAGTTGGGGCGGTAATGCAAGGACATTATTTCGCCCCACTTTATATACGCGAGTTTTTCCTGTTATTTCTTTCGTGTGGGACTATGTTCACGTGGAATTTCTTCTTTGCAGGACACGTGGCTGAACAAGGTGCATTGGATCGGAAGCCGACTAAAGATCGTCCGTTAATCCGATGGATTTTGGTCCATCGGATCAGCATTTCAACATGTGCTTGAATCACGACTTAAGTGACATCGGACGCTCATCATTTAATCGCGCGATCAGCAATCGTGGGATGACATGTGGCTTCATCGGACGGGCACAATTAAGGGAGAACGTGGAGAGCATCATGGGCCACGATTCCACCAATTTTGCACGATCAGACGGCTCTAATCTCATCACGAAATGGACGGTCCACATCTCTCGCGAGATATTTCCTTTATAAACCGATGTATTCTCCTCTTTTAGTTAACTTCTGATCGAATCGTGAAGAAATTAAGTAATTTTGAAGGAATATCTTAATTTCTTCGTGATCCTCTCCTTCCTATAGTCAATTTTGCAGCCATTGAAGCATGATAATCATGAATTTACTGCAAGAAAACGATCGTAATCTCCCCTTGAACGCCGAATGCACGTCGAAGATGAAACTGGGGAATACTCCTCAATCCCCGTTAATTGAAGCCAAATCATTACGTCAATCGGGTTAGTAGTGTGATTTGTTCGTAATCCTTGCAATTTATGTAGTTTAGATTAGAATTAGGTAGGTAATTAGAGTGTAGAAGTAGTGTTCATTTCGGGATTTTTCTGATCTTTGATTTTCAAGAATTCATAATAAACCCAATTCTTTCTCGCAAAAATCACGAAATTTATATCAATAAATTCCATTTTCTCTCTAGTTTCTTAATATATAATTTTTATAATATTTTTAAGCTCTTTTGTTATCTAATTTTTACAGAAAGACAACTGTTAATCAAAGTCAACGCTTTGACCTTGATCTGTTGACATATCTTCTTAAAATCAATTTTCTAAATCTTAAAAATATCCTATATAGTATTTTTTTATATCATTTCTATTCATAAAAATATCATTTCTACTTCTTTAAACCCTAATTAAACCTAAGTTTGACCAAGTCAACTTTTGCGATAAAAAGTCAACCATGTGCTGTGTGGATCGACTCGATACCTAGACTATAATTGATTTTACTTCTTTGTCATTGTGAGTTTGGAATTATAAATTTTACTGACATGTGTGTGTTTTAACGACCGCATAAAAATGCTTCATCACCTTCCGCGCGCCCGCACGCTTGCTTGCGCTCTCATGCGACTTGCCCGCTCGACCGTGTCCCTACCTCGAGCGCCTACACTCCCCACCACTCGCTGCAGCCTCTTTACGTCCGTGCCCACTAGCGCCCTACGCGCCTTGCATCCGGCGCCTTGCATGCCTCGCCTCCAGCGCCCCACGCGCCTACCTTCGGCGCCCGTGCGCCTTGCTCGTGCGCCCGCGTGCCCTACCTGTTTGCGGTGCGTGACGCGTCATTTTTGTGCGTCGTTAAATCACAAAGACGATGGTCATTTATAAAAACCGAACTCACAAAGATAAGATATAAAAATCAAGTATTGTGTAAGTATCGGGTCGATCCAGAGAGAGGGGTTGACTTTAATCACAGAGTTGACTTGCTCCAACTTAGGTTTAAAAAGGGGTTTAAAAGAAATAAAAATAAGATGTAATGAGTGGAAATCATATAAATAGAACTAATAAGAAGTTTTAAGACTTGAAATCTCGGATCTGACAGAGAAAAGTCAAAAGTCAAAGTCAAAGAATTGACTTTGACCAACAACAAGTGTACTGTAAAATCAGAGAACCAAACAGGGTTAGAAGATTATGAATTTATTTGGAAACTAGAGAGAAAATGGAATTTATTGGTATATAATTCGTGATTTTTAGATAAGAATTGGATTTACTATGAATTATTGAAAATCAAATATCAAAAAATCCCCGAAATGAACACCTCAGAGGAAATCTTCAAATTGACCAGTCAAATGAAATCCAAATCTTGCAATTTATATGTCAGTGGAAATCTAAGAACCAGAGGAATCTAACAGACCAAAATTATTGAATTCTGATTTGTAAACTGAAAGTAATTGACCTCGAAAGTCAATGTTTGACTTCTGATGAAGGATGAATAGTCCTCGGTCAAATGTCAAATTGAAGGGTCAAATGAACTTGGAATTTGATGAATTTTCTATTCACGGAAAGCTGATGAAAAGAGGAATCCAATGAAACCAAAATCAAGTGATTTGGAATTATAATCAAGGAGATATCCTATTTTTCATAATCGGTAACTTTTCGGACTAAAAATTAGGAAAAATGAAGAACACTATGAACTACTTTGCGAAATTAAAGATCTAAACCTAATAAAGATACAAATTACCTCTTGATAATCGATCTAATCTCACTACTAACCCGATTGCCACAAGAATGGGGCCTCAATTCTCGTGGATTGAAGCGAATTTGCTCGGATTCTTCCTCGTGGACGTTCGGAATTCAAGGGAAAATTTGATGAAATCAAGAGATGAAATCGTGATTATCATGCTTCAATGGATGCGTTTCTACACACTTGGAAGCAGAGGATCACGAGAACTTAAGACCTTCCTCGAAACTCGCTTAATTTTTTCACGAGTAGATCAAAAGTTAAAGAACAAAAGGAGAATACATGGCTTTTTAAAGGGGAAATTGGCCCAAGGATCGTGGGCACTTGAAGCGGTCATGGGGCTTGATTAATGCCGTCGGGGATCGGTTCTTTGGGCATTGGTCGTGGCTTTAATTCCACGACAATTCCTCTCGTGATTTGGTGGTGGATTTAGCCTCAATTTCGCTTCAAAAACCGCCACGATCGGGCCACGATTGTGAGCTTGGTGCTCGGATGATTGCCTTTCGAATCCGTGGGAAGGCTTGTGCTTCGATTTAGCCTCTTAGGAATCCCGATCGTGCCACAATCGGATCCCGATCGCACCGCGATCGGGATACGATCGCACCACGATCGGGATACGATCGCACCACGATCGGGATACGATCGCACCACGATCGTGGTTCTTGCTGAACCTCCGTCGCCATCCGATCGAGATCAGGTGAGTCTTGGGCGGTCCTAATATCACGATTATGATCCACTGTCCGCGTCCGTCTGATGGAGATCCAAGCGTGCTGATGAGACGCGCCGCCAACCTGGTTCGATGAAAAATATTCTTGAAATTCGACACCTGTCCCAAAAATAAATTAGTATATTAAATGCACGTATCAATGACGTGGCCATGTCATCAAATTCGCTTTTCAGCGAATCTGGAGCGGCCACGTAGAAAGGCGAAGTTGAAACCGCGTTGCATTTAATGCACACGGTTTCATTTAATGCGGTGCATGTGGCGATCAGAGATTTCTATTGGCTTAAATTGGGGCGCATTTAATGCGTCGCAAGGAGCCTCTACCACTGGGTTTTTGTCCTATTAGGCGGGAAAAAGACTTTCTCTTATTGGTCCACGTAGTCTCGACCGCTGTTCCTGAAAAAAGAGAGAAATAAATGCCGTTTTGTCTTATTAGGTGGGAGAAAATCCCTCCTTTTTCATTGGCCGCCGCCCTTCTTGGTCGACACGTCTTGGTTATAGACGTGTCGAGTCAGGCTAAAAACGCGTGCCCAATCATTGGGCCGACATTCTTCTTGACTGAAACGTGTCTCGATTTCTGCGCGTTCGACTGAATCCAACGCCCGCCGTGCGTCCACGTCACCTGCAGAAGATAAGAACGTGTGGGACATAGTCCCACACGGGAAAAATAACCAAACACCCCAGCGATTAAATATCGGGCGCGGTAAAGCATTTGCGTTACCGCCCCCAACTACTACCAGGGGTCCCACTATTCCCGTGGGCCCTCCACTTACCTGCTTGCAACATGGCGCCCAACACGGGCGCCCACGTGACCACGCCTTGCGCCTCCTGCGCCCGCGTTGGCCGCCCGCGGCCTACCACGTGGCCTCGAGCCTCGTCGCATCCGCGCGGTGGTCCCGCGCGTCACATGTCGGCTTGCCGGCTTCCCCACTCGCCACGTCAGCACTTGCAGGTAAATACCCTCTTTTTGGGATTTTTATTAAATAAAAAAATTCAACTGAAAACTCAATAAAAAAATTTGGAAAAAGGCTCAAACTTCCAAAAATCATATCTTAAAATATACAACTCCTTTTTTAATCTAAATTTTCTCCATTGGATCACAAATTCTTTTTCTTTTTTTAATATCATATCATTTAAAATATATTTAGAATGAAGAAATCAAGATGACTTATAATTTACTTAAATCATTTCTCATTAAACATTCTAAATCATAAATTCATCCTAAAATCATCCTTCCAAACATTTACTAAAGTCAAAAATCATTCAATAACAGAGATTAACTTCTATTAATTTAAATAAAAGATTAATCATCTATTAAGTATGAAATTATCCCTAATTTATGGATAAATATCAACTTTAGTGAAATGACATGCCAATGGAGAAAATTCCTAAAAAGTATGATAACATGCATCATATTCTCATAAAATAAGCATGAATATGAGTTAATTAGGATAAGACCTCAAGTTATAAATGCATGTTATCATTGCGCACCTTGCTCGCACTCTCCCATTACCTACCTGTGCGACGGTGTTTCTCCCTCGCGTGCTTGCGTCCGCCCACCATCGGCGAACGCCCTCTTTATGTCCGTGCTAGGGACTGCTGTGATCAGTGATGTCACCGATTCGGCCTTTCTCTATGAACCGTCTGTGCCACATACGAACGACCTTCCCCCTCTCAACCAAATGGGCTCGTGCCCCGCATGTTAGGCACGCATTCCATTTCTTTAATTTGAAGTACTTTTAGTTCTTCGAGTATCTCCCCACATTGGCATCCACTGCCATCGGGACCTAGTTTAGATCAACTGATAGAACAACTCGAGTGCATTGAGATCGTGGTCGAATCTATCAGATTGATCGTCGAGCTCCCTTGACAACCCAAGCCCCCCATGCTTGCAGGACGTGGACTCGGATGTCTCCCAGGCTCGACACACTATTCGGCGCACTCCAAGAGTTTCGACAACGATGTACGAGACAGAAATTGTATGTCGACATTTATAGACCATCTCATCATCGTGGATCGCCATAGGTTCTTCCTTCCCTAGATTCACCTTTAGTACTTCGTTGCACGATCGGGTTTTATCAGCTTGGTCTCGCATCGGAAAGTCTCTCTTATATCCTAAGTAGTAACTAACTTTGCCAATAATCTTAGAAAACATCTAATGAACATAAGTTATGACGAACAACCCAAAGATTTCTGTAATGGAGATATTAAATAGTAAATTTATATTTCATACAAAATATACAACCAAGCATGCACTCTCAAATACTTGAATAGGGTTAGTCCAATATATCATGAGATCGATCAATAGCATAAAATCAATGGATATATGACATTAAGAAATTTAACTAGTCTAATGCTATTTAAGAAACATATCATGTTGAACAAGAATTAAAAAAATATGTATTGACATCAAAAGACCTAGCACTAACAAGTTCTACTTGTTGAGAGCGTTCCAATGAGCCCCCAAAACGTCCGAAATGAACAAGAAATGAGGTAGATATGTTAATTTGAAAAATAGACCATTATCAAGGAGAAAAAGGTCAATAGAGCTCCACCACCTAATCGACGCTGCTCGCCAAAAACTCCATCGCTGGACTGCCGCTGCTCGCCAGAGCTCGCCGCCGGATCGCTGTTGTGAGAATATAGGTGTTGTCATCGCAGTGCATCTGCGCTGCCACTGCCAAAACAACTAGCCACAGATGAAATCCGCCGCTAGCATTACCGTTGGTGTTATAGGATGTCGGTGGAGGTGGGGCCTTGATAACATGCATATATAACTTTAATTCTTATCTTATTCAACCAATATTCATGCTTATTTTTATGTAATTATGATGCATGTTATCATAGTTTTATGAATTTTCTCCATTGGTATGCCATTTTTACTAAAGTACATATTTATGCATTATTTAGGGTTAATTATGTGTTTTATTGATGTTTGGTCTTTTGCAAGGTTAAATAATTGAATTATTTTGACTTTAGTAGATGATTGAAAGGATTAATTTCAAGAAGGGAATGATGGAATGAAATAAAAATAGAATTCTCAAGAGATTATTTAAGATTATTTTTGAATTCACCCTATTTTCTTGTTAGAATTTATATTTTTTTAGGTGGCATAACATTAAAGATGAAGAAATTTGTGATCCAATGGAGAAAGGTTGAGTCAAAAAGAGTTATATAAAGTAAGTTATAAAGTTATGAATTTTATGGAATTTTTCTCGATTTTATTTTAATTTTTTTAGGTATTTTTGGATTTAATTCATTTAAAAATGGCAAAAAAAGGGTTTATTTAATCATGCGGGACCCGCAAAGCTGATGTGGCACGGCACGGACAAGTGGCGGGGCCACACAAGCCCACGTGGATGCTTGTGTGGTGCCTACATGGCGTGAACAGTAACTGGGCTGGTAGATTATGGGCCCACGAGTTAGTGGGCCCAGGTTAGAGTATTGGGACGTACTTGGCTCGAGTAGGGCAATGCACCCCTTAAGGAAGTTATTCATTTTTATACTCGCCTATCTCCACTAATCTTCTCCATGTGGGACTATGTTCCCTTTATTTTTCTTTCTTTCAAGGACACGTGGTGGCGTAGGGTGTGTCGGATGCGATCACAATGACTCGGACGCGTTCATTGGGTGGACTCGGTTCCACCCGATCACCATCAAGGCACGTGGTTAATGCGAACCATCGATTTCATTCATGAACTCAGACGATCCCGATTAGTCGGTTACTCGGCTGATCGTGGGAAGACACGTGGATGCATTTGGATTATCCGATGAAGATCGAACGGGGAAAAATTCAAGACATGCGGGGTCGTGGCCCACGGATTTCGTGAAATCATGGCCGTCCGATCGCCTTCACTGAATCAAACGGCCCGCATTTTTCGCGGGAAATTTTCTTCCTCTTTCAAAAAAACAACTCTTCATTTAATCATGAAGAGATTAAGCCATTTTGGAGCAAAATATTGATTTCTTTGTGATCCCCCCTAGTTCTAGACTCAAATCCGATCAGATTGAGGCGAGATTAATCACAAATTGTTGCAAGATTTGATCGAAATCTCCCCTCAAACGCCAAAAGTACGTCGAAGAAGAAATTAGACAAATACACTTCAATCAACTCGATTCAAACCCTAATATTCATGTCAATCGGGTTAGTAGTGTGATTCATCATTCCTCTTGCAATAAGTGTAATTTAGATTAGATTTAGATAGTCAATTTCTTTTTAGAAATAAAATTGTTCTTCATTTTTGCCCAAATTCGGTGCGCATTTTTGCTGATCTTTAAACAAGGATTTCTCGATGATCTTAAGTTCAAATTGATTGATTTTAATTTCATTGGATTCGTTGTTTCATTAGCTTTCCGTGAATAGCTAAATCATAAAATTTTATCATCATTTAACCATTCAATTTAACATTTGACCATCGACAATTCATTTCAATCTGAATTTGGGCATTTGCTTGCGAGGTCAATTACTCTTAAAGTATAGGGTGAAATTTAATAATTTTTGTCCCTTTGGAATCCTCTGGTTGTTAAATTTCTATTCATTTATGAATTGAAAGATTTAGATATCATTTGGTTAGTCAATTTGATGATTTAAGCCAAAGTGTTCATTTCAGGATTTTTCTTATATTTTGTTTTCAATAAATCATAATAAATCTAATTCTTCTCAAAAGATCACGAATTTTATATCAAAATTTTCCGTTTTCTCTCAAGGTTATGAATATATAATTTTCTTATTATTTTATTCTCTGATTTTATAGAAACTCAACTGTTGGTCATAGTCAATGCTTTGACCTTCACTTTTGACATTTGTTCGTCAAATCAGTTTCTCAATTCTTAAAATATCTTCTCTTATATATTTATATCATTTTTATTGATTATATATCACTTTCATCTCTTAAATTTCTATTGAAACCCAAATTTGACCAAGTCAACTCTTCGATCAAAGTCAACCGTGTTCTGTGTGGATCGACCCGATCTTTACACTATACTTAATTTCATATTTTTGTTATTGTGAGTTCGAAATTATAAATTTTTTCTTATCGACGTTTGTGTGTTTTCAACGACTGCATAAATTGTCTCTTTGGGCCCCACCTATGAACTGCCCATGTAGGCCTTCTAAGAATTCTTTCATTTCTTCCATTTCGCTCTTTGTGAAAAGCTTTGAAGAAGAAATCCGACCATCTTGAGATTGTGTGGATACCGCTAGAGGGTAGACACTGGAATAGCTTCAAGAATTTCTTCAAGGGAACCCTATAAGTATGTTTAGTATATACATACTAGATAATACGATCATTTGTTCTTAGTGTCTCAATATTTTGAATCTCGATTTAATATTTTTATGTTACATTTGATCTTTTTGATCAGAAATTTAAAAGGTTTATCAACCTCAACACCAAATAGTGGTATCACAACAAGGTTCTACTTGTGGAGAGCTTTCCAATGATGGACATGAAATGAGGTAGATATGATAATAGACCACCCATGAGGTGGGACGCCGGTGGAGTTTGTGACTCGCCTATGAGGTGGGACCCACCGTATCCCACCCTCTATGCAATGATTTAGGGGTGGGGCTGGTCAATAGACCATTATCAAGGATAAAAGGTTTTCGAGCACTGCTGCTCAGCCAAAGCTCCACCGCTACTCGTCGGAGGTCCATTGCTGGACTGGCACCATGAGTGTACATTCATCACCATTATAGTGGGCGGCGCTGCCGCTGCCGGAACCATGGGTAGCGGCGACGAGAATCTGCTGCCAGCACCGTCGGTGATGCTTTGGAGAACGCTTGTGGAGGTGGGGATCCACCAATGAGGTGGGATGATGGAGAATTATCTCAACACAACAACACAAGGGTTGCAA
>CM044101.1:20157098-20533509 GCA_024174645.1 Lemna minuta | reverse complement strand
CGAAAATTATTCATCAAATTGGTAATTTTGGACTTTATTTTGACACATGACCATGTGTTTTTAATGACCGCTTGGTCCCGTCTCGTCAAGTATAGATGTAGACACTAGGCTATATTTTGAGGATTCATGGGATAGGCAACCTAAATTTTTGCGCCAAGATTTAGTGTTATGGTCTTCAAAAATATGGGTTTAGGTATTCCCTAGGGTTTTGTGTTCTTTCTAAGGTTTAGGTCTAACCAAAGACTCTCAAAACCCTTATTTTATTTTATTTTTGAAAATTTCTTACCCTACTTGCTCATTCGTGACTTTCAATTCAACTCTGACCAACCGCCCTTAGAAAATCCTTATAGAGTGGAAAGCTAAGAAGGTGTCATTGTCATTTCATCTAGGTCTTATAATCTTATTTATCTTCATCATCTTTTCATCTACATTCTTTTTTACGAGGAATGAAGTAATAGTTTTTTAATATAATGATTAAGCAAGCAATGTAGAAAGCCAAAAAATGTTTTAAAAAATTCCAAAAAGTCAAAAAGGCATTATAAATTATTTTCAAGTTATCTTTTTGCTCATGTATGTAAGCTCCTCTCATGAAATGTAATACTTTCTTCTCCCTATTCGTTATTTTTTGGGGGGGATGGCATTCATAAGGCTATTCCACCCTAGCTTGGGGATTGACACTCTTGATTAAACATGGTTAAATTGTTTTTAAAATTTTATTTTCTACATTGCAAAGAGGATTATGATCTTTAGGTAGGTGGAGGGGGATTTTATTGGTCAGCCTTTAGAATGAACTATATCAAAATATAGAGTAATTGATCAAATATCAATTTAACCCAATCAATTAATTGTATCAACATATAGATGTAGTCTAGTGCCAAACTACATCTCGTGTTTTGGAAGATAAAAAGTGTGTAGTAAGTCTCTTATGAAATTTGTATTGTCATCAATCATCATATATGTATATTCCTTCATGAATGGTGTAAGGTACAGTCAAATGTCAAACCTGAATATGTCATTCTAATTACATGTAATCTATTAAGGATGTCGTCAAGAATACCTTCTCCAATATTCTCGCCACCTTGGCCAATGATTTGACCCTATCTTATTCCTTAAGTTAAACTCCTTTAATACTTAGGGCAGATGATTTCATCTTCAATAGTTAATTACTTTCAAGGACTTCACATCATATCTAACCCATGTTATTTTATAGATTACATGGCTAGGGATTGTTAATTCATCAAAACACAATCATCCACTTACAAGATATTTTTATAATCTTAGGTCCGTTAATGTTAGGGATTTTGATGTATGTACCTATGGTTAAATTGAGATTTCTGAATTATCAACCCCATTAACTGTGGTTAAATTGATGTATGTATTTGTGGACTAACCCTATTAAATTGATGTATGTCTATTTTGCAGGCTTAAGTACAACTGTCATTTTATTGTTATTAGTTTTTGTTGTTGGATATAAGTATGTCATAATACCCAGAGTTTCTAGGTTTGCTGGATATCTAGGTATATCAGAATTTCCTATATCAGAAATGCCCTAAGAGGAAGGAAGGGTCTTTTAAGAAATTTTCCAGTATTTCGAGTCTAACGGAGGTTAGGGCATAAATAGAGGTATTGTGATTTTGATTTCAACTCTGATTCTTTGAACGCAAGATTAGGGTTTGGATTACTTACTTTCCCTCTCAGCCATCGTGTTCGAAAAAGACTTCAAGAGTGCTCAAGATCTAGACATACAGAGGGAGAAGCTTTGAATCTGCAATCAAGTCTCCTAAAAGACTCTGTCACATCTCACATTCAACCTCACGGCGTCTTTCGAACAACATATGTCGTCATTATTATTCCGGTAAACCTATTTCTAGATTGTAGAGGGTTACCTAGCTCTGTTACGATTTTTTTTCTCTCAACCTCTTCCTCTGTTAAATCTTTACTCTATCTATAGTGTTATATTTCATGTCATACTAAGATTTCTACTTTCTAAAATATATTGTTTCTCATCTCATCCTTAGGCCTTTGTTGATTTTAATCTTCTTCAATATAGATATAAGTCATATATGAAAGTCCCAATAAGGTGGTGGTTTAACCTAAGAGGGGGGGTGAATTAGGTTTATTTGTTAATTTTAATTCTTAATCTCTATTTTTCTGTTTGCTAAGATTCATTGGTTAAGCACTCTCTTCTCGTCCTCTCAATGCACCAAATATTATTATACTGCTTGGGGGACCTAATGTCCCTTAATCCAGTCCCGAGTATTGTCGACTCGGAGCCTTAATCCTCACCAAAAGAAACCTAATCCTCTCACCCTTAAAATGGGTGAAGGACATTGTTCAATACAAGGATTAAAATTTGCCCCCAACGGCAAACCTAACACTCACCTTTACCTGACCCTACAGCACTACCCTCTAGGCCTCGACCTCCTCGGCTCCTGGACACCTTGACTCCCTCAGGCCGTTCTCCACACGATCGCTCCTCCCTTCACACCCTATCGAGCCTCTCCTGCTAGCTCGTCCTCAAGCTCCACTTGGTCTTCTCGCTCCCGAAGTCTTGACTCCTTCTCGTCTCAACAAATGAGACACTCCCCGACCTCCATATGTGTAAATGTATGAATCTGTTTGTCTAAATTTTGATAGCTATATGAGATGATGGTAGCAAATAAGTGAGGCTAAAATCACAAATAAGTGAGGCATACAAGACAATAACTTATGAAGTTGATTTTCTTATCAGGGTTGACTTTTGACCATAGTTGACTTTTTCTAGCTTCTGGTTGACTTTTGATGAGAGTTGACTTTCTGACTTATAGTTTACTTTGGTTGACTTTTGACCTAGAGTTGACTTGTGACTTCTAGTTGACTTTTGGGTTGACTTTTGACCTAGAGTTGACTTTTTGACTTAAGGTTGACTTTTTGAATAAATGGGTTGACTTTGACTCAAGACGGTTGACCCTGCCTAATTGAGTCGACTTATGAATAATACAATTGACATTTACTAATCAGGGTTGACTTATGACTTCAGGTTGACTTTTGATCAGGGTTGACTGTGACTAAAGGTTGACTCTAACTAATTAGAGTCGACTCAGACTAAAGGTTGACTCTGACTCTATGAGAATGACTCTGACTTAAAACCTAACTGACACAGCACCCAAGTCTAACCTAAATTCTAATAGAGTAGGCGGTGATATAAAGTCGAAGAAAGTTATATGATGCTACACTCAGCCGTGACATTCTCTCAGGTAATGGGATATTAAAAATGATCAATGGTATCTAAGGTAATGAAGTAACAGATATTAAATAACAAATTCTATAAATTTTTTTGAAGTGAATTGAATCACCACAGATTCGAAATAACTATTATTCGACTAATTTAACTAATCTGAGACAACAGAGATAATGAGTATAATTTCAATGATAATGACAGGTTAACAGAGGCACTGACTGCTATACTTGAGGAGACGAGCAATACAATATTGAAAATCAAAAACAAGATGCAAAAATTAAAACAGATAGATGAGTTTAGATTAGAGGATACCTGCTACTGCCTTTGCGGACCTAGAACCACAGTCAAATGAATAACTAAATGATTACAATTAGAATGAACAATATCAATGATTGAAAATACAGATGAAGGAGGATATGTAATGTAAATATTAGATTAATCGCCCTTGCAAATCAGAATCTAAGACCACAATCAAATGACTATACGTAAGTTTTTTTTAAAAAATAAATACCTACAAAGTAAGGTTAGAAAAGATATTGACTGAGACAATCCACTGTAATTATATTGAGCTAGGAATAATATAGAACATAAGACGTTAATGAAAGATATGATTTACTGGGAGATGGGTATATATATATATATATATTTAATGACTGCAAAGGAATAAAAGTCACGAACAGTATTTAACGCAGACAGTCAAAGAGCCGATGTAATGCACAGATAGACAAACAAACAACAAACAAACAATTTGAAGTTATAGAGGAGAGTTAAAGAGATATATGATATGTCAACAAACACTATTAATTAATAGTAAACACGTCACTAAAAATGGATTCTAGTGAATGATAAAAATTGGATTAACTGTTAAATAACTGATGTACGATCGGACAGTTGGAATCTGGAAGGTAGAGATTAAGAATCGATGAATGTTCGCCAATAATAAAATAAAAATTGATTCTTGTGAATGATACGAAATTGGATTGTAAATAAAATGAAACAAACTGATGTAGAATCAGACAGTTGGAATCCGAAAGGCAGAGATTAGAACCGAACTATCAATTACCACCAAGAAGATAGAGTAAGAGGAGTGAGCAACTGATTAGAAAGTTTACAAGAAGTACTTGCGAGAAAATCAGATTATAAAATTAAATTAACAAAACATTGAATGATCGAAAATCAGATAGTGAATGCAGAGATGCTGGAGATTAATAATGAGATAATGATCGAAAAAGTTTAGAAACTAAATATTAGAGGTTAGAAACGAGAGATCAATCAATGAAATGGAGAGACAAGAAGTTTTAAGGATATCCAAAAATCATAGAATAGGAAATTGCATTAACTTGAGATATAAGATTGAGAGAGTGACCAAGAAGACATCTTGCTATTGAATGATTTGCTGAAAGACGCTTCTGCGAATCGGCGTAAAAAAACTGAAGATTGTGTCTTTAGTCCATCGCCGTGAAACACACAAGGACAATGCACGAAGGAACGCCTTTCTTCTTGATTGGGATCACTAGCAAGCAGGTTTTTCGATTACTCGAAGATGGCTTTTTCTTTCCGCTTCTTTTCGCTGCACTTTTTTCGTAAACCCTAATACTCTTGTTATACCTTGGTTTAGAGGAGATGCCAGCTAGTTACCATAATACCCTCAAGGTATAAACGGTATGTAGAATTAAAACTAAGTATATTGATGAGAGAGCGATGAATAGAGGGTAGTGGGAAAATGAGAAAAATCAAGATGATCATATAAATAGAGGCATCTAACTGATAATGTGGTATGATTATTCTGGGTATATGAAAAACGATATGAATGAGGAGATAGATGTTATTTCCTGAAATCAATTACACTCATGAGCCTCAAAGAAACATTAGTGAGTTAGTCCAAAATAATCAAGGGAGACATAATGTAATAATGATACAAATTAATAACATATAATAAATAATTTATGATGTTTAATTCCTCAATTTGTGACAATGGCAATTCAAGATAAGATGTTTACGTCAAAACTAGCTCTCTAACAATATACTCTCTTCTAAATCACTTTTCAGATTGTTATTCTTGTCTCTTAACCCTCATTTCTCATCAGTCTCCATTCTTTCTTCTAGTCTTATATATTCGTCCATCCAGCTTGTTTACCGTTTTCTTAATATTGCGATCCCAAAATTTAAAATCTGATTATAATCTTTATCTACTCAATTTTATCCTTTGCCCTTTAGCTTATCCTCATTCACAATACCTCATCGTTTAATTATCTTTTCATTCCTTTAATTAATTAAATAGAATTTTTCTGTTGTTAAATTTCTGTATTTTATACCAAACTTTTATGTTGTCTGATTTTTAGTTGTAAGTTTCACTCATTCATTTAAAGGTGATATCTAAATATTCTTTGTAACTCTCTGAGTGTCTAGCATAATAAATATGTTTCTGAATATTTATCATCTACACTTATTATTTCTCTTTGTCTTACCTTGTGTTATAATTTTATGTTTAATTACTTAAAGTAATTTATCTAATAAACATTGTGATTATTAGGTGTCTAACTGAATACTTCTTTTGGATATTATTTATCCTTCATACTGATTATTGTCTCTATTTTACTTTCTGTCATAAGTTAAATTTATTTATTTTAACTGATTTCAGATCGTCATTGTGATTCTTTGTCATTTGAACATAGTATTTCTAGTATATTAGTTTGTTGATCATCTTGGTAGAAACTATGCTACATCTCATTTTATTATATTAGTTTGTAGATCAGGAATCTTCTACTCCTCTGTATTTAGATATTGATACAATTTGTCATCAGAGCAGAAAGGTAATTGTAGGTTATCCTATTCACTCTTCCAACCATACCTAGAATTAGTGCCCTGAGATTCAGTTTGTGGGTTCCTATTAATATCAGTCTGTAGTCAATAGTCATCATCTAAAGTCAAAGTCAATCTTTTGAAGTCAAAGTCAATTTTCTGAAGTTAAGGTCAATTTTATGAAATCAAAGTCGATTTTAGAAGTCAAGGTCAACTCTCATGAATCAAAGTCAACTTTCTTATGTCAAAGTCAATTTTAGAAGTCAAAGTCAACTCTCAGAGTCAAAGTAAATAAGATGTTGAATAGGCAAAGCTCTCTCAATCAACTTATGGATACTACAAACATCGACTCGCTATGTGTGATATGAATGATTTTTGAGGGGTTTTAAAATAGATTCTACTTTACTAAAATTTTTTGTGTTTTCTGAACAATAGTTTCACATATGGAAGCATGTAAATTCAATTTTAGCTTAGATCACTCTTCTCTACTAAGTGAGGGATATACGAATGTTTTGGTGCCGAAAAATTAAAGTCATCATCCAAATCTTATCAAATGCTTAAGAGTTCCCTTAAAATAAAAAATTTCAAGTGATATAACAAGTCAATGAACGTGTTCTCCTAGATAGCTGCATGGCGAAGTAGAGTAAATAAAGTTTGCTCGAAACCAGCTACTTTGAATCAAGGCCAGAAAATTAGCAAATCTCATGATTCAAACATGTGACCTACATCGAATTTTTAATAGGGTTAGATTTTCCTCAAATGTTCTTGTTTGGGGACTTAAAATTCCAAGTTAATCATAGCACTAGTAAGTGGATTTCTACACAGAGATCAATTTTATTCATGCCTTTCCTTTCTAAAATGGAATAAAAGTAAATCAATGTAACACCTTCCAACATCCATATTTTTATACAATGAAAGAAATAAGGTTTCTAGAGGATATAATGTCAATACACATTCTATAACTTACTATGTCACATTAACTCTTGCATTTCTAAAGAAAAAATTTTGAATGTTAAGAAAATTTTTGACAAATAATTGGATGATAACGTCAATATTTATAAAAAGAATCATGAATAAAATGCTTAAAATAGGTCAAATGTCCGCTGAACTCATGAAACCATTTCGATGAAGGAAAAAATATACGAAAATTTATAGATATCTTTCATCATACACCCAATAAAAGCTAAATGACGAAAAGGAATATCTAATAAATAGATTGATGACTCTTTAAACTAGGCCTAGATAGGAAAAATAAACATCATGTCATGGTTATGAAGCTTTTGAAGCTCTTGGATTGAGTTTGAAATCAATCAGTTCAAAAGACATCGCCACCGGAGCCACAAAGGACTATCGAAATGGATTCGTTATCGACGATGAGATCCAAGTGCACCATATGAACTTCAGAAAAAGGGTTCCTTGTCTTTCCTAGGTTGATAATAAGTATTGTGAAGAAGGGAATTTCATTGTTTTTTGCATCTTTTAAAACTATGAATATTCCATTTTGAAAGGCTAATTATTTGGCGGATCTTTATCACATAATGAGGATGACTGATCTTGTGGACATGAGCACGGTTATCTAAGAATTGAAATTGGGTGTTATTTAGAGAAATAGTTCACTAAACTAATACATATATATACTTGAATGGTGTTTATGCCCAAATGATATTTAGACCTTAAAATACCCAAAGTGGTGGTGAAACTAACTGAGAGGGGGGGGGGGTTGAATTAGTTAGTTTGTTACTCTTTAAATTTTCTATTCCCTTTATTTCAGATTCGTTACTTATCACTCTTCGCTCTTCCTTTTCGGTGGACAAAGGAATTTATACTGGTTGGGGGACCTAATGCCACTTAATCCAGTCCTGAGTACTATGGCCTCGGAGCCTCCAATCTCACCAAATACAAATCCTAAGACATACTTCCCTCGTACAAGACGTAGGATGACATTTGTAAAACTTTATCTCTCGCCCCCTTGACGGATCGAATCGATGCGGTCGTCAATTGCACACCGATTCGTGTCAAAATAAAGTCCAAAATTACCAATTTAAGAAAAATACCTCGAATTGAGGGATATAATGGTAAATATGGGTCGAATTCACAAGAAATTAGGGAAATTTCTGATGATCTCTTTGAATTTGATCAAATCGGACAATGAATCGATGATAGAAATGGGGGAAAATGATATTTTATGAAAGAGAACTTCAAGACGATTCCACATAATGAAAAATCATTGAATTTGACTTTGATTTCGCGGAGAAATTGAAGATCGAAGAGAGGGTATATTTCTGAAATGTTAAATCATGATTTTACTAAAATTAATACTGAAATTAAGTGTTGAAAGAGAAAGTCTAATTTGATTAATTAGAGACGAGGGGGTCCACTCCTATATATAGGAGAAGGAAACCCTAATAGTAAGAGAGAGAAAATATCAAGAGAATTACAGAAATGCCACTTGTAGTGATATCCACTAACGCTCCCCCTCAAGCTGGAGCGTAGATATCAAACAAGCCCAGCTTGCTAGAAATGACGTCGTAAGCAGTGGTACTCAAGCCCTTGGTGAAGATGTCAGCCAATTTCCCGGAAGTGCCAACGTGTGGAGTAGAGATGAGGCCGGAGAGCATACGATCACGAATCGCATGACAGTCGATCTCGATGTGCTTCGTCCTCTCATGAAATGTAGGATTGTTGGCGATGAAGATGGCAGCTTGATTATCATAGTACATTGGCATAGCCTCTTGCACTGGGAAACCAAGCTCGTGAAGAAGAGACCGGATCCACAAAAGTTTAGAAGATGTGTGCGTCATAGCACGATACTCGGCCTCCGCACTGGATAGTGATACTACCCGTTGTTTCTGACTCTGCCATGTTACCAGGTTCCCACCGACAAATGTGCAGAAGCCCGAGGTGGACTTACGATCACCGCGATCCCCAGCATAACCTGCATCTGAGTAAGCCTCAACTCGAAGATGTCCGTGACGCTGATAAAGTAGCCCCCGGCCCGAAGCATGCTTGAGATAGGCAAGTACCCGAAGTGCAGCCTGCCAATGAATTTCTTGAGGTGCGTGCATGAATTGGCTGAGGAGAGTGACTGGGTAAGCAATGTCAGGACGGGTAACAGTCAAGTAGATTAGCTTCCCCACAAGTCTGCGATACCCCTCAACATCACGCAGTGGTGGGGAATCAGAATCCCAAAAACATGGCTTGCTGTCGATGGGAGAAGATCGCGGCTTGCATCCTTGAAGTCCAGTCTCCTGAAGCATGTCGAGGACATACTTTCGTTGGTTCAATACCAATTTCCCGGGCTTATGAGCAAACTCAATGCCGAGAAAGTATTTGGGCGTCCCCAAAT
Source organism: Lemna minuta (assembly GCA_024174645.1). Taxonomy (NCBI): domain Eukaryota; kingdom Viridiplantae; phylum Streptophyta; class Magnoliopsida; order Alismatales; family Araceae; genus Lemna; species Lemna minuta. The sequence goes on along the minus strand of CM044101.1, from coordinate 20,524,141 downwards.
CCCGAATCGTGAGATGTTGATGAAGGTAGGCCTTGATCCGAGAGAGCCCTGCAGAGTCACTCCCAGTGAGTAAGATGTCATCCACGTACACTGCAAGGATGACGATGCCGGCAGAGCTGTGGGAGCGAAACACCGTAGGGTCCACCTTGCATGGAGTAAGTCCTTGAGCAAGGACAAGTTCGCTGAATTTGGCAAACCATGCACGGGGACTTTTCTTGAGCCCATAGAGTGCTCTCTGAAGATGATAGACCTGGTCTACCGATCCCGGAGTTGCATAGCCGGGTGGTTGCTCCATAAAGACTTGGTCGGTGAGCTCTCCATAAAGAAATGCATTGGAGACGTCCAACTGATGTAGTGTCCAGCTCTGATTCACTGCAATGGAGAGTATTACTCGAATGGAGTTCGGAGCGTACCACGGGGAGAAGGTCTCCTTGTAGTCGATGCCATATGTCCGAGTAAAGCCTCGAGCAACTAAGCGAGCCTTGTAGCGATTGATAGTGCCATCCAGGGTTGTACTTGACCGTGAAGATCCACCCTGCAGGTGACGAGCGTTCGTGTCCCGTGGACGAGGAACAAGCTTCCAAGTTTGTCGCTCCATGAGGGCCGCATACTCCTGATCCATAGCCGCCTTCCAGTGGGGAATACGTAGGGCCTCCACATGGGACCGGGGTATCGACTCGGTGGTGAGGGATAGGGAAAAGGCTCGATAGGTGGGGTGGAGGCGATCATAGTGGACAAAGTTAGAAATAGGATGAAGGGTGCACGAGCGGGTACCTTTGCGAAGCGCCACTAGTAAATGTAGATCATTCGGGGTCGATGCCAGAGGGACCAAACCTTTGGACGAGGACGAGGACCCATCTGGTGGCGCGACGGAGACCGGTACTGGAGTAAGTACTGGTGGACCAGGGGGTCCTAGTCGAAGTGGAGTAGAGATAGAGGAGGTGGACTCAAGGGGACGATCCTCGAGAAGGGGAGGATTCGCCATTGGAGGAGGGGCAGGAGGGTCTGGTGGGGATGGGAATGTAGGTGACAAGGGCGGTGGAGAAGAGGCTGGTGGAGTGACGGGACGAGACCGCGAGGTCGTCGATTTCACACGGTCTCTTGTCAAAAATAATATCGAACTTACCAATTTGGAGAATTAAGAGAGAATTGAGGGGTATAATGGTAAATACGGGTCGAATCCACAGGGAATTTAGGTATTTTCGAGATATCTTTTGGAATTTGGTCAAATTGGACGATGAATTGAGGTGAGAAATTAGGGAAAATGGTATTTTTAGAAAGAAGACTTCAAATCGATTCCACGGAATCAAGAATCGATGAATTTGGACTTAATTTCGCGGAGAAATCGAAATTTGAAGTGGAGAGAATTTTTCGGACGTTGAAATCGTGATTTAGAATGAAAATTTATGAAATTGAAATCTAAAACCTAATATAAACGAAAATTAAAGATAATAGGAGGATAATTGAGGTAAAACCGCTTCCACTAAACCCGTTTAGCAATCAAAACGAGGTGATTAAGCCGATTAATCACCGAAAACGTCAAGATCGTCACGCCGAGCTTCAAGCGTCGATTTCTCCCTCGATTTTCCACCAAATCTCAACTTCTACCCCTCCATGGATGTGGAATTGAGAGAGGAGGAGGAAGAACTCGAGAGAAACGAGTGAGAGAGGTTTCTAGACAGTCAATTTCATTGAATTCTCACTCGAATACATAGAACGGTGAAGAACAACTCTATTTATACTAAATTTGGGCGTAACCGTCCGATCATTTAGATCGACGGTTATGATGAAACGGTCCACGATGGACCGTTTCGATTAAGTCGTGGCCGTCGGATCGTGATGGACGGCCACGATTTAATCAAATGAAACGCTTTATAAGAAACGCTTCGATCGCGCCCCTTCATTCTTGATCTAACGGTCCGGATGTCTCTCGCGAGATTTAATCTGGACCGTTATAACGCTCCAAATAAGGCACGTGTTTGATCCTTGATCCATGGGCCGCGGGTCCACCCGATCGGCGCGCGTGATGCCGCCACGTCGCGTCAATCAAAACCGTTATAATAACTCTAATTAAGCATGTGCGTCTGATGTTGATCTGGTGTCCTCGCTCCACGCGATCAACGCTCGAGATCGACGCGCGCCGTCGATCCAACGTCCAGCGCGCTTCCACGTCGCCTGCAAGGTAAGTAGAGTGTGGGAATTAGTTCCACACGAAGAAAAAGGGAAGGGATCGTCGGGTTTATAACACCCGACGACCTATACGGGTATGACCCTCCCCATATAGGGGAGGACAAAGACCCATTTTATAATATAAGTAATGGTATATATAATATATATAAGCGCCACGTAGGCGCGCTGCGCGGGTCCGCGTGGCTCTGCCACGTGGCCTTGCGTGCCACGTCGCACCCGCGCGGGCCCCGCGCCTTCTTTTTTTAATTAATTAATTTATTTTTTAATGTTTTAAATAGAAAATAAAATCATAGAAAATTCAGAAAAATACAGAAAAATCCCTAAAAATTGTAAAAATCATATCTTTTAAAATACAACTCCAAATTAATCCAAATTTCTTTCATTGGATCTGAAATTTAATTATCTATCATTCTAAAAATTCAAAATATTTAAATAACAAGAGATTTAATTTATATTTCAAAAATACATTCATTTTTTTAAAAGATTTTTAACTTTAGAAAAATTAAATGAATGTTCATAAAAATGATTTCTCTTATTATTTAACTTTAAAAACCATTCATAATCTCAAGTAAAGATGGGTTATAAAATTATTTATCCTTAATTCATCATAATTAACCCTAATTTAGTGTATTTTGAGATTATGACATAAATATGCATAGAATGATAGAAATGCACTCAAAGTATGATAACATGCATATAAATGTAATGTTTTATGCCTCAAATTGCATTAATAATCATGTTTTATCATGTTAAGATTGCATGTTATCATGGAGCAGTCGAAGGAGATAAAGGGGAGGTGAAGTAGCGAGTGGCCTCAGAGAAGGTGACATCGGCAGAAACAAGGTACTTCCGCTGATCAGGAAGGTAGACCCGATAACCTTTCTGAGTACGAGAATAGCCGACGAAGACCCCTTTGAGGGAACGAGGAGCCAACTTGGATAAATTTGGAGTGTGGTCGTGGACGTAGGCCGCACACCCAAATACCCTAGGAGGTAATGCAAACAACTCTCGTTCTGGATGGAGTCGGTGTAAAGGAACTTCACCACCAAGAGGAGAGGAAGGTAAGGGGTTAAGAAGATAGGCGGAGGTAAGGAGGGCGTCTGACCAAAGGTAATGTGGAACGCCCATCTCAACAAGAAGAGTGCGAGTCATGTCGAGAAGATGACGATGTTTCCGCTCGGCTACATCATTTCTTTCGGGGATGTGTAGAGGGCAAGTAGTCGATGAAGGATGCCAAGCGATGAACAAAGTTCTGAAGAGCAGTTTGGACAAACTCCAAAAGTATTGTCGGTCACGAATAATTTTGGGGGGTGGCGGAGTATTGTGTCGAAATCTCTCGAAGGAAGCGACGAAGCGTAGGAAGAACTTCGGTACGATCAGGGAAGAAGGTAAACCCGGGAGACTCGAGAGTAGTCATCAACAAACACTATATAATAGCGAAATTTTTGTAATAGATGAAGTACGCGATGGTCCCCCAAACATCACAATGCACTAGATCAAAAAGGATGCTTGCTCGGAATCGAGTCAAGGCGAGGGTAGGAGGAACGAATATGCTTTCCCAACTGACATGACTCGCAAGTAAAATGAGAGAGAGAAATCCAAGGTAAGGCCTGTCAAAGTTTGGTAATACCAGGATGGCCCAAACAACGATGCCATTGAAGAGAAGTATCCGACTGGGAGAGAAGGCAGCGTAAGCCAGTTGGAGGGAGATCAGGAACGAGCTCGTAAATATCCCTGCCGGTCTCACGCCCCAAACCAATCCTCGCACCCGTCCGCAGGTCCTGAAAAAGGCAGATGATAAGGATAAAAATGACACCGAGCGAAAGAGTGTTTTGGTGATTGCACCGATGGAGATAAGGTTGACGAGAAAAATTGGGTACGTAGAGGACGTCGACAATGGAAGGGATGATGTAGGTGTAGCCAGGCCTTTGCCTCGAACTGGGCATGCACGCCCGTTGGCAATGGTGACGAATTGTGGAGTAGGTAGGTTGGAGAGGCGAGAAAGAAGGGATGAGGTACCTGACATGTGTGCTGAGGCTCCCGAGTCGATAATCCAAATCCCTGGAGAAGAGGCAGTAAGAGCGGTACTTGAGGAGGATGTCGATGGTACAGCCATGTGAGATACATGAGTGAGGCTCGCTGGACCACCGATAGGTGCAGGAGTAGGCGCAGGTGCCGTCGTGCTGGAGTTTGCCACTTGATCGGGTTTGCCAAACTTTTGCCAGCAGCGATCCGAGCGATGTCCATATCGCTGACAATGAATGCACGACGGATATAGCTGACCATCGCGTCCACGACCCCGACCCTGACCGCGTCCTTCACCGTCAGGCCCACGTCCACGTGGGCGTGGTGCCGATGAAAGAAGAGCAGTCGTATCTGTCGGCGAGGAAGTGATAGTCGACGTAGCCGGCCTGGAGGTGCTGACACGTAATGCCGTGGAGAATGCCTCGCCCAACGTCGGAAGGATAGCATCACTCAAAAGCAGACCGCAGATTTGCGAGCCAAGAGTGGGGTTGATGCCCAAGAGAAAGAGGCCAACGGCAAGTTCCTCGCGGTAGCGACGTTGAGTTGCGAGATTGGCGGTGTACGGCTGATAGATCTCCAATTGGTTGAGGAGGGAGCGGAGCTCAGCATAAAACTCCTGAAGTGGACGATCGCCCTGTCGTGCATGAAAGAGTCCCTCAACAACCTCCACCGTCCGACCAATGTTGGATCGGTAACCGTACATTCGAGCCCATTCATCCCAAATGGCCTTTGACGGGGAGATGAGCTGCATTGGTTCGGCAATGACCGGAATTGCCATCTTAAGTAACCAGGCGGTGACGGCCTGATCTTGAACCGTCCATGTAAAAAAACTGGGGTCTTCAAAAGGGGGCGGGTCATCAGTGAGGAAGGATGCCCGTCCATGTATCTCAAGAAACCGCCGAAATCCCGCAGACCACGTAATGTAGTTGGTCCTGTCAAGGAGTGTCGTCGGGGTTTGAAGACCCGCAATGAAGCTTGGAGAGGTAGCGTAGGGTTCCGGGCGCACGCCCGGACCAATAGGAGCAACCGGAGTAGAAGTCGACCCCGGAGCCGGCATATTTTCTTCACCTGCCATGGAATTGTAGAAATAGGTGAAGTTACGGCTAACCAAGCGTCAGGGTAGGGCACGAAGACGTCGAGGCCCGGTCAAGTATCATGCAAGTCGGCGTTGGGCGGCGCCGCCGAAGGTAGGGGAAGATGCCGATGTCACCGCAGCAAGTAGATCGGTCGCCGGCGGGGTAAATCGAATCTTCGGAGCGGATCAACGCAGGGTCGAGCACGCCATTGGAGAGGGGGAGTTGCCGGAGTGGTAAGGAGATGGCGGCGGCGCCGCCATGGTTACGGAAAACCATGCTCTGATACCATGTTGAAAGAGAAAGTCTAATTTGATTAATTAGAGACGAGGGGGTCCACTCCTATATATAGGAGAAGGAAACCCTAATAGGAAGAGAGAGAAAACATCAAGAGAATTACAGAAATGCCACTTGTAGTGATATCCACTAACATTAAGGAAATTAACGATTCGAAAATGAAATTAAACACTAAACGAAGATAGATTAGGATAAACTGCGATCACTAACCCACAATTGCGATCGGATTGATCCAATTAATCGCCAGAATCAAGGCTATTCATCAAAATCTGAAAATCACGATTCGTGGAGTTCAAGCATCGATTTCTTCCTCGTTGATTGTCGAAATCTTGATCTTAAGCACTCCTCGGACGTGGAAATGAGTCTAGAAGTGATTGAGATCAAGAGATTCAAGAGATTTGATGTCTAAATAGTTCAATTTTATTGAATTGCTCTCGAATGCCTTTACAAATAAGAAGAACATCTCAATTTATAGGACATTAAGGCGTATCCGTCTGATTAAACAGATCGACGGCTCTGATGAAACACATGATTGCAAATTATTATCGTTAAGTCGTGGCCGTTGGATTGCGATCGGACGTCCCACACGCTGTCACGTCACCTCCTCATCGCAATCGTTGATCGCGATTTGATCGGATGGCTCTGATCACACCACGTCACCTGGGCGCTTTAAATAAATTAGAAAAATCGATTTTAATTAGAAAATTTGATTTTTAATTGCTGAAAATCCTTAGAAATTTATTAAGAATTCAGAAAAATTCATAAAAATTTTAGAAAAATTAGAAAATTTTTAACTTTCAAAATATAACTCTAAATTAATCCAAATTTCGTTCGTTTGATCTGAAATTTAATTATCTATCTTTCTAAAAAGTGAAATTAAATAAATAACAAGATATTTAAATTTTATTTTAAAAATATAATCATATTTTAAGATTTAAACTTTAGAAAATTAAATGAATGTTTATAAAAATGATTTCTCTCATTATTTAACTTTAAGAACCACTTCTAATCTGAAGTAAAGATGAATTATAAAATTATTTATCTTTAATTCATCATTATTAACCCTAAATTAAAGCATTTTGAGATTATAATGACTTTTTCATAGAATGGACAGATAAATACTCATAAATATGATAACATGCATAAGAATGAAATATTTTATGCCTTAATATGCATTAATAATCATGTATTCTTATGTCTATTTAGCATGTTATCACCCCTATGACGTAGGGTGACAATGGTTGTGAATGAGGATATGCTAAAGGGCAGAGGATAAAATTGAGTAGATAAAGATTATACTCAGATTTCAAATTGTGGGATTGTAATACTAAGAAAATGGTAAACACGCTGGATGGACGAATATATAAGACTAAAATAAAGAATGGAGACTGATGAGAAATGAGGGTTAAGAGACAAGACGAACAATCTGAACGTGATTTAGATACATAAGTTTAAAGACAAATAAATGTAAAGTTAGAAGAGATTATATTGTTAGAGCGCTAGTTTTGACGTAAGCATCTTATCTTGAATTGCCATCGTCACAAATGGAGGAATTAAACATCATAAATTATTTCTTGTATGTTATTAATTTACATCATTATTACATTATGTCTCCCTTGATTATTTTGGACTGACTCACTAATGTTTTTTTGAGGCTCATGAGTGTAATTGGTTTCAAGAAATAACATCTATCTCCTCATTCATATCGTTATTCATATACCTAGAATAATCATACCACGTTATCAGTTAGATGCCTCTATTTATACGATCATCTCCATTTTACTCATTTGCCCACTACCCTCTACTCATCAATATACTTAGTTTTAATTCTAGCTGGCTAGCTGGCATCTCCTCTAAACCAAGGTATAACAAGAGTATTAGGGTTTACGAAAAAGTGCAGAGAAAAGAAGCGGAAAGAAAAAGCCATCTCCGAGTAATCGAAAAACTTGCTCGTAGTGATCCCAATGAAGAAGAAAGGCGTTCCTTCGAGTTGTCCTTGTGTGTTTCACGACGACAGACTAAAGACACAATCTTCACTTTTCTGACGCCGATTTGCAGAGGCGTCTTCGGAAATCATTCAATAGCAAGATGTCTTCTTGGTCATTCTCTCAATCATATATGACTTTTATCTGTATTGAAGAAAATTAAAATCAACAAAGGCGTAAGGATGAGATGAGAAACAATATTTTTTTAAAGTAGAAATCTTAGTATGACGTGAAATATAACACTATAGATAGAGTATAGATTTAACCAAGGAAGAGGTTGAGAGAAAAAAATCGTAACACAGATAGATAACCCTTTACAATCTATAAATAGGTTTACTGGAATAATAATGACGACATATGTTATTCGAGAGACGCCGTGAGGTTGAACGTGAGCTGTGACGGAGTCTTTTAAGAGACTTGATCGCAGATTCAAAGCTTCTCCCTCTGTATGTCGAGATCTTGAGCACTCTTGAAGTCTTTTTCGAACACGATGGCTGAGAGCGAAAGTAAGTAATCCAAACCCTAATCTTGCGTTCAAAGAATCAGAGTTGAAATCAAAATCGCGATACCTCTATTTATTCCCTAACCTCCGCTGGACTCGAAATACAGGAAAATTTCTTAAAAGACCCTTCCTTCCTCTTAGTGCATTTCTGATATAGAAAATTCTGATATACCTAGATATCCAACAAACCTAGAATTTCTGATATACCTAGAAATTCTGGGTATTATGACATACTTATATCCAACAACAAAAAAATTTATAACAATAAAAATAGTTGTACTTAAGCCTGCAAAATAGACATACATCAATTTAGTAGGGTTAGTCACTAATACATACATCAATTTAACCACAGTTAATGGGGTTGATAATTCAGAAATCTCAATTTAACCACAAGTACATACATCAAAATCCCTAACATCAGACCTAAGATTATAAAAATATCTTGTAAGTGGATGATTGTGTTTTGATGACTTAACAATCCCTAGCCATGTAATCTCTAAAATAACATGGGTTAGATATGAGGTGAAGTCCTTGAAAGTAATTAACTATTGAAGATGAAATCATCTGCCCTAAGTATTAAAGGAGTTTGACTTAAGGAATAAGATAGGGTCAAATCATTGGCCAAGGTAGCGAGAATATTGGAGAAGGTACTCTTGACGACATCCTTAATAGACTACATGTAATTAGAATGACATATTCAGGTTTGACATTTGACTATACCTTACATCATTCATGAGTCTCACCAATGAAGGAATATACATATATGGTGATTGACGAAGCATTTTTTGTGGTCGTTAAAACACATAAACGTCGGTCAAACAAAATTTCTAATTCCGACCTCACAATGACAAAGTCATAAAATCAAGTAAAGTGTAAGTATCGGGTCGATCCACAGAGAACAAAGTTGACTTTTATTGCAGAGTTGACTTGGTCAAACTTAGGTTTGATTAGGGTTTTAAAGAAGTGATAATAATATATAATCAATATAGATGATCTGAATATATGAGATAACATATTTTAAGATTTTAGACTTCTGGTTTAACAAACTGTTGACTTTGACCAATAGTTGACTTTCTGAAAATCAGAGAATAAAAAGAGCTTGAAATATTATAAAAATTATATATTTAGAAACTAGAGAAAATTAAATTTATTGATATCAAATTCGTGATTTTTCTATAAGAATTGGATTTATTATGAGTTATTAAAAATCAAAGATCAGAAAAATCTCGAAATGAATACTTCGGTGTAAATCTTCAAATTGACAATCCAAATGATATCCAAATCTTGCAATTGATGTATCAATAGAAAGCTAACAACCAGAGGATTCCAGAAAGACCAAAATTGTTAAATTCCAATTTATATTTTGAAAGTAATTGCTCCCGCAAGTCAACGCCCAAATTCGGATTGAAAATGAACAGTGGTTGGTCAAACGTTAAATTGAGGGGCCAAATGATCATGGAATTTTATGAATTTGTTATCCACAGAAATCTGATGAAACAAGAAATCCACTAAAACTAGAATCAAGTGATTCGGAGTTAAGATCAGAGAGATATCCTGTTTTTAAAAATCAGCAAAAATTCGAACCAAAATTGGGTGAAATTGAAGAACAAAATGACTTTAAATGCAAAATTAACTATCTAAAGCTAATCAAAACTCAAATTACCATCAGATGATCGATCGAATCTCACTGCTAACCCAATGGCCACGAAGATGGGGCTTCAATTCACGCGGATTGAAGTGAATTTGCGCGGTTTCTTCCTCGGTTGACGTTCGGCATTCAAGGGAAAAATTTGATCGAATCTGACAGTTAATCATGACGAATCCTGCCTTAATCAAATCACGATCAAGTCTAAACACAGGGGAACCGTGATGAACTCAAGATATTCCTTGAAATTTTCTTAATTGCTTCATGAATTGATCAAAAGTTAAGTTTACAAGGGAAGAACATAAGAATTTATAAGGAGATTCTGCCTGAACAACGCAGACCGTTCGATCTTAAGAAGATCAGATGGACGTCCACAATCGCATGCACAAGATGTGGCATGATCCCACGACGCGGGGCCACGTTTTCCTTTGACTAGAGCCGTGTGATGAAGATCGAAGGCTCATCATGCGTCCACGTGTCTCCCACGATCGCCAGTCACGACTCGCGCCTTCTGCATGTTTCGCCCGTCCTATGAAGATCGGACCATCGCGATGCGTCCACGCGTCTTTATGGTGAGCTTAAATCAGATTTAATCGTGGCCGTCAAATTTCACTTATTCTCATTTTTGCGCACGTGTCATGATAATGATCGCGTGGACTCAGGTCCACGCGATCGCATCCGATGCGTCTCTTTCCACCACGTGTCCTGCAGAGAGAGAGAGTTCCGCGGGAACATAGTCCCAGATGGAAGAAACTTTGGGAGTTGGTGAGTATATAATGTGAGGCGGACTAACGCCCTTGCGTTACCACCCCAATATACTAACCAGGGCCCACTGACCCGTGGACCCTTCACCTGCCAGCCCTCTCGCCATGTGGTGCCACCCGTGCATCCACGTGGACTTGTGTGGCCCTGCCATGCGTCCCCGCCACCTATGCTCCAACTGCGCGCCGCGTGGGCCTGCGAGGCTCTTCCACTAGGCCTTGCGTGCCGCGTTGCATCCGCGCGGGTCCCATGCGCCACGTGTCCTCCATGGGTCCTGCGGAAAATAAACCCCATTTTTTTGTGATTTTTAAATAAGTAAAAATTCACAAAAAACCAAATAAATATCAAATTAAAATGCGAGAAAAATCAAAACTTCATAACTTAAGAAATACAAATCCTTTTAAACTAAAATTTTCTCCATTGGATCACAAATTCCTTCATTTTTAATATCATGCCATTTACAATAAAATTTTAAAGAAGAATATAAGATGTATTAAAAAATACCATAAAGGCATTCATTAAGATCTCTCTCTTTTAATCATCCAATAATTCTTTTCTTAGAATTAATCCTTTAAATCATCTACTAAAGTCAAAATAAGGTAATTAATTTCTATTTATTTAATCTTGTAAAAGATTAGACATTCATCAAGCACATAATTAACCCTAAATAATGCATAAACATGGACTTTAGTAGAATGACATACCAATGGAGAAAATTCATAAAAACTATGATAACATGCATTATATTCACAAAAAATAGGCATGAATATGAGTTAAATAAGATAAGAATTTAAGCTATAAATGCACGTTATCAGTGATTGATGACAATACAGATTTTATAAGAGAGTTACTACACACTTTTTATCTTCCAAAACACGAGATGTAGTTTGGCACTAGAATACATCTATATGTTGATATAGTTAATTGATTGGGTTAAATTGATCTTTGATCAATTACTCTATATGTTGATATAGTTCATTCTAAAGGCTGACCAATAAAATCCCCCTCCACCTACCTAAAGATCATAATCCTCTTGGCAATGTAGAAAATAAAATTTTAAAAACAATTCAACCATGTTTAGTAAAGAGTGTCAATCCCCAAGCTAGGGTGGAATAGCCTTATGAATGTCATCCCCCCAAAAAATAACGAATAGGGAGAAGAAAGTATTACATTTCATGAGAGGAGCTTACATACATGAGCAAAAAGATAACTTGAAGATAATTTATAATGCCTTTTTGACTTTTTGGAATTTTAAAAAACATTTTTTGGCTTTCTTACATTGCTTGCTTAATCATTATATTAAAAAATTATTACTTCATTCCTCGTAAAAAAGAATATAGATGAAAAGATGATGAAGATATATAAGATTATAAGACCTAGATGAAATGACGATGATGCCCTCTTAGCTTTCCACTCTATAAGGATTTTCTAAGGGGGGTTGGTCAGAGCTGAATTGAAAGTCACAAATGAGCAGGTAGGTAGGGTAAGAAATTAAAAAAAAACTAAGGGTTTTGAGAGTCTTTGGTTAGACCTAAACCTTAGAAAGAACACACAACCCTAGGGAATACCTAAACCCATTTTTCTGAAGACCATAACACTAAATCTTGGCCCAAAAGTTTACGTTGCCTATCCCATGAATCCTCAAAATATAGCCTAGTGTCTACATGTATACTCCATGATTTAATTTCATACATTAACAATTACTATTTTGAATTCAAGAATGTATAAACAAGGAAAAGAGACATAGGGTATATGAAGAAGAAGATAAAACAAGGTTTGAAAAATAATAAAAAATCTGAAAATCATGAAAATTTTGAAATTCTTTTTGCAATCAAACACAAATAAAACCTTTAATAAACTTATGTTTGTCCATATCACTCAGCCCCAACTTGAAAATTTTACCGTACTCAATAAATAAGGAAATTCTCACTGTCATCATGCAATTAATAAATAGGTACGGAATGTAAAATGATTTAGAAAGTATAGAAAAGTGAGTTTCAGAAAAACTTATTGAGGTTTTGAAGACATTTTAATATTGATAGACTTTTCTTTGATATCTCCTCTTTGTCTTCTCATATGACCATTTGCAATTAAAAAGGAATTTAAAAAAAAGAATAAGACAAAAGTAAATATATAACATTGGGTTGCTTCTCAACTAGCACCAAGTTCAATGTCTTTGGCCAAACATAAACTGTTCAGGTTTTGAGGAAATGGAGTTGATGTTAGTGCCAACGCCTTTGTCGACTTATTAGGCAGATGCAGTGAACCAATTCCCTTAGGTTTAGATTGATTTTGAAAAGGTTAGATTAGGAGAATTTCTTAAATTATGTCACTTTGTTTTTCTTAATCTATGATTTTATCTCTTTACCTTCTCTTTTTGATTTCTCCTTTGTTCTAATTCCGAATGGTGTGGACTTTAATTCATCGGAAAGATCTAATATTCTAATTTCTTAATATATCTGCTTTCCCCAATTTCTCACCTCATCTTATCCTTCAATTTCGACCAAATCTCGAGGAGTCTCAAATGCAACCTAATGGATTTTGATCAATATTCATTCCAATATTAAAATTGATTGTAAAGTGAAGTGAATTTGGTTTTATTTAGCCCTTGATCATGTGTAATGAATGAGCTCATGATTATGGCTTGAGAATAAACTCTATCTTTAAAAGCTTGACTTTGGCAGACAATGGAGCATGCGAGTTGATTAATCTTGTTATTTTAGATTTAACTATAAACACGTGACATTAAGATAGGCAGGAAAGTAGAATAAAAATGACCATGTGAGAGGTTGAAACTAGAATATGCTGGTGTGTCCATTACTATTTGTTAAAGATTGAATGGAGGGAAGAGATGGAGGGAGAGGGAGAGACAGAGACAGCCCTTATTTTCCCGTACATGCATTTTGCTTTGTTCTATTCTCATGCGTGAAGGGGACAAAACGTAGCTTTCCCTAACCGAAATTTGCGACCTTTGAGCTTGACCTTGAGAGAAAAAGGAGAAGGCTAGATACACGGTGAGGAGTGACGGGGAGAGGGAGAGACTGAATATATTTTGCCCTATCGCCTGAAACCACATAAAATTAGTTAATTTCATCATTTCTGTCTACTTCAGGGGTCTCTCACTCTCTCTCTACCTCCATCTCTATCTTTCTCCCTTCGTATCTTTCTTTTTCTTCATGACACCACCTTCAGCGAAAGTTACGGAAGACGGAATCTTTCCAAGTTTGAAATGGTGACTTCGGAAGGTTTTTGCTGGAGTCACCTCGTCCGCTTTGGAAGACGACCTCGACCTACCTCTATCGTTCGGGACAAGGAGAAGAGTTTGACCACGCAACCCTGCCATCGAGATCGCTGGCCCCATAGGCTAATGTATCGGGGATATTAAATTCATCCTCTCTCTACAATTCCTCTTACGCAAAGTCAAGAGATCTGACTTTTGAACGATGCAGAAGATAATGAACAACAGACGACAGAATAGCCCATACGACTGTTGGGTGCCAGTTCCAAACATGACTTATGAGAGCATTCACTCCGGCCATGATTCTCTTTGAATAGGTCCCTTCTCTGCCGTTCGTGCTCTCTTCTCATACAACTCGTTCTCTCTTTGAATAGGGCCCTTCTCGGAGCCCAAATCTCTCTATATCTCAAAATTCATTTATCAAATTTCGGTGGAATAAAGGGGAAATTTATATCGATCTCTGTGCATACACGCATAGAAATTAGGCCAAAATAATGAAAATTCTCGTTTCGTCCTATATTCATTAGAGCCAGTTGACTTGAATACCGAAAATCCTATCCCCTTCTCTCTAAATTTATTCGTACAATCAACATTATCTCATCTTTAGATTAATTAAAGCAGTTAGTGTCGGACGAGGGAAAAACTCTCTCGATCTCTAAATTCCTCCATGCAATTTGGTCGAATAAGAGAAAATATATTTATCTCTAATTTTCATCAAGCAATATCGTGTCCAAGAAGGAACTCTCTCTCTCTATACACTCAACGTTCTATGCCGCGGTCGAATGCCTGAAAGTAGGTTATCATTTTGACCGAAAGACGGAGTGGCATTTTCGAACGCGGCATTCTCCCCTATCCACGGTCGCGAAGAAAAACGCGACTTTGAATTCTAAGGTCGAACTAAGAATGTCCTGTGTCGGTGACTCGGATAGGGCGTTGAAAACTCGAAGGTCCAGAGCGAGTCAACGGTGACAGGTATATCCTGACGCCCTATAGCCACAAATCAGTCGCTTCCCAGGATCTATTTACTAAAGTAAGATCACGAATTAGGATTCATTACTTCTCATCATGTGGGTGACTCACAAGTCAATGGGCTCGCCTCAGGATTTCGAATTCTCTCTCTCTTCAAAAACCCTTTAAGAGTTCCTTTCCCATCGAGTTCTTCACACACCGAAGTCCTATCCCATTCTTGAGAGAGGAGACATTCGAAGAAGAAAGAACCATCATACTTGAAGAGGGAGAGAGAAGAGGGAGGGAGAAAGAGGGGAGAGAGAGTTTCAGAGGTCATCCATGGCGGTAGGAGACAGCGCACGGTCGTTGGAAGAGACTCCAACATGGGCAGTTGCGGTGGTGTGCTTAGCATTGGTGGTGATCTCCATCCTGATCGAGCACGCTATCAACCTCGTCGGAAAGGCAAGTTTTGAGCGAGAAAATTAGAATTATAGTGCTCTCGTCTAAGAGATGATGTTCATGATTCAATTTACTTTTCTTCGATTTTCTTCAGTGGCTCACCCGGCGTCACAAGATGGCTCTCCATGAAGCTCTGGAGAAGATAAAGGCCGGTTAGCACCCTCTCTGTCTGTCTCTCTCTACCCCAGTTACCTTTAGCGGCAATTTTAACTGACGATAGTTCTCTTATCGTCTGTTGACCTACATATCTTTATCTCTCTCTCGCTCTCTCCAGTAATCGTTCACAGCAATTTCACTTAACGCTTTCTTTGAAGAGCAGATTTCATTTGACGATAGTTCACTATATTGCCCTTTTCCGATCTTTCTCTCTCTATTTGTTTTCTCTTTCTTACTCTCTCTTGCTCCAGAGGGCGTTCAATTTTCAGTGCATCTCGCCTTCTCTCCCTCTCCAAGCATTCACAGGATATTTAAATAACGATAGTTCTCTATTTTACGTTGATGAGAAGAAATTTCATCCTTCCCTCCGTTCCTGTTTCTCTCGTTTAACACTATCTTTCTTCAGAGCTTATGCTTCTGGGCTTCATATCGTTGCTTCTGACGGTTGGGCAAGACCCCATCTCAGAAATATGCATTCCCAATGACCTCGCCGCTACCTGGCACCCTTGCCCAAAGTCCGTAGAGGCCGCCAGATCCTCATCCAACGGCGGGGATCCCCCCGGGCGGAAGCTTCTTGAGGACACCCAGCTGACTGAACCTCTGAGGCGCGCCCTCGCCGCCAAAGGTCCCGACAAATGCGCCGCAAAAGTCTGGCTTCTCACTCTTTCTCTCTCTAAAATTTATTGATACCCAGAGTTTTTTTTTTAAAAAATTCTCGCATCGTTCGCGTTGATCAATGGGTGAATTTGACGGCAGAATATGGCTCCATTGGTGTCCACATACGGTATCCATCAACTACACATCTTCATCTTCGTCTTGGCAGTTTTCCATATTCTTTACTGCATCATCACTCTAGCTCTTGGGCGGCTCAAGGTAAGAACTCATGCTCCGAGATTTTTTTTTATTAGAATTGACTAGATACAATTCATCTAAACAATGACGCAGATGAGGAAGTGGAAGTCTTGGGAACAAGAAGCCCACTCAATTGAATACCAGTTTTCACATGGTACGCGGGAGATTTGATATTATTTTATATCATCGATATTCAACGGGGATCGGAAATTGTGTGGACAGATCCGGAGAGGTACAGGTTTGCGAGAGAGACCTCCTTTGGCCGCAGGCACTTGAACTTCTGGAGTAGGTCGCCGATCCTTGTCTGGATTGTAAGTTCTCTCTCTCTCTCATTATCTCTTTCTTTCTTTATCTATTTATCTATCTATCTATCATCTATCATCTATCATCTGTTTATCTATCTATCTAAGAAAGATCCCATTTTTTTTAACTTCTTAATCCTTGGTCAATATCATGTTATCTCTCTTGTGCAGGTTTGCTTTTTCAGGCAATTCTTTACTTCTGTTACCAAGGTCGACTACCTGACCCTGAGACATGGGTTCATCATGGTGAGCGGATGAAGATAGGCCCCAAAATTCATGTATTCTTTCGTCGGATCAGTTGACTTATCTTGATCTTCAGGCACACTTGGCCCCGACGAACGCGTCGAAGTTCAACTTCCAGACTTACATCAAGAGATGTCTCGAGGCTGACTTTAAGGTCGTCGTCGGAATAAGGTGCCTATAATTTCATTTTACAATTACACCCTTTGCCTATGAATTTAGGGGTGTTTGTCTAATTTCCAAAGATAGAGCCGCATAGATGAAATGTGCGTAATATAGTGGCCGTTGACTTTCAGCCCATTGATTTGGCTCTGCGCCGTCATCCTCCTGCTGTCCAACACACACGGTGCGCATGGGGCCCACGCAGTCCCGCTTCTCAGCCTCCCGTTTCCTGGAAATTAAACAAATATTTACTCGCGTTTGCATCGTGCAGGATGGTATTCGTACTTTTGGCTTCCGTTCATTCCACTCATCGTAAGTGTTTGGGTTAGAGAGAGAGATGGTTTGGGATACAGAGAAACGTATATTAAAGATTGAGGAAAAGATAGGGATATATCGAAGAAGAGAGAGAGAGAGAGAAGAGGACTTGTCTCAGAGTTTGGGAGAGAGAAAAGAGGCGTGTGTTAGATAGAGATGTTTATGTGTGAGAGAGAGATGTTTATGTGAGAGAGAGAGATGTTTGTGTGAGAGAGAGAGATGTTTATGTGTGAGAGAGAGAGAGGTTTATGTGTGTGAGAGAGAGAGAGATGTTTATGTGTGTGTGAGAGAGAGAGAGAGAGAGATCAGGACTGATCCGAGAGAGGTAACTTGTGCAGATTATTCTGCTAATCGGGGCAAAGCTACAAGTCATCATCACGAACATGGCCAACCAGATTATGGACAGAGGAGATGTCGTCAGAGGTGTGCCTCAAGTTAACCTCACGGACGACCATTTTTGGTTCCGCCGTCCAAAGCTCATACTCTTCCTAATCCATTTTGTCCTCTTCCAGGTTCTCTCTCTCTCTCTCTCTTTCTCTCTCTCCTCTCTTTCTCTCTCTAGTTTGTCTGAGTAAATCTCCATTCTTTTTCAGAATGCATTTCAGCTGGCGTTCTTCGCGTGGAGCACGGTAAGGAAGCGAATCATGATTATCAAGAATCGCAAAAATGACCCTCAATCTCATTTCAACTCGCGCTCATGCAGTATAAATTCGGGCTGAGCTCGTGCTTCCACAGGCATACGGAAGACATAGCCATCCGAATTTCCATGGGGTGCGATCTCATTTTAATTAGAAACCCAAAATATTCCATCTAATACTAACACCCCTGTTTAATGTTCCAGAGTTCTCATCCAGGTCCTCTGCAGCTACGTCACTCTCCCTCTCTACGCCCTGGTCACCCAGGTGAGCATCCCTCAGAATTTCTCGAATTCCGGATTTACCGCGCCATAATGGCTGACATGCCCCCAGATGGGTTCGAATATGAGACCTGCCATCTTCAACGAGAGAGTGGCTATGGCGCTGAAAAAGTGGCACCACACGGCGAAGAAGAACGTCAAGGAGAGCCGCCGGTCCGGCACGACGACCCCGTTGTCGAACCGGTCCCCGGCTCATGGTCTATCGCCGGTTCATCTCCTGCACAAGTTCCGGTCCGACCTGGACAGTCCCGCAGACCTCTCCGAGGATCAAGAATTTGGAAGATGAGAGGCGATTGTCCTCTCCTCCCAGGCGGTTCCCTGTTGAGGAGGGCTCCTCGTCTCACAAGTATAGAAGCGGGGAAGAGGATGAAGTGATTGAGGAGAGAGAGAGGGAAGCCCATGTGGTCAACGTTTTCGGCGATTTTACTTTCGGTGGAGCGGGGAAGAATTCGAGAGGCTGAGGGGTAATCTGTCGGAGATAAAAAATCCTAGCGTTCGACGAAATGTAAGAGCTCAGTAGATTTTCCTTTTTGGAATTTTGAATAAGCGTTGTAATTTCTCTCTCTCTCTCCTTAACTTGAAAACGAATCTGGGCCGGTCATCGCAGGGGCTATGACGGTGGAGCTGCTGCCCACGTGGCAGCGGGGAGCAAGTACCCGCCCAGAGGCCCTTACTACAGTAACGTTTGCTACAACCGAAGCCTGTACCTAGAATTTTCACCCTGAACAATAGAGAAAAATCGACTTTTGATACCATCTACAGAATTTTGTCGTTGTTTCTCCATCTTTTCTTGAGTGTTCTTGAGTGTCTTTGCGGGCGCCAGAATTGAATTCTTTGAAAAGGAGGACGGCAACGGGAAAAAAGAATTTGATCTTAAGGGGTTAGCAGAGTTCTCTTTCTCTTAGTGATTTTAATCCGCAGAGACTAGTGTGTCATTTCTCCTTTTCAGAGAAGGATCGTCAAATGCTGTTTGGTTGTGCTTCAATTTGGTTGAATTCTTCGTACATAATCATTCTGCCCAATTTGTTTAAGCAAGAGACGGGTTAATTGTCTGTTTTCTGCTCAAATATTCTGCAGGTGTTCTTTCCCTTTTTGATTGGAGAGAGTGAATTAGAGAGAGTACGCCCGGGCGACCCGAGCCAAGGGCAAGAAAGTCGTCGATGTGGATGAGGAGATAGGTATGAACATGGCCAACAATTTTGAAGAAATGAGAAGAGTCAGCGCGAGAGCCGGTGAAACTAAGAGAGAGGAGATAACTTGAGGGTTTAGTAAACCACGCGCCAATCGCTGATTTCAAACCGTACAGGGATTTGCGGAGGAGATACTTGATGAGGATAACGAGGATCGGAAAAGCATTTCTTGGAAATCACCATGCAAAAATGCCTCGGAAACATCGAGTTGGTGAATAACAAAATTGCAAGAGAGAGCATTAGAAAGCAGCATCCTTTCGTTTGACGAAAACCCTGAGCGACAAGGGGAATAGTGCACCGGACAATGGAGCCGTCAGGACGAAACATTGTGCCGACGTCCCATTTGCAGTCGAGGAAGCAATGATGAGGTTGACGAGGAACCAAGGACCACGATGCAAAATCTCTTCATGCTATGGTCACGCGGCTGGAATGTTCTGAAAGGTTTAATCGTTACTTCATTCCTCGAGACGCACGATTGAACACCATTGATTCTCGCCAGGCGGCACGATATGACGATCCATATGCAAGATTTCTGCCCAAAGCATACAATGCAACCTCATCGATTTGCTCCTCTCAGTGGTATCTAGATAATGAGCGACAAAACATCTAACCGCGGATCCGAATGTCATCAGAGAACCGCATGTCTACAAATGAAATGATAAATTATAAGTCGACGACTGTTCAGGTTCGAGAAATCTTGCCTCAGAACAGGCATACTTACATGCTTCATCTAAATATTTGAAGTTAAAGAATGTTCTTCATGTTCTGAAAATCACTAAAAATTTATTATCTGTTCGAAAATTTACCTCAGATACTGTCGTCTTTGTCGAATTTCACGCTCATCATTGTCTTGCAGAGTACAGCTCCACCCGATAGGTACCTCTCAAAGACCAAGTTCAGGAGGGGCGGTACCTATTTAACGTTGTTGAAATTCTTCCCGCGCCTATCTTGGTGAACGGAAACCCGCTGGCGTATGGCACCAACGATTGGGACAACACCCTTCTTTTCGAATTCCTCGAAAAATTATTAGTCATTATGGCTTACCCGACTCGTTGAAAACAGTCTCCGTTCCTCGTTTCGTGTTTCTAAAATGCATAAATTACCTTTCTCTCAATCATTGCATCGTACAACACGTCCTCTCCATCTCATTCATTCCGATCTATGGGGGCTTGCGCCTTTGAAATCTCTCTTAGACTTCTCGTATTTTCAGATGCTACCATTGCTTTTATCCTCTAAAACTTAAGAGCGATGCTTCTACTATCTTCCTTCAGTTTCAACAGCTCGTCGAATGACAATTTTCCTCCAAGATTTTTGCCTTACACAAGCATCTTGTGGACAATTGTGGATGACAATTTTCAACAGCTCGTCGAATGACTCTTTCAGTCTGACTGGGGTGGCGAGTTTCAAGCCTTACACAAGCATCTTCTTCAGAGCAGCATTCAACATCGTCTCTCATATCCACACACACCTGAGCAAAATGGCACTGCGGAACGCAAGCATTGTCACATCCTCGAAACCGCCTTAGCTTTACTCCATCCTCGAAATCGCCTTAGCTTTCCGCTATGCCGCATAAGTTTTGGGGTGAAGCTTACCTCATGAATCGTATGATCTCTCCAACTCTCTATCCAACAAATCCCTCATGAAATTCTCTTTCAGCGACCTCCCGACTATGAGTTCTTAAAGGTGTTTGGTTTGTCTGTGTTTTCCTTAACTGCGATCTTAGATCCCCGACAAGCTCACTCAAAAATCTGAGCAGTGTGTCCTTCGCCAACCTTACTGGCGTCGTGCCATCATTGATGAGTATCAAGCCCTCTTGAGCAATGGTACTCTTTTGGTTCCTCGTCAACCTCACCATCTCGTCCTCGGCTGCAAATGGGCTCTTTCGCGCCAAGTTTTATTTCGGCGGCTCTGTTGACCGGTACATGGATCGCCTTGTCGCTTTGGATTTTCATCAAACAGATGCCATCGACAATACTAACACCTTCAGCCCCGTTGTCGAAGACAACTTTGTGATGCAGTAACTGACTCGACCTTCCCCTTGAACGCGATTCGAAGGTGTGAAATAGAGAGAGAAGAGATAATGAAGAGGGGAGAGTGACACGGCCGTTGACGGGGGAGGGAAAAGAGAGGCGCGCCTTCTCGGCGGAAATCCTGGCTTGGTCGGGATACGGCCACTCGCAGACACGGTCTTGCGTAATTCCGTTTTCTACCAACTTGATCGAGAGCGTTTCATAGAAGAAAGGAAAGGAAAGATGATTCAAACTACAATCCCAAAAGCTCAAAAGATAACCGTTTCGCGACGCTAGCGACCCCTATTTATCCTTCCACCTCATCGAGATGACCGAAGCTTCTAGTAGTATACAAAGTCCGAGAATTGCATCGTCGGTTTTGCCGGGCACTGTGGCCGTTCTGTATGCTCGTCAGGGGCCGCGTCGTCCTCCTCTGTCCCGGTCAGAACCGCCAGATCGTCGTCGACCGTTACTGCTTTTGCGGGAGAGTGGGGTCCATCATTCTCCTCCGGCTCCAAAAGACTCGACTCCGTCGAGTCCGGCGGAAGACCCGGTTCTGAGGGGACTTCTAGTGGGCCTTGATAGGGAAGAAGATCGCTGATGTTGAAAGTGGTCGGAATTCCCCAATCAGGTGGGATGGCGACGTCATACGCGTTGGGGTTGATTTTGCGACGGACTCGGAAAGGGACCGCGGCGCGAGGATGGAGCTTGTGCGCGCGCTCCGCTGCGTAGCGTTCGGGACGGAGCCGGATCATGACCATGCTTCCCTCCTGAAGCTCGTTAGGGCGACGATGGGCATCGGTAGCGGCTTTGATCTTGGCGTTGTAGGTCGTGATCTTGTCGTGGACGCGTTGGTGTAGGTCCACGAGGTCGGTGGCATATGTGTAGGCTTCCGGAGAATTTACTCCCGCAGTCGGAAACGAGATGAGGTCGACGGGTAAGTTCGGTACTCGTCCCGTGTTGACTTGGAACGGAGAATAGCCGGTGGCACGGTGTTGAGATGCGTTGTAGGCGAATTCTGCTAGAGGCAGCAGCTCATCCCAAGTATCGGTGTTCTCCTGGATGAGGCATCGTAGGAGATTCCCCAAAGAACGGTTAGTGACTTCGGTCTGACCATCGGTTTGAGGGTGGAATGCGGTCGAGAATTTGAGCTTAGTCCCCATCAATCCCTAGAGGGTCTTCCAGAAACTGCTGGTGAAGCGAACGTCGCGGTCGGAGACGATGCTTCGAGGTACTCCATGTAGCCGAACCACCTCGTTGAATAATAATCCGGGCAGTGTGAGGTGCGTCTGTCGTCTTGGAGCATGCGATAAAATGGGCCATTTTACTGAAGCGATCAACGATCACCAGCATGACATCGAATTGCCTGCGAGTGCGGGGAAGGCCTAAGACAAAGTCGAGGCTGAATTCTTGCCATGGGGCAGTGGGAACCGACAATGGTAAATATAGCCCCGTGTTCTGCTTGGTTAACTTGCCTACGGTGCAGGTGGAGCAGCGGCCGATCAAACGGCGAACATCCCGACGGAGGTTGGGCCAGTAATAGCGGGCCTCAATGGCTTGTAGTGTCTTAGTGACGCCAAAGTGGCCGGCGAGTCCGCCACCATGAAGCTCCCAAATGAGGAAATCGCGGGTGGACCCGACGGGTATACACAGGCGATCGCGGAAGAAGAGAAACCCGGCGTCTGTGCGATGCTCTTGGGGAGAGTGAGTAGATCCCGAATGATGTTCCGCGGGGGAAGTGTTCGTCAGCTGAAGAGACTGCCAGGTCTCCCGAAAGTCTGGGCAGACATTATAAAGAAGAGGTAGCCTATCAAAACCGGTGATAGCCGCCTGAGAAATTTGGAGGGTATGTTGGCGGCGGCTGAGAGCGTCCGCGACCTTGTTGTCGCGACCAGGTTTATGCCAAAGGGAGAAGGTAAACTCCTGAAGAATTTCGTTCCATCACGCATGTCGGGACGTTGAGTTTCTTCTGGGAGTGGAGGAACTGGAGGGCATCGTGATCGCTATAGAGGGCGAATTCGTTATGGAGAAGGTAATGCCGCCAGTACCTCAAGGCTTGGATGATGGCGTAAAGCTCTCGGATCATAGTTGGAGTACCGCACCTTCGCCTCGTTTAACTTCTCACTAAAATATGATACCGGGTGGGTATCCTGAGAGAGCACGGCACCGATACCCCACACCAGAGGCATCTGTCGCTACATCAAACAACTTGGAGAAATCTGGTAGTCGAAGAATCGGGGCGGTGGATAGGGCGACCTTGAGTTGTCGAAACGCGCATTCGACGGAAGGATTCCACGCGAATTGGACTTGCCGGAAGAGGTCCATCAGGGGCGCGGCGATGGAGCTGAAATTTCAGATAAAACGAGCGGTAGAATTGAGCCAGCCATGGAAGCTTTGTACATCGAAGAGAGACCGCGGTGTGGGCCAAGCGTGGATGGCGAGACGTCTTGGCTGGGTCGACCGCTATCCCGGCGGGCGTGATAATGAATCCGAGGAATGGCACGGAGGTGTTCAGGAAGGAACATTTGGCGAGATTGGCGAATAATCTCTCGTGTTGAAGCTTGGCGCATACCGTCCAGAGATGAAGTTGATGTTTCGTCGATGGAGCTGCTGTAAATGAGGATATCGTCGAAGTACACCACCAAGAACTTGCCGGCGAAGGGGCGGAGAACTTCATTCATGAGGCGCATAAAAATGCTTGGGGCATTGGAGAGACCAAATGGCATGACGAGCCATTCATACAGTCCCTTGCCTGTCTTCCACTCGTCGCCCTCTCTGATTCGAACCTAATGATATCCGTTTCAGAGATCCAATTTGGAGAAGATCGCTGCTCCGGCGAGTTGGTTCAATAGATCGTCGATGCGGGGAATCAGAAAACGGTAATGTACCGTGATGCGGTTGATGGCCCAGCAGTCGACGCAGAGGCGCCAGGTGCCATCCTTCTTCGGCGCGAGGAGAGCGGGAACGGCGCATGGACTTTGGCTCTGCGGATGAGGCCGCAGCACAATAGGTCTTCTACTTGCTTCTGAAGCTCTGCACTTTGTGCCGGATTGAGCCGATAGTGAGGCAGGGTTCGGCGAGTGGCCCCCGGGATGAAGGCTATGAAGTGTTGGGCGGTTCTGTTGGGCGGCAGCAAGGCGGGCGATTCCGAGGGAAAAACTTCTGCGAATTCTCGGAGAAAAGGCGGAAATTCGCTTACGTTAGTGTAGGATAACTTTGTTCGCACCTGAATCGCCCAAACGGGGGCGTTGCTTTCCACTCCCTTGAGAAACTGGCGGGCAGTGACGATTTCGAGGAATTGAGTGGGTGCGGTTTGCGGAGTGGGAGCTGTCGCCTTTGTCAACTCGTCACGTGGGTTGTTGTATGAAGGGTTGCCACACATGTTTGCCTCCGCCAAAATAGAAGATACACCGATTGGTTCACCAGTATTGTGCGACATCGCGATCGAACAGCCATGGTCGGCCGAGCAGCACACTGCCCACACCCATGGGCAGAATACCGCACCAGATTTCTTCGTGATACCCCGCCACTTGTAGTGGTACGATACACCTACTTGTCATGGCGAGGAAGGCATCGTTGATCCACATCGCATTATAAGGTCAGGGGTGAGGCAGCGACTGAAGATCGAGGCTTTGAATGGATGCCGCTGAGACCGCATGAACCACGCTTCCGCTATTGATCAGAATTTTGATCACGTTGGTGCCAATCTTCGTAAAGGTCGTGAATATCGTGGTTCGAATGGGATTCTCGGAGCTTAGCGGTGTCTCGATTCCTATCGTGGCATCCGTCAGGGTCGTACCAAGGGGAGCGGTGAGGGCTTTGGCGTGCTCTTCGGAAGTTAATGGCAGGACTTCCTTGATGATTCACCCAACTAGTTCAGGTGTTCCTTCGAAAGTATTAGCGAGATCAGGGTCCGCTTCATAGATCTCAGCGACGGCTTCGTCGTGGCCAGGAGGTGTTGCGTGATCCTCGTCGTGGATCTCGACCAGTAGTGCGCGCGCGGGGCGTGTTGATTGTCGAGGAGAAGGGCACTAGGAGGAAAAATGCCCCCACCCTTGGCATTTGCAGCACGCGACTCTTGCTTCGGTGTTATTCGGGTTCACCGGGGAAATCTGTGGGCGACTTCCCCCTAGAATTCGCCCTTTCGGTGGTCCGTCGTTCATGGAAGGAGTCGTTGTTCCGCATTTGCTTGTCGGGGCGCCGACATGAGTTCCCAGCAGACCGTTTGTCACCGGTGCGGGGAATATCATGGGGTTCGTGGGATGGATGGGCAAGAGCGGTCGTGGAGGATGTGGGGAGGGCACCGAGGATTGGTTCACCCTGGGGTAAAGGGGTGTGAGGAGACACGACGGAGTTGCACTGTACGAACCTTGTAACCTCGGAGGTTGCGATCCAGGGTGGATGAGTTCGCTGAGTATAAGAGGAGAATAGCTCCATGTTGATGGTGTATCGATATGCTTTCTCCAACGTCGAAACTTCCTATAAAACCAGCTCACGTTGGTATTCCAGCCGTAGTCCCGTGCGAAACCGGGCGAGCGTGGCCACTGGCTCTTCATCGAGATTACACCGAATCATGAGGTCGTTGAAGTGGGCGATATATTCCGCTACTGTGCCGTTGCCTTGTCGGAGGTGTTGCCACTCATCGATAATCATCGGTCGATCGTAGGCGGGTACGAATTTATCACGCAACCGACTCTTCATCTCAGCCCACGAGGTGATTACAGGCTCTTATCGACGCTCCATGGTAACCTGGGTATTCCTCTAGTAG
The DNA here is from genome assembly GCA_024174645.1 of Lemna minuta. Classification (NCBI taxonomy): domain Eukaryota; kingdom Viridiplantae; phylum Streptophyta; class Magnoliopsida; order Alismatales; family Araceae; genus Lemna; species Lemna minuta. The sequence goes on along the minus strand of CM044101.1, from coordinate 20,498,107 downwards.
ATCCGCGCCTGACCGGTAAGTTTCATTTGAGCGAATTGGAGGCGGCGTCCCTCCGGTAGCTGATACCAATCAAAATATTCATTGAGGCCGGCCTCCCAGTCCATGTATTTCTTCGAGTCCAGGGAGCCGTCGAAGGCCGTGACTTCCGGTTTTGCTCCTCGCTTAGCTGCATCCCATGGGGTTTCTATCTTTTGGTCGTCGGGCGTATGGGGAGGAGGGGTGTCATTGTGCGCGGTGGACGCAAGGGGTAGGGCATCCGTCGATTTGGCCGTCTTAAGTTCCACTAGTTGCGCCATGAGGAACTCTATCTGCGCCTTTGACTCCTCTTGATTCCGGAGTATCGATTTCGCCCACTTGGGCATTTCTTCCGGATGCAGGGGAGTGTTAGCTCCCGCACGAAATTTCGCTCCCGATCGAGTGGACATGTTATTGGTCATCTGCTCTGATTCCAGAAATATGATGCAGATAACTGACTCGACCTTCCCCTTGAACGCGATTCGAAGGTGTGAAATAGAGAGAGAAGAGATAATGAAGAGGGGAGAGTGACACGGCCATTGACAGGGGAGGGAAAAGAGAGGCGCGCCTTCTCGGCGAAAATCCTGGCTTGGTCGGGATACGGCCACTCGCGGACACGGTCTCGCGTACTTCCGTTTTCTACCAACTTGATCGAGAGCATTTCATAGAAGAAAGGAAAGGAAAGATGATTCAAACTACAATCCCAAAAGCTCAAAAGATAACCGTTTCACGACGCTAGCGACCCCTATTTATCCTTCCACCTCATCGAGATGACCGAAGCTTCTAGTAGTGTACGAAGTCCGAGAATTGCGTCGTCAGAATTTTGCCGGGCGCCGTGGCCGTTCTGTATGCTCGTCAGGGGCCGCGTCGTCCTCCTCTGTCCCGGTCGGAACCGCCAGATCGTCGTCGACCGTTACTGCTTTCGCGGGAGAGTGGGATCCATCACTTTGTATGGCCACTGCTGATGGGGGTGATTCTCTCTCATTTGGGACGGCTGGCGCACGTGGTGCAGCCATGTGGAGAAGACCATTTGGCGCGCGCAAATGGCGTGCAAACGTGCGCGTCATGATGCACGCGGATCCTCGAAGAACGCGTGCCATGGCGCGCACTCAGCGGGACAAGCACTCACCATGCTAGTGGTTTTTCCTACTTTTTTTTTGCTTTTTGAGCCTATAAGTAGGCATGTCTAAAGCGTCCTAAACATCACTAAGCATTCCCTACCCTGTTCAACAGTGTTCTAAGTGTTTTTGAGTGGTTTTAATGGATTTTTCTCTCTTCCTTCATTTTTCTCGCTCTTTGTGAGCGTGTTTGTCGTCTCCTGGTATTTCTCCTTGAGGTGATCAGCAGCCAACAAGTGCTTTCTATGGCTCTCTCTTGCAATTGGGTTATTAAAAAACTCTACATTTCCGACACATTTTTGCTTATCTCCAAGAAACGATATTGATGCCTCAACCTTCCAAAGTTATTTATCCTCGTTTTCCTCATCATGTTTCTCCCCTCCGAAAATCCATATCTAGTTTGAAAACAATTGCCTCACGCTTGATTCATCAAACTCTTGATTATCTTCTTTCTCTTGGTTTCACTAGCTCTTGCGCTAACTCTCCTCATCTATATCAATGACTTTCTTGTCCTTGGCTTGCATCACGGGGGTGTACTCTCTCTAATTCGCTCTCTCCATTTGGTTTTTTCTATTCACGATCTTGGTTTCGCTCGTAAATTTCCTGGCATTGAGCTTATGTCCACTCCTCAAGGGTTGCTTTTATCCAAAAAACAAAGACAAGGAAAATGGACGTCAGAAAACTTGTTACAATTGAGTGCGCAAATGAACTTGTTCGACTGTTATTGAACGAGAGCAGCAGATGGAGTGAATATTGGAGACATACTCTTCTATAGACGCCCTTCTCCTGTGTGTGTAACTTCCCCTGAAGTTCTGTTGAGGTATTCAGCTAAGGATACATAACGATTGGCCGAGGAATCCCATGCCTCTTGTGCTATTTTGGCTAAGTTCTGTTGAGATCATCCATGATAGGAATGAATCCATCCTAGATGAGAGAAGCAAATAAAGAACATGTTGATCGTAATACCACTATTGATAGATATCATCTGCTTGATAGTTGTGGTTGTTTTTTTTTGTCTTGTTGTCTAACTGCTCTCTCTGTGTTTTCGTCTATCCTTGATCGTCCATCTGCCGAGTTATAATGGCATATGTTTAGCCAGGCTAGAGGGCCTTAAAACATTGCTACTATGCTGGTGTGTTGCAGAGAGTCTCATGCCCTTTGCTTCTCAAAACAAAACTCTATTGTTCTAGGGTTTGTTATTTCTTCATTTGGTATCATAGTGAGATTCTGATCTTGTGGATGTTCTTGGTGGAGAATGTCAAAGCATGGAGATGGTTCTTCTAAAGAGATGCTTGTTGTGGTAGGAGTTAAGGGGATGCGTCAACCGATGCATACTGTCACCTTTTTAGTTCTCACGGGATCAAACTACTGAAAGTGGGTGTTGAGAGTGCATCTTCAACTCTAGGATTTGATTGAAGCAGAGAATGCTCCAAAGAAAAAGGATCGGTAAGTGATGTCCATCATTTTAGCATATTCTCGAAGCAAATCACACATTAACTTGATGTTGAGAAGTTTTCTAAGAAGACATGGATAATTCTCAAGGTCAAAGGAGGAGGCGGATCGCATTTGCTGAAGGGCAGAGTTCTATCACTTCAGAGGGAATATGAAAATCTCTCTATGGAAGATGATGAGATAATGTTGGATTATTTTTGGAAAAGTTTCTTCATTAGTAATTGGATTAATGAGTCTTAGAGAGACGTTCAATGATATTGAATTAGGTGAAAATTATTGGGGTCTGTCTCACCAAATTCGACTTGATCGCCACCTACATAGAACAATTTCAAGATTTTGATACAATTAGTCTTGACGATGTGATCGAGACTCTTAAATTGCATGAAGATAAACTTAAAGAAAGGTCAGTGACCAGAGAGGAGAAGGCTCTTCTTGACAAAGCTCTTGGAAGGTTCAAGAATCAAGATTTTGAATGTTCTAGGGGGAGAGATAGAGGATGATGACAGAGGAAGAGGTCAAGGTAAATGTCTTGTGAAACACGATGAAGATGAGGCTGACCCCAATCATGCAGGAGATAAGTCAATAGAGAGATGTTACAATTGCCAAGGTATGTGGCACTTTGCTAATGAGTGTAGGAAGTTGAGGAAGGAGAGGCCAATGAACGATGGCCATGAAAAGGCTATCCGGTAGTGATATTGGGATCTCGGCCTATTCAGGACACCTTATCTTCACTCTCTATATAGGGACTTATGAACTCTCTTTTTTATATGCAATTCTATAGTTTATTGCTCTCACCATCAACATGGTATCAGAGTCATATCTCCTCTCGCCATTTGATAACATGCAAATTATACATGAAAAATATATCATTATTAATTCAAATTAAGGCATAAAACATTTTATTCTAATGCATGTTATCATATTTTTTAGTGTTTATCAATCATTCTATGAAAATAAGTTATAATCTTAAAATACATTAATTTAGGGATAATTATGATAAATTAAAGAGAAATATTTTAAGATTAGATTATCTGATCTAATCTTTATTTGAGATTATAATTAGGTTGTAATGTTAAATAGTAAGTGAAAATACTTTTTATACACTCATTTATTTATCTAATTTTTAAATTCTAAAAGAAATGAATGTATTTTTGAAATAAAACTTCATTCTCTTATTATTTATTGAATTTGACTTTTTAGAATGATAGATATTTTAATTTATAATATAATGAAATAAATTTGGATTAATTTGGAGTTATATTTTAAAAGTTATGAATTTTCTAATTCATAAATATTTTTCTTGAATTTTTTTCTGATTTTTTAGGAATTCATTTGAATTTATTTAGAATTAAAAATAATAAAACAAAATAGATTTATATCCGATGTTGACGTGACACTTGACGTGGTGCGGGCGAAAGGGCGTTACAACGTGGCGGCGTATGAACACGCCACGTGGTGACGTGTATGTGTGTGTGCATGTGTGCGCACGTGTGATTAGTGAGACTAAACATCCTTTTCAAGATATATGATAACTCACTAATCACACGTATCTTATATATGCTTAGAATCATTCTTATTTTTGTCATGTGGGACTATGTTTCTGTATTTTTATATGCGCAGGTGACGTGGTGTGAAGCGTTCGATCGCGGAATTTAATCGCGATCGTTGATGGTCATTTAAGTGAGGGGATGCATGGCACACTCTGGTTCATTGGCGAATCATTTTAAAATGATTTAATCTTAGTCGTTCATCTGAGGAGTTTTAACGACAAAGATTAAAACCAACAAAACGCATTCGGAGCATTAGATCAAGATCAGACGGTGAGCGTTTCACGTGTCTCTTCTTTACGCGCGATGTGGCGAAATCTCGACGGTTCATCTTCAATCTAAAAAACACGATTTAAGCGTAACGATTTGCATATATGTGTTTCATCAGAGCCGTTGATCGAAGATTAAATGCTGAATCCAACGGTTACGCCCAAATCTCACTATGAATTGAGATGTTCTTAGATGATGTAAGTCATTCTTGGGTTTTTCGAGTAATCCAACTATTTAGACACCACAATCCTTGAATCTCTTGCTTCCCTTTGCTTTTAGACTCATTTCATGTCTAAGGAGTGTTTGAAAGTGAGATTTCATTGAGAGAATAGGGAGAAATCGATTCTTGAATACCAAAGATCGTCTTCGAATTTCGCGGAATGAAAAGCCACTTATCCGGTGAGTAATTGGATCAATTCAAGCGCTATCTTGGGTTAGAAATCGTGTTTTCGTTGTAATCTTTCTTCATATAACATTAGATTTCAATTTTGAATCGTACATTAAGTCAATTTATAATTTTAATTTCGGTTTTCTCTCTCTTCGCAAATTGATTTTCTATCTAATTTTTTCTCGTTGATTTCTTTGCGAATCTGGATCCAAATTCTGTGGATTTGCCTTCGAATTCTCTTTCCAAATTTATCAAAATCCCTAATTTCTCACCTCATTTCATTGTCCGATTTGATCAGTTTCAAAGAATACGTAAAAAATACCTTAATTCTCAAGGGATTTGACCCTTATTCATCACTAAACTATTTAATTCATGATTAATCTCATAAATTGGTGAGTTTGGTAATTGTTTTGATGCTTATTTTCATGTATTCAACGACCTCGTGAATTTGCCTCATCACCGTCACCACCATCATTAAGCATTCTAATCATCATTCTCGGCACGCCACTAATAACATACTAACTAGACATGAAAATACATGATAATTAATGTAAATTAAGATATAAAATATTCTATTTTAATGCATATTATGATATTTTTAATTGTTTATCTTTCATTCTATGAAAAAGTCATTATAATCTCAAAATGCATTAATTTAGGGGTAATTATGATGAATTAGAGATAATATTTTATTAGTTTTTAAGGTTAAATAATAAGAGAAATCATTTTATATACACTAATATATTTTTCTAAGTTTTAAAATCTAACAGAAATGAGTATATTTTTTAAATATAAATTTATTCTCTTTTTATTTATTAAATTTGACTTTTTAAAATGATAGATAATTTTAAAAGATGAATTTTTTAATTTTTAGGGATTTTTAAAAAAATATTCTGAATTTTTCATCGATTTATTTGATTTAAAATTCATTTTATTCTCACGCAGGTGATGTGGCAGCACGTGGATGGTTCGATCGCACGATTAATCGCGACCGTCGATCATCACTTTAGGCAGGGGGTGAGGACGTGGTGCAATTCTATTCGCCAGCGAATCATTTTCAAATGATTTAATCTCAACCATCAATCTGAGGAGTGATAACAGCTGAGATTAAAACCAACGAAATGCATATGGGGCGTCGGATCAAGATCAAATGGTGACGGTTTGATGTGTTACTCATAACGCGCCCTGTGTGGCTTCATCTCGATGGTTCATTTGAGATCCAACGACCGTGAATTAAACGTAACGATTCACACTCATGCGTTTCATTAGAGCCGTTAATCAAAGATTAAATGCTCGATCGGATGGTTTTGCCCAATTTGCCCTATAAATAGAGATGTTCTTCGAAAATTGTAAAGCATTCCAGGCCAATTCGAGTAATTGAACTATTTAGACACCAAATCCCTTGAATCTCTTACTTCCAATTGCTTCTAGACCCATTTCTACATCTATGGAGTGCATGAAAGTGATATTTTGTTGGGAGACTAGGAAGAAATTATCTCTTGAACATCAACTATCGTTTTTCTAATTTGGGAATGAAAAGCCTTTGATCTAGCAAGTAATTGGATAAATTCAAGGGCAATTTTGATTTAGAGATTGTGTTTCATCCTAATCTTCCTTCGTATAGCTTTAGATTTCAATTTCGAATTGTAATTTTAGTCCATTTCAATTTTAATTTCTGTTTTTCACGATTTTAAACTTTAGAAATTTCTATCTTATTCACTAAACGATTTCTCCGTGAATCTTGATCCAAATTCTGTGATTTTTGATTATGTGGATTCGCCTTCGAGTTTTCTATCCAAAAATATGAATTTTCCTAATTTTTCACCATGATTCATTATTTGATTTGATGGAATTTCATAAGATCATCTGAAATTACCCTACTTCTCCGTGGAATTGACCCTTATTCACCACTATAATATTGAATTCATGATTATTTATTAAAATTGGTGAGTTTGGTATTATTTTTTGACACGAATTAGCAATGTTATCAATGATCATATCAATTCGTTCTGTCAGCCACCCCGTCCCACTCTGATGCACTCTCTTCTCCATCATTGTCTCCAATCGTCATTGCGATCAAGCCTCTCTGTCATCGATCCCTCAGATGCTTGATACCATGTAATTTATACTAGTGATAACATGACTATTAAAAAAAAATAAGGCATAAAAATTCCATTTTTATGCATGTTATCATACTTTGAGTGCATATCTACCATTCTATATAATTTAAAGTTATAATATCAAAATGCATTATTTTAGGGATACTCATGAATAATTAAAGAATTTATTTTACAGTAGATTATTCTCATCTTTATTTGGGATTATATTTATTTTAATTAAAAATAATAAGAGAAAATATTTTTACATACACTCATTTATTTTCTTAGTTTTGTTTTCTAAAGAAAATGAGTGTATTTTTTAGTTAAAAAAATTTATTTTTGTTATTCTTTACATTTGAATTTTTAGAATGACAGATTATTTAATTCTTGATCAAACGAAAAAATGAATTTAAAAGGAGTGATATTTTGAAAGTTATGAATTTTCTAATTTTTATGAATTTTTGAAGAATTTAAAGAATTTTTATGAATTTTTATTGATTTAAAATTTTACAAAATGGACTTTTAAGTGCGTGTTGAACACGCTTGTATGTCACCACTTGGCGACGTGTACACGCGCCACGTGGTGCACACATATACATGTCATTAGTGTGTATATAGTAGTGGTTAAGCGTCCTATTAGAGCATAAGCTAACCATTAAGGCTGTGTGGCCTGATATACTCGTCGCATCACTCCTATTTTTCTAATATGGGACTATGTTTTTGTTTTCTTTTACTTAGGTGATGTAGTGTGTTCAAAAGCGTTTGATCAGCATGAAATAAAATGACTTAATCTTAGCCTTTTACTTTCACTTAAGTGAAGGGCGTATGCAACATGTTTTGATTGGATGACGATTTGCTTTATTTAACGTGAATCAATCCTAGCTATTCATCTTGAAGTTATAATGGTCCAGATTGAATGTGCTCGATGGACTCCTATGGACGCGTGACATCATTTCAAGCATTCGATGGAAATAGAATGGTAACCATTATGAAAGAATTGATCTTCATGCGATGATGAGGTGAAATATGGACGCTCTATCAAGGATCCGATAGTCACGACTTAACGATGGCAATTCATCTTCTAAAGATTAGTCACACCTGTTGATCAAAGATGAAGATAAGAATGAATGGCCACACCCAATTTCAACTCTATTTATACTCTCCCTCTTCGAAATAAAATGCATTCTTATATTGTTTTAATTAATGTAACCTGTTGGATAGATCAATCCTTGAATCTCTTCATTTCTTCCTCTTCTAGACTTTTGGGTCCAGGGAATGTTTAATATCAAGATTTTGTCGAAAGAATAGGGATAATTCACAGCTTGAACTTTGAATATATGTCTTAAAAAAATGGAATGAAAAGCCCTTGATCCAACAATCAATTGGATCATTTTGAGCGTGATTTTGTGTTAGCTTATGTATTTTCCTCTTACTCTTTCATCATTTATCATTAGATTTTATTTTTGAAGCATAGATTAGATTAATTTTTAAAATTTTTATCTAATTCTATCTCTTTTCAATCGATTTTTCTACCTTGATTTTGCTCCTCGATTTCTCTAGGAATATTGATCCAAATCGAGCAATTTTTGATTTTGTGGATTGACAAGACTAAATCATATGGTTGTTGATTACACACAATTTAGTGTCAAAAAAAAGTCCTAAACTTACCAATTTATGATTAATCAATTTAATTAATTAGTATAATGGTAATTAAGGGTCGAATCTAAGGAGAATTAGGGAAATTTGAGATATATCTTTGAAATTCAGTCAAATCAGATGATGAATTGAGATTAGAAATTGGGATTTTAGTATATTAAGAAAGATAACTCAGTTGCGATTCCACGAAATCAAAAATCAGGTGATTTGGATTAGAATTCGCAGAGTAATTGAAGTTTGAAGCTAAGAGAAAAATTCGTATCACAAAACGATTTAAAACAAAAATTAAAACGAAATTAATCTTAATCTACGATTCAAAATGTAAAATTAACACTAAATGATGAAAGATTAAGATGAAAACACGCAATTTAACCCAAATTAGCCTTCAAAATGATCCAATTCATTGCCGGATGCATGGCTTTTTCATTCGAGTTTCGAAGACGAAGTTTGAAGTTCAAGATGTGAATTCTCCTTTCGCTTTCAATCAAATTTTTGATTTTCAAGTAGTCCTTGGACGCGGAAATGGGTCAAGAATAGAAGGAATCAAATGGCACATGAAATGATGGTTTAAACAAGTCGAATTTCTCCAAAATCCACGGGTTACTCTTTCCATCGCGAAGAAAAGTTTTTAAAGAAGGATTTTTAGGCATGACCGTTGGATGAAGGAATTCATCGCGATCAACAGTCGCGATTAGATGGTGTTTCGTGAATCGGCGTCTCTCTTTGATGACCGTTGGATCGCGACGAAGGGTTGATATGAATCCTCATCGCGTGAAGAAGAAGATGATGAGCTTCAATCATCCGTTGGATTTAAATCCAATGATTGCGATGTGTCGAAGGGTCCACCGATCGCGCACGATCTCAGCCGTTATAACTCGCGCGATCGACGGCTCTGATGAATTCACTTAAGTGAATTTTAACCCACGTGTTTGATTAAAGATCGGATGGACCTCGCGTCCACCGCATCGACGCGCACAATTCATCGCGATTTCCATCCGATGCGCCTCATCGTGCCACGCATCTTGCAGTCAAAACAATTCGAAGATTAATTGTTTCACACGAAGGAAATTTAGGAGAGGCATAGGGTATATAAGGTGAGCGATTTGTAACGGTTAGTTTAAATTCCTCAATGGAATGCTTATAAGTACTATAACCTATGTAATAAAATATATATGGAAATGACACGTCACCTCAGTGCCACGCAGGCACTCGTGCGCGTCCATGTGGCCTTGCGTGCCACATCGCATCCACGTGGGCCCGCGCGATAAATGCACCCTTTTTGCGATTTTTTTAATTGTTTTTAATTAATTAAAAATAAAAATTAAACTTTAAATAATATTAGAAAAATTCTAGAAAATTCTATAAAATTGGAAAAATCATAACTTTCAAAATATAACTCCAAATTAAGTCAAATTTGTTTTGTTGGATCAGAAATTGAATAATCTATCATTAAAAAAAAGTCAAATTATTAAAATAATAATAGAATAAATTTTAATTAATTTAATACATTTATGTATCTTATAAAATAACTTTATAAAAATACATAAATGTAAATAAATATCTTTTCTCTAGTATTTTCATTCTCAAACATGATTATGATCTCAATTATAATTAGGATTAAAGATTATAATATTTAATTATGTATAATAATCCATAAATTAGTGTATTTTTAGATCATAACATGAAATTATATAAAATGATAGAAATATACTTAAAATATGATAACATTAATATATGTGGAATGATTAATGCTTTAAATTGCATTAATAATCATGTAAATTAGTGTATAAATAGCATGTTATCATGGATTCTTTTTAGAGTCTTCTTTTCAAAAACACTAAAATTCCTAATTTCTCATCTAATTTTTTCATCCGATTTGATTGAATTTCTTGAATACCTAAAAAAATTGGCCCTAAATCTCTGTGGATTCAACCCTTATTCACCATAATATGAATCAATTCATGATTTAATCTTAAAATTGTAAGTTTGGTATTTATTTTGACACAAATTTGTGTGTTTTTAACAATCGCATAAATTAATTCCATCAGTGCCATCTATTGCTATGCTCTGTCTGACGCTTTGTGATGTGTGCCATTGCGTGATGTCCTCTACTCCATGCTGAGTTGTGCTCTGTAGCGTTTGACACTTCGCATGACTCGCTGCTCCACTCCACTTTGCTCCATCTATCACTCTGTGATTGCCCCTCGTTGAGCATTGCCCGTCTCTTTGCTCCACACAGTGCACTTGGTGACACCTATATCCTTTATCCAAACATATTATCAGATATCTACCAACAATCAATGACATTAACTAGGGATTCTACATTCTTTGAAACCTCTGGCTCCAAGTTCCAATACTTCATTACCACCCATCCCGACACCTCAAGCTGACACTTTGGTGATTCTTCCACCTATAGTGATTCCTGCTATGCTGACTTACATGCCCCATCTTTCAATCATGACACAACATACTTGGGCTACTTATAATTTTAACATACACAAACACCCTATGGGCTTCTAGTTTTGAGCTCTTTCTTGAGTCTCATAGTCTTCTTCATCATCTCACAGAAAACCCTCCGCCGCTTCATGCCCCATCTTATGCTTCTTGGTCGTAATCAGACTTGGCCATCATCACTTGGATGCTTCACAACATCGAGCAGAGCATCACCGAGTCTCTCGCGCATATCAAGCCGGTGTAGTGCCTCATGCAAACCCTTGAGACTATGTATGACAACTAGATGAACATCAGTTGTGTGGTTGAGATCTTCAAAATCCTTCTCACCTTCTTGCTTGTAGGCCTTACTTTAGGAGGTTGACCTTTTTAAGCCACCCTCCACAGACCCAGTGATGATGAAGCATTATCACAAGGAGCTCAATGCCAACATTAACTTTGAGCGAGCTTTGTCCTTTCCATCACGTCCTAGATTCTGAGCTCTCTTTTCTCTAGTGATCATGTACCTAGCCTCACTACTATTTTCTCTACCGCTCTTCACGTCATGACTAGTACGTCTTGCTCCCCTCTCTCCTCTTTTCTCCTTACGTATGGTAGTCTTGACTCCTCAGGCTTGCGATGATAGTCTCCCTCCCCGCTCTGATGGTGGTCATCCTCCTCGTGGGCATACTTTCAACTCTTTTTTGCCATGTCCTTGTTATGACAAGAAAAATCATCTTGCCAACAAATGGTGGAAGCAATTTGGCAAGCTTCCTATTGCCTTAGTAGTTGTGGCTCTTTGGGCTACCCTTGCTCTAGCTTCACTCAATATTCATACTCTACCATATCATGTGACCTTCACACTAATTGAGTATGAAACGCTTCACCATTCTAGGAGTATCGATGCCTCTTCTTTAGCTAGCCTTGCCTCACTTTTGACTCATCCTACATTAGGTACATGTGCACTCCGTGCTTCCACTCCATAGAGGACTTGGGGGCTTCATTATATATGACTAAGACTTTATTATTCTTATTGTCATATCACCTTACAACCTCCCATCCCCCCCTTACTATTGCCGATGGTCGACCTTGTCGGGTCCAAGGCTATGGTACTTCTCATGTCACTAATTCCCTTTATCTTTACCAAATCCTCTATGTTCTCGATTTCCCTGTGAACATTCTCTCCATTAGTGCAATCACTCATGCTCTTCGCTGTACAATTACCTCTTTCCTTGTCATTGTGTTTTCTAGGCTCTATACACCAGACAGAGGATTGGTTTGGGTCTCGAGAATAGACGAGGCATCTATGACCTAGTTTTTAATGAACATCTACAACTACTTCTTCCCTTTCCTGACCCCACTGTTTAGGCCATTCATGTTTTGACAAACTTAACAAGACTTGACCATGGATTTCTCTTACTCAGTATGTGTGCAAGTCATGTTAGTTGGGAAAATATCATTGATCTTGTTACTCTAGTAGTGAAGGTTTCCCCTTTTCTGCACCTTTTGATCTTCTTCATTGTAATGTTTGGGGTCCCTCTCCTCCTTTGTTTCGAGCAATTGCTACTATATCATGTTTGTTGATGACTATATTCATGTGAATTGGGTCTACCTTCTCTACGACCACTCTAAGGTTGTCACTACGGTCACCCAGTTCATCATGGAGGTTTTTACTCAATATTCCACAATGCCTTAGATTATTTGTATCGATAAAACTTTCAAGTTTTTCCAAACCTCTCTTTGTATCTTCTGTGATGATCGTGCCATTATCCACCATACCACTTATCCTCCCACCTCACACCAAAATGGTGTTGGTGAGCAAAAATATTATTAGATCCTTGATATCACTCGCACACTACTAATTGAGATGCATGTCCTATCTTACCTTTGGTATGACGCCCTCATGACCGCCACATATCTCCAGGTTTGGTTCCTCTTTGCTCCCCTTAGTGGTGTTATTAACTTCATAGTCTCCCACCCACCTTTGCCTCTCTTCATCCTTCATTCTTTGGTCTTTAGATGTATTGCCTTTGTCCAATATCTCTCTACTTCACTATCCAAATTCACCCATTGCACTCTCAAAGGCATATTTTTTCGCTACTCCAAAGCATAGAAGGGCTAACGGGTGTACTTTCCTGACATTCATCATTATGTGACTGCTAACAATCTCACCTTCTATGAGAACTCTCCCCCTTCTTCTCCTTTCCCTGGCTTTCTTCAACTCTTGTCGCTACGTCTCCTTCGCCTAGTGGTGATTATTGATCCCCTTCTTCACTTCCCTCTCTTTCTCCTCCAATCTTCTAAATTCCACTCATCTCCTATACTTGGAATACAGATCCACTTCCCCCCTCCTCCAGTATGAGCTCCTCATCCCTAGATGGTGCTCCCAACGCCCCTTCCCATGATCTTCACCTTCCCATAGCCCTTTGCATGGGTACATGCACTTGTACTCACCAATCACATTTCCTCGCTTTACTTTTTTATGATCAACTTTCTCCTTCTCGTGCCTTTGCCCTTTTTGCTAGCCTCCCAACTGATTCGATGATCACATGTTGAGGTAACACATTTACCTGCATAGAAAGCAGTGATGGACTCGGAGGTAGAGGCATTGGTTTCTTGAGGGACTTGGACCTTGGTTCTTTGTTCGATATATGTTAAAATTGTGTCCTGAAAATGCTTGTCTAGTTGCATGTCATCCTAATGGTAACATGAAATGTCACAAGGCTTGTCTAGTTGCTCGTGGTTTCACCCATGCATCTAGCATTGACTATACCGAGACATTCTCTTTTATCGTTTGTCACTACTCAATTTTTGTGCTCCTCTCTCTCTCCTATGATCAAGCTTAGTCTCTCCACCAATTATATGTTTCTAACACCTTTCTTTATAGAGATCCTAAGGAGAATGTCTTTATGAAGAAACCTCTCGGGTATGTTGTTCAAGGGGAGTCATTCTAGATGTGTTTCTTATGATGAGAAAGTTACAAGCTCAAGCAATGTCCACATGCTTGCGTGATGTTTCAGTGGTCTCTCTCTATCTTTGGCTTCACAACCTGCACTGTTGAGCCTATTGTACTCACTTATAATACTAAGGGTGGTCTTGTAATTATTGAAATCTATGTGGATGATACTTGATAACATGCTAATTAGACATGATAATACATGATTATTAATGCATATTAAAGCATAAAATATTTCATTCCTATGCATGTTATCATATTTATGAGTGTTTATCTATCATTCTATGAGAAAGTCATTATAATATCAAAATACATTAAATTAGGGTTAATTATGATAAATTAAAATAATTTTCTAACCCATCTTTACTTGAGATTATAAGTAGTTTTTAAATTTAAATTTAAATAATGAGAGAAATCATTTTTATAAACATTCATTTAATTTTCTAAAGTTTAAATCTTAAATAAATGAATTTATTTTTGAAATGGAAATTAAATCTCTTGTTATTTATTAAATTTGACTTTTTAGAATGATAGATAATTAAATTTCTGATCAAACGAAAGAAATTTGGATTAATTTGGAGTTATATTTTGAAATATATGAATTTTTAATGAATTTCTAAGAATTTTCCAGAATTAAAAATCAAATTTTATCATTTAAATCAATTTTTCAGATTATTTTTAGCGCGCAGGTGATATGGCACGATCGGGATCGTCCGATCGTGTCGCGATCAACAGTGAAGGCGGGGAGGCGACGTGGCAGCCTGTGCAGCGTCCGATCGAGTGAGGATTTAAAGCCGTTGATCTTCACTTAAGTGAGGGGGGTACGTGGCGAGATCAGATTCATCGGATTGCATTTTAATCTCAGCCATTGATCAAGAGGAGTTATCACGGCTGAGATTAAACCAACAAAAAATGCATTTGAGCGTCTGATCCCGATCCAACGGTGGACGTTACAGACGTTTTTATAACGCTCGTGACGTGACAAAATCTCGGGCGTTCATCTCTGATCTAACGGCCACGACATAATCGTAATGATTCGCATTGATGCTTTTCATCAGAGCCGTTGATCGAAGATCAAACGTTTCATCGGACGGTTACGCCCAAATTGCCAATAAATTGAGATGTTCTTCTAGATTGTAAAGCATTTGAGAGCAATTTGAGTAAGTCGAACTATTAGACACCAAATCTCTTGGATCTCTTGTTCATAATCGCTTCTAAACTCATTTCCGCATCCATGGAGTGCTTAAGGTCAAGATTTCGATGATCCACGAGGAAGAAATCGACGCTTGAACTCGACGATCACGATTTTCTGAATTTTAATGAATATCCTTGATTCGGGCGATTAATTGGACAAATTCAATCGCAATTGTGGGTTAGGGATCGTGTTTCATCCTAATATATCTTCATTTAGCATTTAATTTCATTTTAGAATCATAATTTAGTAAAATTTGTCTCTTAATTTCGGTTTTCATGATTTTAATTTTTCAGAAATTTCACCTCTGTTCAATATTTGATTTCTCCGCGAAATCAAAGTCAAATTTAATGATTTTTGATTCAGTGGATTCGTCTTTGAGTCTTGTTTCTTAAAATATCAAATTTCGTAATTTCTATAATCGGTTCATTGTTTGATTTGATCAAATTCGAAGAGATCATCTAGAATTTCCCTAATTCCATGTGGATTTGACCCATATTTACCATTATACCCCTCAAGAAGTATGCTCTTGACATGCTTCAAGAGACAGAGTTCTTGGGTGCAAGTCGGTGACCACACCTATGGAAGCTTGCTCGCAGTTCTAGGATACTTCATCTCCTTTCCTTAAGGATGCTAGTCGCTATCAGAGATTTTCGGGCACATTAATATATCTCATCTACACTCGCCTTGACATCGTGTGCAACGTTAGTGTTCTAAGTCAATTCATTTATGAACCTCGATGAGTCCACTGGGAGGGAGCTCTATAGGTTCTAGCTTACCTCAAACATGCCCAAGGAAGAGGGCTCATCTATCGACAACATGGTCATCTTTGTATCGAAGCCTACTCGGATATTGGGTATGTAGGTGACAAGGGATATCGTAAATCTACTACAAGCTGTTACATAAATATTGGAGATAACCTCATCATCTGGCGGTCACAAAAATAGAATGTGGTATCATCCTCTAGCTCAGAGTTTGAGTATTGAGCTATGACTGAGATCGCACGGGAGATGGCATGACTTCGATGATTTCTAGAAAATCATGACATCTCATCTCCTTCTCCAATTCCCATGCATTTTGATAATGAAGCAACTATCTTTCATCGTTCGCAATTGTACTCTTCATGAGCGTATGAAGCATATTGAGATTAATTGTCACTATATTCAGGACAAGGCTATGTCCGGAGTTATTTCCAACCCTCATGTGGCATCATCTCATCAGCTTGCAGACATCTTCATGGAGAGTCTTGCAGGGATTTCCTATGATGCCACGTGTACCAAGTTGGGCATGTTTGATTTATATGATCCAACTTGAGAGGGAGTGTTTGGTAGTGATATCAGGCTACCGACCTATTTAGGGCACCTCATCTTCACTCTCTATATAAAGACCTATAGACTCTCTTTTTCATATGCAATTCTAGGGTTTCTTACTCTCACCATCAACAAAGGAAAATGTATAAGAGGAAGAAAAAGTAGAGACTTCATTGCTTATGGCTCTGGAAGAAGGTGAGAAAGAGGTTCTTTTGTAAGGAATCTCTCATACCCATTTGAGAAATGGAATGTGGTATCTTGATACTAGAGCTAATAGCCATATGACAAGTGTCAGAGAACTTTTTCATGATTTTGATGACTCTTATAAAAGAAAAAAGTGAAAATCGGTGATAACTCCAAAATTGATATTGAAGGCCAGCGGAGTATTCATCTCAATTCTCATGATGGGTCTTCTATTTCTCTCACTAATGTGCTTTATCCACCATGTTTGAGGGCTAATTTCCTTAGTTTTGCCTGATTGGATGAGCAAGGGCGTAAAATTCTTCTTCATAAAGGTGTATTGATCCTCCATGATCTGTAGGGCAGATTGTTGACCAGAATTCAGAGGAGCTCAGGAAGGTTATATCTAGTAAAGCTAGATATTAAAGAAAGATGTTTGTATGCCAGTGAAGATGCTAAATGGACATGGCACCAAAGGTGTAGACACCATGTTATTATCTTCTCATGACATGGTGTTCGGATTGCCCAAGTTTGACAAAGCTAAGTTATGTAGTGATTGTGTTGTTGTTAAAAAGATTAGAAAATCTTTTCCTCAGTCTTCAACTTTTATAGCCTCTAGAACTCTTGAATTGCCTCATGGGGATCTTTGTGGCCCAATTGAACCATCTACGTTGGGCAACAATGATTTTTTCTTCCCAATTATGAATTCATTTTTTCTAGATTAATGTGGGAAATCATGTTGAGAAAGAATTCTGATGTATTTGGTGCATTTAACGTGTGCAACGATTATGCTTTTGAAGCATAAGAATTTCAAAGAATTGAACATCTAAGGATTGATCAAAGATGAGTATTCCATTTCATTGAATTCTCCAAATTTTGTGATTTAAATGGAATCAAAAGACAGCTAACTACCCCTTACTCTCATAAACAAAATGGGGCAGTGGAGAGGAGAAATAAAAAAATAGTGGAAATATTGAAGTACAAGTCACTGCCTCAAGAATTTTGGGGAGAGGTGATAGGCTCGAGATCATCGTGTATTCAAGCCTAAAAAACTTACTATTTATAAGCTAGGAAGCTATGTATGATAGATTTATGTAGGGTGTATAGCTTTCTAGGTCGATCCACATGGGATTCTAGGGCACGAGAATATCAATAACAGGAGTAGAGATGAGAGTAAAGATGAAGGATTGGTGGTCAACTCTATGAGTTGACCGTGGGTAGGAAGGAATTTTGATGGATGATTTAAGTGAACCTACTGATATAAAGATCCTAAATCCAGAATACATAAAAGTATTAGAATAAATAGTCAAGGAAATCTAAACTATATAGAAAGGAAAGAAGTAAGAGGGGAAGAAGAAAGAGAGAAAGATGAAAGAGAGAATGAGATGAGAAATTGGGCAATCGGGAGAGAAAGATAGTAAGAGGGAGAGGGAAATGGAGAAAATAAAGAATTAGAGAGGGGGTATTTTTAGGGGAAAGAAATAAAGAGAAAGAGTGATAAAGGAGAGGAAGAGAAATTGGCAGATAGATGAGGAGAGAAAAGAAATTTGGAAATGAGCGGAAGCGGGGAAGGTAGGGAGAGAGGGAGATAGGTAGATGCAGGAAATAAAAGAGGGGAGAGAGAATGAGCGAATATATGGAGAACCGAGAATAAAATTTCTCGAGAAGAAAGGAGAAAGATGGGAGCGCTATGAAGAAAGACAGGATGACGACAAAGATAGTGAGGCAGTAAGAGCGAGAGAACGGAACTCGAAACAAGAAAGAAGAAGAAAGAGAGAGGGAGAGTTCAGAAATGACGAATTTGGAAGAGAGAGAGAGGTAATGACGGAATCGACGAATTCGGAAGAGGGAAAGAGAGGGAATTAGTGTGAGAAGAGAGAAATAGGAAATAAGAGAGAGAAGGAGGAAGAGAGAGTGCGTGCGGGGGATATCCGGAGAAAAAAAAAATGAGATCACGAGAAAGATTAAGAGAAGAAGTAGAAGAGAGAGAAGGGAAGATGCAGCGGAAGAGGAGAGAAACGAAAAGTAATAGAGGGTCGACCGTGTAAAAAGAGTTAGGCGGAAAAGACGAAATTGAGAGAGGGAGAAAATGAGTGCACGGAAGACAGGAGGGCAGGTGGGCGAGAAGACGTGAGAACGTGAGGAAAGAGAAGAAGGAAAACTTATTGTGAGAGAGAAAACTAGCGGAAAGCCGGGACGAGAATGATCGGAATTCAGAAATGAAAGGACGAAGATTGATATTAGAGGAAAATAGGAGAGGAAGGATGATCGGAAGAAAACGAAAGAGCGAGCGTGAGAGAGAGAGAAAATCAACAAACGAGCGCGTGCGCGAAAGAGAGAGAGAGAGAGAGAGAGAGAGAGAGAGATACGGGAAATCAAAGAAAGAGAGAATGCCTGAATGTATGGAGAGGTGGGAATGAAATTTTACGAGAAACGGGACGAGAGACGAGAGCGCTAGGAAGGGAAAAGAAAGAAAGAGAGTGAGGAGAGTTCCGAAAATGAAGTGGAAGAAAGAAATTCAAGAGGCGAGGATTCCGGGAGAGAGAGGGTGAGAAGATTGGAAGAAAGGAAAGAAATACGAGAAGCAAAATGGCTACAGCAAGAGGGGGAATGCGCGGTCATGAGAGAGAGAAGGGGAGTGAGATTGATGGAAAAGAACTGTGGTTACGAGAGAGAGAAGTCGGGAACAGTGGCGATAAAAGGAAATGAGAACGAAGACGTTGGAGGGAGGAGATGAAATCGAAACTCAAGAGAGAGCGAACACGAAAGAAGGCGGAAAACTGGGGAGAGGGAGAGAGTAGATATCAAAACGACGAAACAAAAGAATAAACAAGAAGAACTGCGACGGAAAGAAATGAAAAACGTGGAAGACGAGAAGAAGATACGGACGCACGAATTGGAAAAGACCTTGAGAGGAAGAGGGAGAATGCAGGAGATATGGAGAATATGACGAAGAAAGAGAATGGAGAGAGATTCCCTGAGGAGGGGAGATGAGAGAAGAATAGGAAATAGTCGTTTAGAGAGAGAGAGAGAGAGGGCACGAGAAAGGTATATTGAAAGGGATTCAGCTGGAAAAACTCAATCGGAAGAAGACGAAATTCGAGAGGAGAAGAGAGAGAAAGGAAGAGGAAGATTGCTCGTGAACAAAAATGAGATGGAAAAAAACGGGAGTGAGGGAGATAGAAAGACAGAAAATGAATTTGGAAGAGGGAGACGAAATCGAGATTCAAGAGATAAAAAGAAAACAAAAAAAGCGGAAAGGTAGGGAGATAGAAAGATCGAGAGAGGAAAAGAGAAGAATGTGAGAGAGAACGATAAAATGAGAGAGAGAGAGAAGAGGGGTGAAAGAGAAGAATCAACCGGATTGTAGAGAAGAAGAACGGGAAACGGGAATGAGAGAGAGGGAATCAGAGGGGAATCACCGAGAAGATTGTAAAAAAAATCCAAACTACCATCTCTTGATTCTACAACTACATTGCTACGGGAAAACTCCCGGTAAGAAAAAGATTGTTAACCCTAAGAGAGAGAAATAACAGCGAGGAAGGAGGAAGAAGAAAACAACAAAAGAAGAGGAAGAAGCTCCGAGAAAGCTTTTTCCCCTTTTATTCTCCCGAGTCTCCACTTCGGGTGGGCTCACATTGTTTGACCGGGCTTGCAATTACTTGTCTTGGACAGCCCACTAAGCTCTTTAAACACTTCTATTAGAGGATCTTGCTGCCATTCTTCTTGTAAACTTCCTGAAAATGAAAAGGCAAAATTCATGTAAAATAAATTCCTCTCAATACACTAATATTCTAGAAACTTCAAGTTGTGAGATAGTAGAGGAGATGCTGTGTTTAAGAGTTTAATAGAGTTACATAAGAGCAATTCATAGGTGCTTATAACTATATTTTATGTTCTTATCAAGAGGCAGTGAGTACACTAGTATATTTGCTAAATCGAGCTCCAACTAAGAGTCTTGAAGGGATGAATCTTTGTGAAGCATGGACAAGGAAGAAGCCACATGTATCTCATTTTTGAATTTTTGGGTGTTTTGCGTATGTAAGGACTCTAGGTGGAAGTCTCAAGAAACTTGATGATTGCAACAAGCCTATGGTGTTCATAGGATATGAGAAAGGCTCCAAAGGTTACAGAGCCTATGATCCATTTGATGGGAAAACACATCTCACTAGAGAAGCTATTTTTTATGACGGTAAAGGCTAGAATTGGGAGAATTTCAATGATTAAGCTCAAAAAGGTTTGTGTGACTCATAACTTGTTTTTGATTTCAAAAGTTGACTTGGTCAACCTATAAAGTGAACCTACTTCACCCTCACTTGACGAGCATGAAGAATCTACTATAGGGCTTAAGTGGGTGTTTAAGCTCAAGAAGGAGTAAGAGGTTAAAGTCATGAGGCAAAAAGCCCGACTTGTGCTGAAGGGGTATGCTTAGGGGCAAGGGATTGATTTCCGAGTAGTGTTTGCCCTAGTTACTAGAATTGAAAAGATTTGAGTTCCTCTAGAAATCAAAACACAATTTAGATGGAGTTTTCATCATCTTGATGTGAAATATACACTTCAAAATGGCAATTTAAATAAGGACATCTATGTTCCACAATGTGAGGGTTATATCAAGCTTGGAGATAAGTTGAAGGTTTAAAAAATTAGACAAGCTTTTCACAGATTGAGACACACACCTTGAGCGTGGTATGCTAGAATTGATAACAAGTTGATGAGCATGGGACTTGAGAGGAAAAACTTTGAGCCTACAGTCTACATACAAAGAATGCCTATCATTTCATACATTTTAAATTTATAATCTCAAAATATATTTTTTAGGGATAATTATGTATAATTAAATAATATATATTTTAGAGTAGATTATTCCCATCTATACTTGAGATTATTATTAGGTTTTATTGTTAAATTGTAAGAGAAAATACTTTTTATACACTCATTTATTTTTCTAAGAGAAATGAGTGTATTTTTAAAATAAAAAATTATTCTCTGGTTATTTATTAAATTTGACCTTTTAAAATGATAAATTATTTAATTTCTGATCACAAAAAATAAATTTAGATTAATTTGGAGTTGCATTTTGAAAGTTATGAATTTTCTAATTTTTAGGAAATTTTTCTTGAATTTTTTTGAATTCTTTTGGATTTATTATGATTTTAAAATTAAATAATAAAAAAATTTTCATTTTTATATTGTGTGTTGATGTGGCAACTGACTTGGCGGGGTGATAACGTAAATTCGCGAGGTCATTGAATACATACGAATAAGCGTCAAAACAATTACTAAACTCACCTATTTAAAAAAATAATCATGAATTAGGGAGTATAGTGGTTAATAAGGGTCAAATCCACGGAGATTTAAGGTATTTTTGATGTATTCTTTGAAATTTGATCAAATCAGATGATGAAATGAGGTGAAAATTGTGGATTTTGATATTTTTAGAAAGATAACTTGAAGGCAAATCCATGGAATTAAAAATCACAGACTTTGTATCAAGGAGGGAAGTTTAGAGAGAAATCAACGAGGGAAGTTTAGAGAGAAATTCGGATCGTGAAGAGAGAGAAAACCAATATTAAAAATGAAATTGACTAATAATATGATTCAAAATTGAAATCTAATGTTATGGGAAGAAAGATTACGATGGAAACAAAATTTCTAACCCAACATAGCGTTGGAATTGCTCCAATTTCTCGCTGGATTAAAGGGTTTTCATTTCTGCAAATTTGAAGATGATCCTTGGCCTTCAAGAATCAATTTCTCCCTATTCTCTCAACAAAATCTGACTTTCAAACACTCCTTGGATGCAGAAATGAGTCTAGCAGCGAAGGAAAGCAAGAGATTCAAGGTATGTGGTATCTAGACAGTTCGATTACTCGACAAACCCAACAATGATTTACATCGTCGAAGAACATCTCAATTTATAGAAAGAATTGGGCGTAGATGTTGGATTGACGTTTTAATCTTCGATCAATGGCTTTGATGAAACACATATATGCGAATCATTACGCTTAAATTGTGTGTGTTGGATCGAAGATGAACCGCAGAGATTTCGCCACGTCGCGCGTGATAACTTGCATTTATAACTTAATTTCTTATCCTAATTAAATCATATTCATGCTTATTTTATGTGAATATGATGCATGTTATCATAATTTTTAGGAATTTTCTCCATTAGTATGTCATTTCACTAAAGTCGATATTTATGCATAAATTAGGGATAATTTCATGCTTGATAGATGATTAGTCTTTTGTAAAGTTTAAATTAATAGAAGTTAATCTCTTTTCTTGAATGATTTTGACTTTAGTGCATGTTTTGAAGGATAATTTCAAGATGAAATTACGATTGAGAAGATTTATTAAGAAATGAGTCAAGTAATTTTTAATTCATCCTAATTTCTTCTTTGAAAATACATTTTAAATGACATGATGTTAAAAAGGAAGAAATTTGTCAGAGGATCCATAGTACCTGCAGCCTCCCGACCAATGGAGAAAATTTGGATTAAAAAGGAGTTGTATATTTAAAGTTATGAATTTCTAAAATTTATGCCTTTTTTTGATTTTTTTATCTTATTTTAAATTAATTTTTCCTTATTAAAATCACGAAAAAGGGGGTATTTTGGTCCACAGCACCTCGTAGCTGACGTGGCGAAGAGCTGACGTGGCACGCGGTACCCGCGCGGATGCGACACGGATGCGACGCGACACGCAAGGCCATGATGCAGGGTCGGGTGGGCCCACGTGAGGCGCAGGTGGCGCACAAGGCGCGGACACGTGGCAAGAGGCCACGCGGGTCCATGCGGATGCCCGTGAGGGGTGCCTCGTGGCGTGAGGAGGGCTGGAAATTGGAGGGCCCACGGGTTAGTGGGCCTGGTAAGATGATTGGGGCGGTAATGCAATAGCGTTAAACTGCCTCGGTATTTAAGCTTGAGATTTTTCGTTATTTCTTCCGTGTGGGACTATGTTCCCACACGTGGATACAGTCAGGACGGCAGAGATCGCGTGGACCCGAGTCCACGCGATCATCAAATAAACATGTGCAGGAAATAACGTGTAAGTGAACGCGATCAACGGGCTTACCTTATAACACGTGGAGGCGTCGAAAGCATCCGATTTTCATCGCAGAGTGATCATCGTGGATCATCCAAACACACTGAAATTCGATCAATCCCGACGGTCCTATCTTCGCGGGACGATCGCGTTTCATCATAATTTTGGAAAAGAAAGACGAGACGACACGTGGACTCATCAGAGCGGGAGATCGTGATCAGACGACCACAATGCACCCCGATCTTCTTCTCACCGTGGACAGCTCGGGATTGTTTGATCTCCATCGAACGGACGACGACTGACGGAATGACGTGATCTCCATCAGACAGCCACGATGCTCCTCGATCTTCCTCTCACCTTGGCAACACGTGGAACTCTCTGGAGCATCAGATCTCCGTCAGAGAGGCGACGCAAGTGGAGCCATCATGATCACCCAATCTCCATCGGACGACAACAAATAAAGTTGACTCACGATCGTGGTTCACTATCGCGGTTTGATCGTGGCGCGATCGCCCGCAATCGGGGCTGATTCGGCGTGGGATTGAAGCCACGATCAATGCCAAGTGATGGGCCATGATCGCCGTGCGATTGTGGCCATCAATCCGCTCCCACGACAGCATCAAACGGCCTGAATTTTCGGGCCAAAATCCTCTTTAAAACCGGTGTATTCTCTCCTTTGTTCTTTAACTTTTGATCAATTCGTAAGGAAATTAAGCGAATTTTGAGGAAGGTCTTAAGTTCTTCGTGATCCCCTGGCGTTAAGACTCGATTGTGACGCAATTGGAGCAAGATTGACCATGAATTCCTCTTTGAGTTAATCGAATTTTCCCCTTGAATTTCCGAACGTCCGCGAGGAAGAAATCGAGCAAATTCGCTTCAATCCACGTGAATTGAAGCCCCATTCTTGTGGCAATAGGGTTAGTAGTGAGATTCGATCAATTATCATGAGGTAATTTGAGTTTTTATTAGATTTAGAAGTTTAATTTCGCAAATTAGTTCTTAGTGTTCTTCATTTTCCCCAACTTTTAGTCAGAAAAATTTCTTATTTTGAAAATAAGATATCTCTCTGATTATAATTCCAAATGATTTGATTTTTGTTTTATTAGATTTCTCTTTTCATCAGCTTTCGTGGATAGCAAATTCGTCGAATTCCAAGTTCATTTACCCCTTCAATTTAACATTTGACCAAGCACTATTCATCTTTCATCAGAAGTCAAACGTTGACTTTCGGGGTCAATTACTTTCAATTTACAAATCGGAATTCGATTATTTTGGTCTCTTTAGATTTCGTATGGTTCTTAGGTTTCCGTTGACATATAAATTGGAAGATTTGTATTTCATTTGTCATGTCAATTTGAAGATTTCCTTTGAGGTGTTCATTTTGGGGATTTTCTGATATTTGATTTTCAATAATTCATAGTAAATCCATTTCTTATCCAAAAATAATGAATTCTATATCAATAAATTAAATTTTCTCTTTAGTTTCTAAATATATAATTTTTTAATCATCTGACACTGTTTGATTCTCTGATTTTACAGAACGCATACTATTGGTCAAAGTCAACGCTTTGAGTTTGACTTTTGACTTTTCTCAATCAAATCCAAGAATTCAATTCTTTAAAATTCTTATTTAATCTATTTATATCATTTATATTCATCACATCTTATTTTTACTTCTTTAAAACCTTTTTTAGACCTAAGTTTGACCAAGTCAACTCTGCAATTAAAGTCAACCCGTGCTCTCTGTGGATCGACCCGATACTTACACATTACTTGATTTTCTATCTTTATATTTGTGAGTTCGGATTTTATAAATTTGTTTTGACCTACGTTTAGTGTGTTTAACGACCGCACTAAAACGCTTCATCAGTGCGTAAAGACCAAAGGTGTGAAACGCTCGCCATCTAATCTTGATCTAACACTCTAGATGCATTTTTTTGGTTTTAATATCAGCCGTTATAACTCTTTAGATGAACGGCTGAGATTAAATCATTTTAAAATGATTCACCGATGAACCAAAGTGCACCACATACCCCGTCACTTAAGTGACGATCGACGATCGCGATTAAATCGCACGATGGGACGCACCGCATGCCGCCATGTCACATGCGCATATAAACATAAAAGCATAGTCCCATATGATGAAAATCATAATGATTTGATGCGTATGTTGATGGATATTATGTGGCCTATAAGCCAATCACACTTTCATGTATCTTGTTTATGTTCACTGAAATGATATTTATTCATTGTCATTCTTGTGTGATGTTTGCAATGAAGTCCATGAGCATGTGCAATGACTAAGTGAACTATGCTAAGATCATAATATAGTGATCACTAGTCTTTAAGCATATGTTCTAAACATTCCTATTCGTGGGATATTCAAGAAGGACATCAAATTATCCGGAAAGAATAGTACTATCTAATCCAACTCATATGATGAGTATGGCTGATCCTATAGCCATCGGTGTGGAGACACTAAGGATAGATAGTGGGTACTCTTTTTGAGAAAGAGTTCGCTGAATTGATCCGTATGAATCCGTGAATGGTATTATACCTAACTGTCAATCAGGTTGATCCATATCATGGTTGTGTATGTGGTCCTTTGACTTGAGACACCAAAGACATCTTGTGGATGGATAATCGTGTTTTGATTATGACTTACGAATCCCTAGCCATGGGATATCTATAATGTCATATATTGGATATGACATGAAGTCTACGAAGATGATTGTGTGATCAATATGGGATCATACACCCTCGGTATTTGAGGAGATTGACTCAAGAAATGAGATGCTATGAAATCCTTGGCCAAGGTAGTAGAAATATCGGAGAAAGAGTTCCCGATGATTTCTACATGCATCAGTACTTACTTGAGTGACCGATTAGAGTTTGACAGTTGACTGTACCCTAAGTCATTTATGAGTCTATTGTGGATGAAGGATTATACATACATGGTAATCGATGATGGGAAGGTTCCATAAGCGAGTTCTTACATACTCGCATATCTCCAAGTGTACGTGGTGTAGCTTGGCACCCAACGGGGCTGGCAACTCAACCTATCAATTGGGTTAAATCGATCCTTGATTAATTAATCTATATGTGGATATGGATAATTAATTAAAGTTGACCAATAAGGTGTTATTTGGTCTATAGAGTTATTAACTAGTGAGACATATGGACCTAGAGGGTCACACACATAAGGTCTATGGATGTTGGTAGATATAGACATAATTATGAGGGTTTTTATGGAAAAACCTCATACCAAATGTCTATAAATAGGGGGAGAACGAGCACAACTCAAGGTGCCCATGCAAGCCTTGTGAGAATTCTCTCCTTTCTTCTCTTTCTCTCTTGGTGAAGAGCTTTGAAGAGGAGATCCAACCATCCAGAGGCCGTGTGAATATCGTTAGAGGCTAGACACTTGAAGAGCTTTAAGAAATCCTTCAAGGAAACCTTTAAGTATGTTTTCTCATTCATACAACATGATAGGATCATCTGTTCTTGGTGGCTTGGTGTTTTGAATATCCGATTCAATGTTTTCCGTTGTATTCGATATTTTGATCAAAATTTAGGAAGTTTATCGACATTAGAACCCAACATATATAAGACACGCGTGATTAGTGAGTTAGCTTATATCCTAGAAAGGATGCTTAATCTCACTAATCACACACATGCACACATGCACACACACATTTATGTCGCCACGTGGCATGTTCATATGCCACCATATGGAGGGGACATTGTGCAATCTCAAGCAGACGATCGCACAATTTAATCGCAATCATCATATTTCACTTACTCGAGGGGGTATGTTGCTGCATCTGATTAGGCGACGATTTTTATAAGATGATTTAATCTCAGCTGCTCATCTGGAGAGTCATAGAGGTCGAGATTAAATGCACCCTAATGGACACATGAACTCATCTCGATCGCTCAATGAAGATCGAACAGTGGACATTAAGCAACACTTCTTCTTCACGTGTGACGTGGCAAAATGTGGGTGCTTCATCGTTGATCAAACGGACGCAACTTAAAGATTACAATTTGCGAATCCATGTCTAATTTCAGGCATTGATCAAAGATGAAGAGATGCATCCAACGATCGTGTCCAATTTCTATATAAATTGAGATGGTCTTTGACAAAAAAATTTGGTCTTGGATGTTTCGAGAAAATCAAACTATTCTTGAGACAACCCAGTCATGGAATCACTTGATTTCTACTTCTTCTAGACTCATTTTCTGTGCCCGAGGAGTGTTTGAAATCAAGATTTGGTGGAGAGAATCAGAAGAAATCACATCTTGAACGCCAAAATTTCATTTCAAAATTTCCGAATGAAAAACCTTGAATATGGAAATTAATTAGATCATTTTGAGCACAAATTTTGGGTGATGTTATGTGTTTTCCTCCTAATTAGATCATTTTGAGCACAATTAGATCATTTCGTCGCGTGGTGGGATTACGTGCGCTCCCCAACTCTCAAGCTGTGCCTGACCCGGACATCGAGCGGCTGAAGATAGACTTGAGCTCCAGAGCTCACCGCCTTCCACGGCATTGACGGCACCACCATGGAAGGACCTGAGAAAGAATTAAAAGAGCAGCCGAAATACCTCCAGGATCTACTATTTAAATGGAGACGATCTTTTACATCACGTACTCTTTAAAGACGCTTCCACGTAATCCCACCACGCGACGACGAAGAGACGCTCCCGCAACTGCTTCTATTTTTCTCGAAGCATCTCTTCAAAATAAACTTCCCTCTCTTTCTTCCTATAAAAGAGACAATTGTAAACGACAGATGCAGTTGTTATTGAAATGAAGGTTTGGTTCTCAGAGCTTGTCACCCCTATGTTCATCGTGTTCTTCCCTATGTCTCCACCTTTCTCCCGCATCCTCTTCATCTCCGTGTTCTATCTCCCTTTCTCTTCTCCCCCCATTTCTGTCCTCTTTCATATTCCTCACAGTAAGAAGCGACGGGGAATACATTTGGATCGCGTACTGAATTTGGAAGCACTCACTTCATCGTCGCCAATCAGGTAACATCCTCAATTTTAAGCATGAATGGTAGTTCGTATTCGAAGGTGATAAGTCCAACACTGTCGTATTTTTTTTCCTATTCTCTATTTCCTCTGTCTCATCTCTGAACCTACTCTATCTCATATTCCCAGTCAACACCTCCTCTTCCTCGTCTTATTTAAACATATATTAAATAACTCCTACTTTCCATCTCCATTACCCGCCCAAATTTTGTCTCTATCGCCCTCCTTTCTCTCTTCCCGACATCCGCTATCTCATATTATATAATATAATATAATAATTTCACCTCCTCCTTCTCCATATTTTCTCTTTTATTATCCCTTCTATCATCCATCCTCAATAATATATTATATAATCGCTATTCTATTAATCCTTACACCACCACCTTTCTCTATCATTCTATGTTATAATCTTTATTTTAAATTTCCTCATTATCGAATTATATCACCCAAATATTCTCTTCTCTTATTAATCATTTTATCATCCCTACTATATCATTATATATCTTTATACTCCTGAATTATATTACACTATATTCTCACTGATTTCCTAATATCTTTTCATAGTGATATCAGTTCATAGGTTGTCCCTAATTTGTACGAATATTATCAATTTTAGAAATATCCTACATCACAATTCTTCCCAAAAGTAATATTTGTGCTCATGGAAGAATTGATCTTTTTGATGCCGGTTCCAGTGCTCCGGGATCTATCCAGTGACGATGAAGTTGACGATGTGCGCGTACCAGGGGCACGACTCTAGATGGCGAGGAGATGCTCGTCTGCAAATGTATCACCGATGTCCTCTCCTCCCGAGATGTGGAGACGCGATAGGTGGTCTGCCACCGAGTTTTCGCTGCCCTTCTTGTCATCGATTTCATGCGGTATCGCGTCAAAAATAAAGCCTAATTTACCAATTTGGGGAATTAAGAGAGAATTGAGGGGTATAATAGTAAATAAGGGTCAAATCCACAGGGAATTTAGGTATTTTCGAGATATCTTTTAGAATTTGGTCAAATTGGACGATGAATTGAGGTGAGAAATTAGGGAAAATGATGTTTTTAGAAAGAAGACTTCAAAACGAATCCACAGAATCAAGAATCATCGAATTTGGACTTGATTTCGCGGAGAAATCGAAATTTAAAGTGGAGAGAAATTTTCGGACGTTAAAATCGTGATTTAGAATGAAAATTTACGAAATTGAAATCTAAAACCTAATCTAAACGAAAATTAAAGATAATAGGAAGATAATCTAGGAAAAACCCCTTCCACTAAACCCGTTTTGCGATCGAAACGAGGTGATTAAGCCAATTAATCACCGAAAACGCCAAGAACGTCACGCCGAGCTTCAAGCTGCGATTTCTCTTTCAATTTTTCACCAATCTTGATTTCAACCCGTCCATGGATGCGGAAATGAAAGAGGAAGATGATGGAATCAAGAGAAACGAGTGGATCGGTGTCTAGACAAGTCAATTTGATTGAAATCCAACTCGAATACATACATCGACAAAGAACAAGTCTATTTAAACGAAATGTTGGCGTAACCGTCCGATCGTTTCAATCGACGGTTATGATGAAACGGTCAATCGTGGACCATTTCGATTAAGTCATGGCCGTCGGATCGTGATGGACGGCCACGATTTGATCTGTAGATATACGTTATAAAAATGCCTGAATATCGCCCCTTGGATCGCGATCGAACGGCCGAGATGCTTCCGGGGAGATTAAATCTCGGCCGTTATAACGCCTCAATTAAGGCACGTGCTTGATTGATCTCCGCTGGTCCGCGTGTCTACGCGATCGAGGCTTGTGATGCTGCCACGTCGCTACTGATCCGACCGTTATAATAACACCTTTAAGACACGTGTGTTGATCTCTGATCCGTGGACCGCGCTCACGCGATCGACGGACGAGATCTCGCGCGCCGCCCGATCCAACGCCTCCGTATGCGTCCACGTCACCTGAAAGGGTAAGTAGAGTGTGGGTTAGTCCCGCATGGGAAATAATATAGCACACCGTCGGGTTTATAAGACCCAACGGTTTAAGGGGTTAATAACCCTCCCCGTATAGGGCAGGCTAAAGAGCCCTTTTATATAGTATAAGTAAATAAATAAATATTTGTATACAGCGCCACGTAGGCGCTGCGCGGGTCCGCGTGGCTCTGCCACGTGGCCTTGCATGCCACGCCGCACCCGCGTGGGACCCGCGCGCTTTTAGATAAAATAAAATCGGAAAATTTAGAAAAAATCCCGAAAAATTGTAAAAATCATATCTTTTAAAATACAACTCCAAATTAATCAAAATTTCTTTCATTTGATCTGAAATTTAATTATCTATCATTTTAAAAATTCAAAATATTTAAATAACAAGAGATTTAATTTGTATTTCAAAAATACACTCATTTCCTTAAGATTTTAAGTTTAGAAATTTAAATGAATGTTTATAAAAATAATTTCTCTTATTATTTAACTTTAAAAACTCTTATAATCTCAAGTAAAGATGGGTTATAAAATCTTTAATCTTTAATTCATCATAATTAACCCTAAATTAACACATTTTGAAATTATAACATAAAATTGCATAGAATGATAGAAATGCACTCAAAATATGATGACATGCATATAAATGGAATGTTTTATGCCTTATTTTGCATTAATAATCATGTTTTATCATGTTAAGATTGCATGTTATCATTGTTTCCACGACATCCTCGTTGACATGTACATGGTTAATGTTGTGTGTCTGGTTTGACGAGGCCCCTTAATTCCATTGGTTTGTCGTGGCCTGCGAGGGTAATTGGTCATTAAATGTTACTTGCTTACCCTTTTTATCCGTCGTCGGGTTGGACATTTGTCTTGACGAAGTCTTGAATTTTGTCCACGCGTGAGTTCATCCTCGTCATTTGCTCCATTAGTTGCGAGATAGCGCCGAGGATCGGGTCGGATGCCGGCGCGGTCTGACGTGAAGCTTGTGTATATGCTTGTGGTTGAGTCGATGAGATGAATGACGACTGTCTTTAATTAGGGTAGGTTTGCTGACCATTGTATTGTGGAGGATAGGGTTGATCATTGTTCCTCCTATATCCGTTATTCTGTGAAGAATTGTTTAAAAACATGGGTATTATAGTGGTTAGGATATGTACCTGGATAATTAGGTTGTCCTTGTTGACTTGGTCCTACCGATGGACCTTGTCTATACATGTTTTGCCCTTAGATTGCCATCAAGAGGCAATCTAATTCGACATGGTCGAATCTTGAGCAAGCTGCGCATGGTGACTGATGCAGGACCGAGGGATGAGCTCGACCTGACGCTAAAGTTACTAATGGGGAAACTAGGGAAGGGATGGCCTACGGTGTCTAAATGATGTGATGATGGCTAGACGTCCTACTCAAGCAATCAACCTTCCCGGCACGTCGTCATTGAGTTCCTTGGATGCTCCGAGTAGGATGGGTCGGGAGTCCTCCCGGGCTCGTCGATGCAGGGGAGAGAGCGACCTCGAGTCGTCAGTGGGAGCCCGACCGTCAACCCGGCGGTCGGATCCACGATCCCAATCCCGTAACCGAAACTCACTTAGCCTAACTAGGCCCGATGACAGTAGAGACAAGTGCGGAAAGTACTGAAAGAGGTATTGCGCTTCAAAATATAGGAGAGAGGATGCGTGCCTAACCTGCGGGGCGCGAGCCCAGTCGGTCGGGGCGGGGGAGGCCGTCGAGCGCGGCAGTGGTAGTCGACGTTGAGGGGAGTCGGCGGAGTGGGGCGGACGGCAGATGACAACGGTCGGCGACAGGGAAGATCGCGGCGAGCGAGCGAGCGCGCGAAAGCACGGCGGAGGAAGGGGCGGCGAGGTGTGGCGTGGAGGCGGCGTGACCGGGCCTGATGCGACGGGACTCGGCGGCGGAATGGGTCGTGACCGAGCGCGGTGACGGGCGGAAACGGCCGGACGCGGCGGCGGATCAGGGTGCGGAGGCGAGATCGGGCGCGGCGGCGGCTGCTGGGCGCAGCTGCAGCGGCGGCAGCGCGAGGGCGGCGGCGGCGAGGTGCGGCGGCGGCGCTAGACGCAGCGGCGGCGGGTCGCGGCGGCGGCGTAGCGCTCTGAACGCGAGCGGCGACAGGGCACGAGCGCAGAGGCGGTGCACTGGAATCGGCGAAAGCGGCGGCGTTTGCGAGGAGCGAATGGGGCGTCGGTTGCGGCGATCAAGGCGGCGGCTACTGGCGGCTTGGGGCGGCGGCGGCGGCGGGCTGAGGCGGCGGCAGGGCTGCGGCGGCGAGTGGCGGCGCCTGGAAGTCGGCAAGAGCGGCGGTGTTGCGTTGAGGGGCGGCGACGACAGCGGGCTGGGGAGCGACGGCGGCGGCGGCGGCTAGGAACGGCGGCGGCGGTGGTTCAGAGCGGCGGCGGCGGCGGTAGCCTGGAGCGGCGGCGATGGCGGCGGCATGGAACAAGCCCGGGGTTAGGGCAAGGAGTGGCGGCGGAGGTAGCGGCGGCGGCGGCGGCACAAACGAGTGCGGCGGCGGCGGCGGCGACGTCAGCAGTAGGACTCCTTCTCTAACCTTCCTTGAGCAGCCACTCGAGAGGGAAACCCTTCTTTTCTCAAATGATGGCTAGGGTTTGTGGGGGGGTCCCTTCCCCTCTTATAGAGCCCATGGTGGGCCAAGAGAGGAAAGGGCCCACTTGATGCCCACAACCCACACCCATGTTCATAGAAAGGAAATAAGGTTCACAAAGGGAAAGGGCCTTAGGCTAGGGTCCCGAAACGAAGGGAACCCACCCCCAAGGCCTAAAAGAGAGAGAAGAAGATATGCAAAGGCCCGCTTAAACACGTGCGGGCTACAAAAGTGCGAAATAAAGGAAAGGGTAGAACGATAAATCCCCGCGTGCGCAAACCTGATGAAGTCTGTGGTGGCGAGATGAAGTCCTCACTTAGTGTAGTGAAAGTCGGCATCCTTCGTCTTCGCCTGTCGAGGGGGCTGGACGCGCGTGGGTGTCGGCTCCTCCGGCGCCGTAGTGTCATGCCTTGGTGGCGACGGGGGTTGTACGCCACCAGTGACGCTTCTTGAAGTGAGATGGGGGCGAGTCCTTTGGAACCGTTGCGGATGTTGAGTCGGTCAAGTAGCAATTTCTGGACTTCCGCCATTTTGTCGATTCTTTTGAGGAGCATCCTTGTCTCTGCTGATTTGGCGTCGATAGATTTTGGCATTGCACCTCTTCCAAATGGTTTTTCCGCCTTGTGGTGGCTATTTTCCGCCACCGTTTCGATGAGTTCCATCGCGTCATCTTCGTATTTGCTCATGAAGATGTCGTCACTAGCTGCATCCAAAAGATATCTATCTTGCGGGTCTAACCCATCATAAAATATTTGCGTTAGTTCATGGTTAGACACTCCATGGTGTGGACATTCCCTCATTAGGTCTCTTAATCGCTCCTAGGCCTCGTGGAAGGTTTCACTCGAGCCTTGGGTAAACTCATGGATGGCTTTTCGAACTGAGGTAGTTTTCCCTACGGAATAGTATTTTCTAAGGAATTCTTCCTCCATCTCGGTCCAACTTGTGAATTCTTTCCCTAATTTCAAAAACCAATCTTTGGCTCTATCTCTAAGGGTAGCGGGAAAGAGTTTCATCTTCATCGTGTCGGCGGGGACATTTTGAAGGTCATTATCTCACAAACTTGGGAAAGCTCATCTACGTGTCTATATGGATCTTCAGAACATTTACCATGGAAGATAGGAAGCATACTCATAACATGGGAATCAATTCTAAAATTAGCCCCTCTACCTAGGGGTGCATGAATTCTAGTAACGGGTCACTGGAGGACGGGTCTAGCATAGTCACTCAAACGTTTCATGGCATTTCCCTTGTCGTTCCGGGCCATTTCTACTGGTTCGGTTGGATCTACACTTGAATCGGTCTCGGTAGCGGTCTCGGTAGCCTGGGGGATTGCGAGGATCGTTCAAAGAGGTCTATTTCTAGGGGATTATTTTGTACTCTCCAGGCTGTTCGTCTTTCTCATGAAGAGTGGAGCGGATACTTAAATGGATAATAACTTATAAATAATTATAAAATATTAAAAATTGAAGTCAATCATACCTGAATGTCGGCATCTGTTAGACTTACGTGTTCTTAATGCGATTTTGAAGAAAGTGATAGCCCGTAATCCTTAGAGAAGGGGCAAAATCACTTAATCTTATCGGATTAAGGATCTCGAAGATTGATTTCTACTTCAGATCACTCAAAATACAATTGAATTGCGTCAATTTCAAGAAATTAAGAGGAAATCTGAGATGACCAAGTCAAAATTGACTAATTTGATCAAAAATTTACCTTAATTCCCCGGTAACGGCGCCATTTGAGGAGACGAAACCGCGAGGTCGTCGATTTCACACGGTCTCGTGTCAAAAATAATTCCAAACTTACCAATTTGATGAAATTAACTCGAATTGAAGGGGTATAATGGTAAATAAGGGTCTAATCCATAAGGAAATAAGGAAATTTATGATGTTTTCTTCAAAATAGATCAAATCGGACGATAAATCGATGGTAGAAATTGGGGAAAATGGTATATTATGAAAGATAACTTCAAATCCCTTCCACGGAATCAAGAATCATTGAAATTGATCTTGATTTCACTGGAGAAATTGAAGATCAAAGTGGAGAGAAATTTCCGAACGTTTAAATCGCGATTTTAACGAAAATTGAACTAAATTGAACTTGAAAGTTCTAATCTAAATCAAAATTAAACATGATTGGATGATAGATTAGAAAAAATTGCTTCCACTAATCCAAATTGCGCTTGGATTAGCTCGATTAATCGGCTGTTAATAAAAATATGAAGAAAACGCGATGTGGAGATTCAAGCGTCGATTTCTCCTTCTCCACAACCCAAATCTCGATTTCAAGCCGTTCGTGGATGTGGAAATGGGTGTAGAAGAGGATGGAATTGAGAGATTCGAGAAGGGTGGTGTCTAAACAGATCAATTGGATTGATTTCTAACTCAAATGCTTACAAATTGGAAGAACATGCCTTATTTATACACTTTTTGGGCGTAACGTCCAATCGAAACGATCGAGGGTTACGATGAAACGGTCCATTGTGGACCATTTCAGTTATATCGTAGCCATCCAGATCTTGATGAAGGGCTCAGATTAATCCGCGTGAATAAGCGTTATAAAATGCATCATCTCGCCGCCGTTGGATCGTGATCCGACGCTCTAGGGTCCCATCACGCGCGTTAAATCACCGCTGTTATAACTCCTTATTTCAAGCCACGTGCTTTTGATGAGATCCGGTGGACCGCGAGTCCACACGATCCACGCGCAGTATTTCAACGCGCCATCGGTCCGATCGCTTCTCCTTTCGCCACGTGTCCTGCACTTAAAAACCGTGTGGAACTTAGTACCACACGGAGAAAATTACGGAAATTGATGGGGTTTATAAGGTGTGCTGAATTAAAGGGTCAGCATAATTCCAATAATCAGAATGCTTCTATGTACTATGACCCCTATATTTACAATAAATATAAATAATGCACACGTCACATCGCGTCGCGTAGGCGCCGCGTGGGCCCGCGTGGCACTTCCACGTGGCCTTGCCTGCCACGTCGCATCTGCATGGGTCCCGCGCGAAATTAAAACCCTTTTTGCTTTATTTTTAATTTATTTTTAACATTAAAAATCAGAAAATTAATTCATAAAAATCTAGAAAAATCTCTAAAAATTAGAAAATTCATAACTTGTAAAATATAACTCCAAATTAATCAAAATTTCTTTCATTTGATCTGAAATTTAATTAATAAATAATCAGAGTTTTAATTTCCATTTCAAAAATACATTTATTTTTTAAGGATTTTAACTTAAGAAAATATAAATAAATGTTTATAAAACGTTTTCTCTCATTATTTTAACTTTAAAAATATCTATAATCTCAAGTAAAGATTGATTATTAATTTATTTATCTTTTAAATCATCATATTTAACCCTAATTTAAAGTAATTCTGAGATTATAATGACTTTTTCATAGAATGATATAAAAATACACATAAATATGATAGCATGCGTAGAAATGAAATCATTTATACCTTAATATGTATCAATAATCATGTTATATCATGTTAATTTAGCATGTTATCAATAGGTTTGCCCTAAGAAGTGTTTTTATTTCTAGATAATTTGATGTCTTTCTCGAATATCCCATGAATATGCATGTTTAGAATATATGTTTAGCGACTAGTGATCATTGTATTATGAACTCATCATAATTTACTTAGTCATTGCATATGCTCATGGACTTCATTGCAAACATCACACATGAATGATGATAAATAAATTTCATTTCAATGAAGTTAAACAAGATACA
The DNA here is from genome assembly GCA_024174645.1 of Lemna minuta. Classification (NCBI taxonomy): domain Eukaryota; kingdom Viridiplantae; phylum Streptophyta; class Magnoliopsida; order Alismatales; family Araceae; genus Lemna; species Lemna minuta. Next base: position 20,461,066 of record CM044101.1, on the reverse strand, counting down.
TGGAAGTGTGATTGGCTTATAGGTACCCATGCATAGACAAGTCCCTAGAGGTGACTAATAACATGAAATTTATACATGAAATTAGAAATAATTTCATAAATTTCAATGATTTAAATTACATGAAATTATATAAATTTCAATGATTTATATATGATTATGAATGCAAACTAAGGCATAAAATACTCAATTCTTATACATGTTATAATACTTTGAGTGCAAATCTATCATTTCATACAACTTTTAGTTATAATTTCAAAATGTATTATTTTAGGGATAATTTTCATAATTAAAAAGAATGTATCTTAGAATAGATTATTCACATATATATATATGTGATATTATAATTGGGTTTTAATGTTAATAATAAGAGAAAATAATTTTTATATACTCATTTATTTGTCTAAGTTGTAATGTCTAAGAGAAATGAGTATATTTTTAAAATAAAAGTTTATTCTCTTATTATTTATTAAATTTTAATTTTTAAAATGGTAGATTATTTAATTTCTGATCCAAACAAATAAATTTGGATTAATTTAGAATTGTATTTTGAAAGATATGAATTTTCTAATTGTTAGGGATTCTTTTATAATCTTTCTGATTTTTATGAATTTATTTTGAATTATTTGGATTTATTTCGAATTAAAAAGAATAGAAAAACATATTTTTATCGCGTGTTGACGTGGTGTGGGAGAAAAATGTATCGCCACGTGGCGACATATGTACACACCACGTGGCGCGTGTTTGTGCATGTATGTGCGCGTGCGTGATTAGTGAGTTAAGTATCCTTTTTGGATTTTCGCTAACCCACTAATCACTCATACATTATATACACGTCGATTCACTTTGATTTTTGCCATGTGGGACTATTTTTGTTTGTTTTTATCCACATATGATGTGACGCATTCTAGAGCGTGCAATCGCACGAATAAATCACGATCATCGATTTTCACTTAAAGCAGAGGGTATGTGGAGTGTAATGAAGATCAAACAACATGCATTTCATGGTGTTTCTAATTCAAATGCGATGTGGGAAAATCTCAACGGTCCATCTTCGATCGACTAGACATGACTTAAATGTAACGATTCGCATCTAAGCATTTCATCAGAGCCGTTGATCCAAGATTAAATGCCAAATCCAACGGTTACGCCCAAATTTGCCTATAAATACACATGTAAAGCATTAAGGGTATTTTGAGTAGTTGAATTGTTTAGACATCTCAATCCTTGAATCCTTTACATTGTTCATCGTCTAGGTCAATTTCCGCATCTAAGGAGTGCTTAAAAGTGAGATTTCATGGAGAGAATAAGGAGAAATCACTTCTTGAATGCCGACAATCGTATTCAAAATTACGGAATGAAAAGCCTTTGATCAAGCGATCAATTGAATCATTTCAAGTGCTATCTCAAGTTAGAATCCATGTTTTCCTCCTAATCTCTCTTCAAATAACATCAGATTTCAATTTTGAATTGTAGATCACGTTAATTTTAGATTTAATTTTGGTTTTCTCTCTCTTCACATTTGGAAATTCTACCTAAATTTCTTTGCGAATCTTGATCCAAATCGAGTGATTTTTGATTCTGTGGATTTGTCTTTGAGTTCTTTTTCTAAAATTATCTAAATTCCTAATTTCTCACCTCAATTCATCATCCAATTTGAATCAAATTTGAAGAATACCTTGATTCTCCGTGGATTCAACCCTTATTCACCACTATACTCCTTAATTCATGATTATAACTTGACATTGGTGAGTTTGGAAATTTTTTTGACACTTATCTGTGTGTTTTCAACGACCGCGTGGATTCATCTTGTTATTGACATGTGTGGGGGCACATCTCACACATGCATGGTCATGGCCCTTGGAGGTGACATGCGGAGGAAAAATTTCAGCCATGCATGGACTTACATTTTGACAATGAAATGTGGCAAGACACAAGGTAGTGATGCGTGGAAATGTTTATTGGTGATGACATTTGGTAGGACAGATGTCAACCATCTAAGGTCATAACCTTTGATTGTGACATGTGGTTGGACACATGTCAGCCATGCGTGAACATGACTCTTAGTGGTGACATGTGGCAAGACACATGTCATCCATGCATAGTCATTACCCTAAGAGGTGACATGTGTATGACACATGACAACGATGCATGTATATGGATTATAGTGATGACACATGGCATGACACATGTCAACATGCATGCTCATGGCACTTGGAGGTGACTAGACTAAGAGCTAGTCTATGACACAAGGCCACATGAGTATAAGGGACCAAAGTGTACCCAGATATTGCAAGAATGTTGTAAGTCTCATGAGATGGGTGCTCAATGATTTATTATGATTGGTGGGGCAAACTCTAGATCATTATATAGTCGTTGAGATTCTAATCCCCACTAGAAAATTGTTGATTCTCCCTTTTCACACATATGAGGGTTATATGAATTTCTTAATTTTAGAGGGAGCATTATTTCAATGAATATAAAAATCTACAAGAAATAGTGGTTATTATACATCTCCTAAAGGTGAATTTGTTGTTGAGTAGCCCTATTAGTGGTATTATGAATGCCAAAATTTTGAATGAGCCAAATGTCATTGATTGGTTGATAAACTTGAATCTCTCTACCAAAGCTATTAAATATGCTGACTACTGAAGAAGGGAACCTTTAGAAGGAAAAGTCCTAAGTCCTCTTAGTTGGTGAGACCGGCAATAAGAGGAAGACAATATTTTTCTTTTGAGAAGGGCACATGGAATAGGGATTGTAAAAAGTACCTCAATGAGAAAGCTCAAAAGAAGCATTGTCATGCTTTAAGCATCCATATGATAGATACTTACTTGTCATATAGAGATTCTACTTCTTGGGTATTTGATATTGGATGTGTAACTCATGTTTACAATGATTTGCAAAGACCGACAAGGAGAAGGAAGCTGAACAAGAGTTGTTGTTGTTGTTGTTGCATTGGGGTCTGTGAACCTCAAGCTACCATTAGAAGATTTTCTTTCTTTAGAAGAATATTATTGTGTTCATTTCATAGTTAAGACCATCATTTCAATATCTTGTTTAGACAAGATGGATTGACCTTTAAGAACAAATATTGTTCTATTTACTTCGGAAGTGAACTCGTAGCTACGACACCTTTGGCAGTGGTTTATATATGATTGATGTTTCTTCTTATAATCTCCAAGTTGATGTTGCTCTTAAGAAGAGTAAGCAAAGGGTGAATGAGTCCTACCTCTAGCATTGCAGACTTGGGAATGTTAGTGATGGAAGATTACAAAAGGTGCATAGAAGATGCATATTGAGGTGCTTTTGATTATGAATCATTTAAAACCTTTGAATCTTGCATCGTGGGTAAATTACCCCAGTCTCCATTCTCAAGACATGGGAAACTTGCCAAGGGCATCTTGGAGCTAATCTATTTTGATGTATGTGGCCCAATGCCTATCCAAGTAAGAGGAGGCAATCATTACTTCATTACTTTTACCAATGATTTTTCAAGGTTTGGATGGGTATACCTTATGAAGTATAAGTCTGAAGCCTACTCTTACAATGATGTACCTTTCTCACATCATTTGGTAAAAAATATCGTTCAAGTTTTAAAATTAATTTGATATGGAATTTCATAAACATCAATAAACCAACAATATAAATTATCTAACTTATTTTCAACTAACAATACCATTCAGTTTTCTAGAACCACATTCCTCATCAAAAGAGCATGGGTGATAGAGCATTATCTAGGCCACCAAATTTTAAAAGTAAAATCTAATTGTTGAAAATTAATCAAGCCCTTAAAATCATATTCAGGAATTTCTCTCTTAAAAAATCTTTAAAATCTAGGATTTTGGAGAAAAAAATTGTGACACCTCTTGATTGATATGTGGTTTATGCTTGTTTCCTATCGATTCATGCTAATAAATCAAAGTTTCCACAAAATTGGATGGTACTAGGAGCTTAAACTCTTTAGAATGCCAAGAGAAATGCCTTTGATTACGATAGATATATTTTAGAATTTCATCATCATTTTAACTTAGGAGAGTTTGAACTTGCCTAATTTATGAGTTTCTCTTTCATTCTTATGTTTTCAATTTCTCCCTTGATCTATTTGAAATATCTTGACATTATTAATCTAAAAATAGAATTTTCTGTTAAAATATATCCCTTTTTCATGATATAAATTATTCCCCAACATTGTACCAAATGCATTTGAGAAATATAAAGCAATGAGAGGTACAGATCCCCACCTAACTTGATGCCAAAAAGTGGAGAGAGAATAGGAATTTGTTGGGTTTTTTAAAAAAACCTAGAATAGCACAAAACATATCCTCTCCTTCCTCTTTTTCTCTTCCCTAAAATCTCTTCTTCAGTGAATTCTAATATGATTTCTTAATTCTCTCCCCAATTCTTCCTATCTCTCTCTCCTTCCATTCCAACTCTTCCTTCTCTCTACATTTTTATTTTTTCTCCCCATCTCTCATAACCTGAATCTGATCTTCCCTATTTCTTTAAATGACTTTTAAAAATATATAAAAAAAATATAAAAGATATAAAAAAATCATTAAGTTCTCCATGGTTGGAATAACATAAAAAGTAATAATACCCACAAGCTTTTCTTCTATCAAACATTTTTTATTTCCTCATCAATAAACCACATTCATTTAGCTTTTGCAGTCTATGGATCTAGTTTTAGATAAAAATGGATCATTCAAGTGGACATAAACAAGTTTCTCTATCTAGTTTTCATTTACTTTAATGAATGATATATGATATCCTCTAATATTTCAAGATTATTTTAAGGTATGTAAGTATTGTTCAAGTAACATGAACGGTGAAATCTTGAGGCCATTTGTCTCAGCCAAAAAACTTAATAGACTTATCTTTGATCCAAAAAGATTTGCTTAAGCACATGTTGATTCCTCACCTTGAAAATAAGGGCATTTCAGGCCCATGACACCAAGAAGCATCTCCAACCCCAAGTAAGTCCCAATTCCCATTGTATTAAGAATTGACTTATCTGATTGGTGGCACACAAGGATACTCCCCACCATTTGAGAGAACTATCTTCTCCCTCTCTCACTTTCTCTCTTCAAACTAATAATTAATCTTTCCTAAATTTACCTTGACTATTATCTTCTTAAAGTTATGATACCTTACGAGTATCAACAAAGGTATGGTTGAATCCTAGTCTCTCTTCTTCCTACAAGCGCTGGCCCTGTCAATTAAGTGACATAATATGATATAGAAGCTCATCATGTAGGATTAGTATAGAAATATTATCCTTTTGTCTTTAAGCCCTATTTAGAGAATAGAAAAGCTTCTCGGATGATAGAAATTGAAATTTGAAATCCTTTCAAAAATAAAACCAATGTCTAACGACACTCTCTCAATTAAGTAAAATATCCATATGTTTAATTATGTCTCATTTCTTATAATTTCTATGACTTCTCTTCATTGAATATAAGCTTGGTGAGCTTTACTTCATATCTAAAAAAAATTAAAAAATATAACTGAACCTACATAATTCTTTTAGTTAGAGATTAAGGCACCCAAAACTCATCAAATGAATAATTTTTTTTAACAAATCTTGTCCTTCTAATATTACGATCTAAATATCACATATTCTCCTTCAGGATCAATATGAAAACCACTATACAAGGCACTTAAAAATCACAAATTTTCTTTGCATATACTATAAATATTATCTTTGATTATTCTCCGATAGTGGTATTGGGCTCTCGGCCCATTTATCTTCTCCTCTCTTCTCTTATATAAGGACCTATGTACTCTCATTTCCATATACGATTCTAGGGTTTCTTCATCTTATTGTTAACATGGTATCAGAGCCATAAACTCTTCTCGCCGTCGTCGTCACCGCCGAACACTATAGTCGTCATTCACAACGCGCCACCTCCTCCCATTCCGATGCAATATCCTCTCCTTCCTTGTCTACTGTCATCACCATTATCGAGCCTTATCGTCGTCAAAACCATGGGCGCCGTCTGTTGCTTCGCTCCATCTGACGCTTCACGTCGTGCGCCACTGTGCGATGTCCTTTGCTTTGAGACCGCTCCACTCTAAAGTGTCCCGATGCTTTGCTCCGCCCGCGCTCCGCTCCATCCGCCGCTTTGCGGCTGCCCGCCGCTCCGCATCATCTATCACTTCACTCTGGACGGCGCATTTATTCATGCCTACATCTTTTATCCCATCCTATTAAAAGGTCCGCATCAATAATTTATGGCTTCATGTGGGGATTTTATGCCATCTCCACATTCTTCGGCTCTGAGTTTCGATACTTCGTTACCACACGTCCCGACACCTCAAGTTGACACTCAAGTGACTCTCCCACCTCTAGTGCTTCCTACTCCACCAAAATTTGCACCTCATCTCTCAATCACGGCACAACTTACTCGGCATGCCTATAATTTTACTGACCATAATTACGTAGCATGGGCTTCTAGCTTTGAGCTCTTTCTTGAATCTCACAACCTTCATCATCATCTCATGGAGGACCCTCCGCCACTTTGCGACCCATCTTATGCTTATTGGTCGCAATCCGACTCAGTCATTATCACTTAGATGCTTCATTGCATCAAGCAGAACATTGCCGAGTCTCTCGCGCGCATCAAGCAAGCATGCTCTCTTTGGCAAACCCTTGAAACAATGTATGTCAGTCAAACAAACATCGACCATGTGGTAGAGATCTTTGAGACTCTTCTCACTCTCAAGCAAGGCGATCTCTCTCTTCAGGCCCACTTTGGTCGCTTGTAGGCCTTAATTGAAAGAGGTTGACCTTTATCAGCCTCCCACCACAGATTTCATGACATTGAAGCATTACCGTGCAGAGCTCTATGCTGGCATCTACCTCAATAGGCTTCATCCCTCCATCTCCTCTCAGCTTAGGGGCTCTCTTCTCTCTCGTGACCATGTCCCTGGCATCACTACCATTTTCTCTGCTGCTCTTCGAGTCACGACTAGTATGCCTTCGCTCCCTCTCTCTTCTACTCTAAGCAATACGCCTCCTCCCTCAACGATGGCCATTTCTGCTCCTTGAGCTCGCGACGATGGTGGTCTCCCTCCCTGCATTGATGGCAATCGTCCTCCTCTCGTGGCTGCAACCTTTTTCCGTCATGTCCTCACTGCGGCAAGAAAACCCATCTCGCCAACAAGTGTTGGAAGCAATTCAGCAAGCCTCCTACTGCCCAAGCGGTTTTGACTCCTCCGGCTCCCTTTTCCCTAGCACCGCCCAACATCCCTACTCTCCAATATCATGTGACCTTGACATCGACCGAGTATGATGCCCTTCGCCATTCTACGAGTGTTGATGCCTCCTCTACTGCTAGCCTCGTGCCGCTTCTGGCTCCCTCCACATCAGGTACATCTGCTCTACTTGCTTCCTCTTAACCATCATGGATTATCGACTCGAGGGCTTCCTCTCATATGACTAGGACTTCATCACTCTTATCGTCATATCACCCTACCCCCTCCCATCCCTCCATTACCATTGCCGATGGCCGACCTTGTCTAGTCAAAGGTCGTGGTACTACTCGTGTCACCCCTTCTTTTTCTCTTCACCAAATCCTTTATGTTACTGGTTTCCCTATCAACCTTCTCTCTATTAGTGCTATCACTCGTGCTCTTCCCTGTACATTTACTTTCTTTCCCTTTCATTATATTTTCCAGAATATGTACACCGAACAGAGGATTGGTTTGGGCTGTGAGAACGAGCGGGGCATCTATGAGCTCATTGCTGATGAACCCTCATCGGGTCTTCAAGCTCTTTTTGTTACATACTACTACTTCCTCCCTTTTTGTGGCATCGCCGTTTAGGCCATCCATGTTTTGACAAACTTAGAAAGACCTTACCATGGCTTTCTCTTACTCATTTTGTGTGCGAGTCATGTCAATTGGGCAAACATCATTGATCTTCTTACTCTAGTCAAGATGACATCCTCTCTTCTGCACCTTTTGATCTTCTTCATTGTGATGTTTGGGGTCCCTCTAGTACTCCCTCCATTTCAGGTCATCGCTACTATATTGTGTTCGTTGATGACTATACTCGTGTGAGTTGGGTCTACCTTATCTGCGATCGCTCTGAGGTTGTCACTATAGTCACCCACTTCATCACGAAAGTTGTCACTCAATACTCCACTACCCCAAAGATTCTTCGTACTGATAATGCTCTTGAGTTTGTCCAAACCTCTCTACGTATATTTTGCGCTGATCGTGACATTATTCACCAAACCACTTGTCCTCACACCTCATAGAAAAATGGTGTCGCAGAGCAAAAACACTGTCAACTCCTTGATATCACTCGCACACTACTAATTAAGATGCATGTCCCATCTTATCTTTGGTCTGATGCCCTCATGACTGCAACCTATCTCCAGAATCGGCTCCCCTCTGCTCCCCTTGGTGGCGATGTTCCCATTCATCGTCTCTTACCCACATCATCCCTCTTCTCCCTTCCTCCTCGAGTTTTTGGATGTATTGCTTTTGTCCAAGATCACTCTCTTTCCCTCTCTAAACTTGCCCCTCGTGCTCTCAAAGGTGTGTTTATTGGCCACTCTAGGACACAAAAGGGCTACCGGGTGTAGTTTCCTGACACCCGTCGTTATATGACTTCTGGCGTTATTACCTTCCATGAGGACTCTCCCTTCTTCTCTCCTACCTCGCTTTCTCCGACTCCTGCTGCTGCATCTCCTTCGCCTGGCTTCCCTCCCTTGGTGGTCATTGCCGATCCTTGTCCTTCAGTTCCCCCTCCTCCACTCTCGCTCTCCTCTCCTTCTCTGTTACTTAATATATAATATTCATCATATATTTCTATTAGTTAAAATCTGTTTTTAGTTTGATTTCAAATGTACTTAATATTTTTTTATTAGCCATTACACCATTGAGAAGCATTTTTAGTATTAGTAATAAACTCTACAAAACTACAAGTTGAGATTAAGGTGATTACTTATAAGCTAAGTTTTAATCATTTAGTAGTTATTTAATTCATCATCTAAACATTTAGGATGATCATTCTAGACACATTTAGGGTCATCTTATGCAATATATTGAGTCCATATTTGCATTACTAATACGATTAAGGGTGAAGATAAAAGTGCAAGTCAAATATTGAAGTCAAAGTCAAAAGTATAAGTTAAAGCAGTTCTTCAAAGAGTTTAATATTTTTAACAATTTTCTTTATATACTTTACGCACTTTAAATTTAGGTAATTAGTTGTTACCTATTCCCATTAATTTGGTATTTAATATTCCTTCTTCATATATATGTAGTGTGATTTTACACTAGGAATTAGGAATAGCTAGGAACACTCGTACACACTAGATTGACTTCATGTGAGTCATACTTACCTGTGAAGATAATGGGGAGATTCTTTGGTGAATCATAGATAGAAAATATTTAGGGAGTTGACTAGAAAATCAACTTGAGGCATATTTGTTCTTCACCTTGTAGGATCACGCGAATTTGGGGATAGGCCACCTACTGGGAGAGTGTGTGGATTGGTGACGAGGCTCAAGGACTTTAGAGAGGCAGGGCATATTTATTCTTCTCCTTGTAGCTCGAAGGGGAGTAGGGAGTGGCACGTGGAGCTCTTGAAGTCGGCTTGTGGGATACATGACGAGTGGTTGTGTATCAAAGGATAGAGACAAAGTGAGGTCACTAACCAAGAGCATGAGTAGGTCAGATCGAAAGCTCTTCTTTGAACTTTGATTTGACTAACCTAGCTAGTTAGTAATTATATTGGGGGATTAAGAAGGTGAGGAGTGACTCCATGAGAACTGTCTCCTCCTAGGACTAGCACGAGTGGTTTTGATAGCATATCCAGTATAAAAAAAATCTAGTGCATGAACGACTTGAGGATTTGAGTGGATAATCAATTAATTCATAAAAGAAATAGAAAAGCATAAATATTCAAAGAAACTAATTCAACCCCGCCCAGTAAATTCACCATCCAATTTCGGAATCTCAAAATATGTTGAAAGATTCTTGTGAGATTTATATGAAATGTTCAAAATGTAAAAATTCATTTTTGGAACAAAGATCATATCTTTTTGTCATTGATTTGATGGGACCATTTCTAGCCTCTAATGGATATGAGTAAATTTTAATGCCTTTTGATTATTGGACTTTTTTAAAAAAATTGAATAATTATGAAACAGATTTTAGCTGAGCACTCAATAGATTTTCTACAGACTTTGAGAACACAGATTTTAAATAACTATATAAAAGATTTTTTATAAGTGCACAACATATTTTAAGTAGAATTTAAAATAAGCACACAACATATTTTAAAATGATTTTTTTAAAAATAAATGTAAAAAGACGTCATAAATAGAGAATTTCAAAACAATTTTACGAAGGAAGATACTCAAAGGTCAAATTCTTCAATTTAGAAATCCTAAGAACATTTTAGAAGGGGATAAGCTCAAATTAGATTCTTGGAAATGAAATTAAAGTCAGATTTTTCCTTTTTTTTAAAGGAAAACTACTAATTTTCTAGCACAAGGTGATCTAACCACAAACTATACAATCTAGACAGATTTAGAGGGATAGACCTAAATTAAAAAAAAGAATAATAGAAAAAAGAAGAAATGAGTAACTAACAAAGAATTTTTTTTGAAACCAATATAGAGGAAGATTGGAGAAGTTGTTGATTACGCTCTGAGTGATTTCTTGGATGTCAGTTTGCTGCACTTCAAAAGTGAAAAAGAAATCGTGAGCTTGAGTGTTGGAGAAAGAGATCAAAATAGAAATTTAGAACCCAAGGAAAAAGAAAACAAAAGAAATTAAATCATATTGAGAGGGATAGAGGAAAAATTTAATCTCAAAAAGAACAAAGTTGAATTGAGAACTAAACTAAACAAGGTTTCAGAGAGAGAGATATCTCATTGAAGAGAGATTATCGTGGAGAGAGAGATCCCCCTAGAGATAGAGATCCTCAATGACAACGTATGGGGATAAGTTGCCGATGAGATATTCTTGCAAAGAGATCACCGTGAGAGGGTGAGGTCCCCACACGTGAGCAATGTCACCACTAGGGTTCTCCATTTCCGATGTCATTATCAATTTTTTTGTGAGAACCTAAACCTATACCTAACTTTGGTTCAGTATCAGTGACCGTATTTGTTGGTGTCAGTTCGGTTAAACCTATACTTTCAGTGATGTGTCATTTGAACTAGACATAAATTATATTAGATTTTTGTGACTCCACAATCCGCAAATATATAAATACATGTTTCACAAACGAATGATAGGAGATTAACACTTCTCAACAACAAGCATACAATACATCAAGAATTCAAGATAAAAGTCTTAAATAGATCAACTTCAACTATTAAAAATATTTATAGAAATAATAGAAACAATTGAGTTTTAGGTAATCATCTCTCACAAGTCTAATTAGCAAAAATTATTTCTCTCTCTCCCCCTCTCTCTCTCCCTCCCTCTTTCCCTCACTCTCTCCCTCACTCTCTCCCTCCCTCCCTCCCTTCCTCTCACTCTCCTCTCTCTCCCTCCCTCCCTTCCTCTCACTCTCTCTCTCCCTCCCTCCCTTCCTCCCATTCTCTCTCTCTCTCTCTCTCCCCCCTCCCTCCCATCTCTCTCTCTCTCTCTCTCTCTCTCTCTCTCTCTCCCTCCATCCCTCCCTCCCTCCTTCTCCCCTCTCTCTCCCTCCCTCCCTTCCTCCCACTCTCTCTCTATCTCCCTCCCTCACTCTCTCTCTCCCTCCCTCCCTCCCTCCCTCACTCTCTCTCTCTCTCCCTCCCTCCCTCCCTTCCTCACTCTCTCTCCCTCCCTTCCTCCCACTCTTTCTCTCTCTCCCGTCCTCCCTCCCTCCCTCACTCTCTCTCCCTCCCTCCCTTCCTCCCACTCTCTCTCTCTCCCTCCATCTCTCCCTCCCTCCTTCTCCCCTCTCTCTCCCTCTATCCTATCTCTCTTGAAGGGCAGAAGAAGAACAATTTTTTTATCCCCCTGTTGTGTTACCGTTTGTTGTTAAATTCTTTGTCTCTCCCTCCCTCTCTCTCTCTCTCTCTCTCTTCATCCCTCTCTCCCTCTCTCTCTCCCTCCCTTTCTCTCCCTCCCCTCTCTCTCTCTCTCTCTCTCTCTCTCTCTCTTCCTCCCTCTCTCCCTCTCTCTCCCTCCCTTTCTCTCCCTCCCCTCTCTCTCTCTCTCTCTCTTCCTCCCTCTCTCCCTCTCTCCTCCCTCTCTCTCTCTCTCTCTCTCTCTCTCTCCCTCCCTCCCTCTCTCTCTCTCGCGGGGAGGAAGAAGAACAATTTTTTTCCCCCCACTGCGTTACTGTCCGCCATTAAATTATTTTTCTCTCCCGCTCCTCTCTCTCTCTATCCCTCCTCCATCTCCCCTCTCTCTCACCCCCTCTCTCTCCCTCCCTCCCTTCCTCCCTCTCTCTCTCTCTCTCTCTCCCTCCCTCTCTCTCGCTCTCCCTCCCTCCCTCACTCTCTCTCTCTCTCTCTCTCCCTCCCTCCCTTCCTCCCACTCTTTCTCTCTCTCCTGCCCTCCCTCCCTCACTCTCTCTCCCGTCCCTCCCATCCTCCCTCCCTCTCTCTCTCCCTCCATCCCGCCCTCCCTCCTTCTCCCCTCTCTCTCTCCCTCTATCCTCTCTCTCCTGCGGGGCAGAAGATGAACAATTTTTTTATCCCTCTGTTGTGTTGCCGTTCATCATTAAATTTTGTCTCTCCCTCCCCTCTCTCTCTCTCTTCCTCCCTCCCTCTCTCCCTCTCTCTTTCCCTCCCTCTCCCTCTCTCTCCCTCTCTCTCTCTCTCACTCTCTCCCTCTCCCTCCCTTCCTCTCTCTCTCGTGGGGCGTTACTGTCCGCCATTAAATTCTTTTTCTCTCCTCCTCCTCCTCTCTCTCTCTATCCCTCCTCCATCTCTCCCGCATCCATATCATGTCTCTCTCTCCATCATGTGGGAAGAAATTCTATCGCTCCACAAGAGAATTTCTTTCGCCACTCCTTTTTCTCTTTCTTCTCTTCTTCTCTATGATATTTCTCTCTCTCTCTCTCTCTCTCTCTCTCATTTCTCTCCTCTTTCTCTCTTCATCTCTCTCTTTCTTGTCATCTCATGCGGAACCTCTTCCTCATGTCTCTCATGAAATTTCTCATGCATGAAACCTCCTTGCCATTCTTTTCTCTATCCTCCGCCATACCGATCTCTCTTCTCTACCCTTCTTCTCCTCTCTCTTTCCCCATCTCCCATATGAGAGAGAAACCTTTCAGTGACACTGGAAGTGAAAACTGAAACCGAACCAAAACCTTCAGTTTGACTATTTTTGTACCACTGCTGGTGTTGGTTTGGTTCAGTTTTGGAGATCTCAAGTCACCACCAATGATTTAGAGAGAGAGTGATTCATATGTTGTTTTCCTTTTGTCTGCATTGGGGTTTTCTTTTTAGGGTTTCATTACTTATTTACTTTTTTTTAATGGTACTTGAAAAATAAAAAAAAAAATTACCATTAGAAAGGTAATATAAAATTAAAATTTGAAATTATGATAAAATAAATTGAAAAATGAGAATATAAAAATAGGGAAAATGCACTTCGATAAAACTAAATGTTAGTATTTAGTTAAGATGTTATTCATATGATGTTTTTATTTTGAAATCTAAAACTTAGAAGTTAGTATAGATTTCTTAGTTTATTCTAGAAATCATTCCAAATTAAGAAAAAAAAAGAAGAAAGGCTCATTCTTTTCTTTCTTGGGTTGTGACTATGTTGTGATGACGACATGTATCTACTGCTCAAGTTGGAAATACCTCTAATGAAAAAATATACCTTCCTCAAACGGTTGTATTTTATTATGCGTAAAGTCTACCACAGAATTGGGGATTAAAAAAATTAACTTTTGAAAAAGATGTAGATTTAAATCATCAGTTTATTTGCAAAAGGAAATCCTTCAAGAATCTATGATTTCATGAAAATCCCACTCCTCAAGAAGTGTACCTATAACAATATATTTTGCAATGTATAGCAGTTTTTGAAAGTTGATTTCAAAGAGATATTCACCCAAGAATGACTCTCTATTTGAAGGAATACCTACGAGTAATCTAGATAAACAATCTTCGCCAAGATTTACATTCCCTTATCATTCTTTTGATAAAATTCAGTAGGTAAGTTGATGAACTCATTCATAGGAAGAATTAGGCAATTTTTGATATTGAATTGCAGCAATTAAATTGATATTTCCTACCTTTGAACAGATGTTAAGGGTTGAACCATATAAAGCATAGATAATGAGATTAGAATACTAATGGTGTAGAATAGATATTTATTTATAATTGAGGTAAAGAGGGATTTCTATTGTTTTATAGACAAAGGAGAGTATAACATGGATCAGTAGCTACTATAATTATCCATATCTATCTAATTGATATCTTGCATTTTATGTACTTCTTCTTAAAAATCTATCATAAATGCCTGTTATCATGATTTAAAATGATTAAAATAATTATTTGTATTTTCAAAAGGATATTCTTGAATTTTCATACATTAATAACATTTTCTTAGCATTTAATGACATTGCTTCATCAAGAAGATAATCTTCTTTTATTATAATATGAAATTTTTATTTATTTCTCATTTAAAATGTCTTTATTGAAATTAAAATATTTATGAATGCATCATAAAATTTATTGTATAAAGTTATTTTTTGGATACACATAAGGATAGTTCCAATTAAATAACTGAATGATTGAAAGCTAGATTGGTTTCAAAGGGATATCCTCAAGTTTATGGAATATATTATTTTGAAACTAACCAATGTCTGAATTATTATTGCACTAGAAATTACTAAACGATAGATATTCCATAAATATGACGTTAAAAATGCTTTCTTAAATGGAGACCATGAAGAAGGTATCTATATGAATCTATCTTGATCATAATAATCAGGTTTTTGACAAATAATTGGGTTGCTAAATTGAGCAATGTCTGAATAATTATGGAGCTATAAACCACTAAAGGATGGATCTTGCATCAGTATGATGTTAAAAATGATTTCTTAAATGGAAACCATGAAGAAGGTATCTATATGTAACCTATCTTGATTATAATAATCGGGTTTCTCACAAAAAGTATGCCACCAAAAGAAGACTATTTACAGTGTAAAATGGTCACCTCGACCTTTTTTTGGGAGATTATCCCAAGCAATGAATAAGTTCAATTACAATCTAATTTACAAATACCACTCATTTTTCTTTAACCACAATGATGAAGGTGAGGTCTCTCAATTTTGTAAAATAATGTTGATGATATACTAACAATGGAAAATGAAAAGTCGAATCATAAAGTTTGACTCTTAGTTGTTGTATAAATTTGACATAAATATCTTAAACTTTTAAAATACTTTCTTGGTATTGAATTTGGCATTTCTTCTATTGGGATATTACTCACCAAGAAGAAAAATACTTTCTTGATTGGTGTTTGAGATGTCAACTGATTGATACTTTTAAAATTATAAATTAACATCTAAGGAAAAAGGCAGAACAAATTTACCTGGGAGTATATAAAAGTTTAATGGGTAAAATTATGTATCGGTTGCGTACTAGACCTAATTTATCATATTTTGATTATGTATTGAGCCAATTCATGCATTTTCCTAATTTGATGCACATGAAAGCTACTTGTAGAGATCTATAATATCTCAAGGGGAGAACAAATCGACTCAACCATTTTTATGGATGCAAATTTTGATGGTTACTCAGTTGATCACTAGTCTATTAGTGGAATGAATGTAGTATAGCAGCTGAACCATGGGCATTGTATTCTAGAGTCATGGAAGTCAAGTGGAACAAAGGCATGTTCATTGAACTGAAAATCGATCTACAGTTACCAATCAAGATAGCGAGTGACAACAAGTCTGCCATTGGTGTGATGCATGATCTTGTTCAAGATGAATGAATGAAGCATGTTGATATAGACCAAGAAAGGCTAGAAGAAGGGTTTGCCACGAATTGGGCTGACATCTTTACCAAAGGATTTCCAAAGGGTCAATTCATGATGATCATCAGCAACCTCGGAATGAAGAATCTCAATTCTTCAGTTGAGGGGGGATGTCAAGAAGAGAAGATATTGGCGGGACTATTTCCTTAACTGAATTTGCAGTAATTGGGAAAGATATACAAATTCAGATGATATTACATTGACCCTATGAGTGCATAGCACTCTGGTATTCCCCCATTTCTCGAATTTGAGAGCATGAATCTCATTATCAAAGGTTTCCTTCTTTTCTTCTTCATCTCAAGGAAAAACAGAGCAACCAGTTTAATTTGTGAAATTGATATCAATGTG
Source organism: Lemna minuta (assembly GCA_024174645.1). Classification (NCBI taxonomy): domain Eukaryota; kingdom Viridiplantae; phylum Streptophyta; class Magnoliopsida; order Alismatales; family Araceae; genus Lemna; species Lemna minuta. The sequence goes on along the minus strand of CM044101.1, from coordinate 20,444,761 downwards.
ATCCAGGATAGATCTTATGATATGAGAATTATGGAAACTATCTACGTCATCCTCCGGATCAATATCAGAACTTATCTGTTAAGTTGCGCAGAACAAGGAATCCTTGTCGATGTTTTATATTCTTTCAATTGAAAATTTTTAGAAGTCTTATTGATCTAGATCAACTTTCTCCCTCATTCACTGAAGTTTTCAATATCGGAGTCACTCCTGAAGTGAATTCTCGAGTATTTTACACCGATATCCATGACCGATGGCTTCACAAGCGCTAGATTTCTCTGCATTACGTTTGCTGCTCCATCTTTCCTTCCCACTCGAGATACTGCGCTGATTTACTGAATCTCTCTCTCTCTCTCTACTTATATTTTTACACCAGTTCCTCACTGTAAAGACAGGTGTCTAGTTCTTTCCTGCGTTGTTCGGTCAAACATGTAGGGCTACAAGATCCTTGAAAACCCGTAAAGCATTTCAGAAATATATTACAGGAAACGTTGACAGACAACCACTACACACTCTCACATCAAGGAACTTCAAATAACTAGAAATTTACAAGTACTAGATTGTCGTTGAGAGAGAAGCGTGGATTTCGTGGTCTAGGCTTTGGTGCCCCCCATGTGGCCGATTCCGGGACTGTGTCCTGGCTCTGTCTGACGCGCCCCCAGCTGCGCTTCTTCCAGGGAATTGCTGCCACTCTCCTCTACCTTTTTCTCCCACAGGTGGCCAGAAAGCAATGGATGGAGATTTTGCTTGGTCTGGTCCACTGAGACTGGGATTTCTCTCTCTACTCCGTGAAGTAGTTTCCGTCCTTGGGCGTGGAGATCCATGCCGGAGAACACTAAAAGAGAGATGATGAAGTATGCCAGGAAGGACTTTTGGGCGTCCATGAGGTGGCAAGTGAAGCAAGGGAGAGGGGAGGAGGAAAGGTTCAAGAAAGAAGGGAAAATGGAAAAAGAGAGAGACAAACACAGAGAGACACAGAGAGAGTTGTGTGTTTAAACGAGTGCAGAAGTGAAGTAGATGGGAAGGCAATTTAAAGAGATCGGAAGAGAGATGTAAAGCACAGACCGGCGAAGTTTTGTTTTTTTAATGGGTTTCCTCTGGTATGTTGGAACTATTTCAAATGGTAGGTGTCCGCTTTAAATTTTAATTTCAACGGTGCAAGAAGCTTGCATGGGACATGCAATCTCTCTCACCCTTTCCCTCTCTCCCTCTCCTTCTCTCTCTCTTTATTCTCTCACTAACGCCAAAGAAAGATACTTAGTATCTGCTCCAGCCTTGGAGGAGATTCTCCTAAGAAGTTGCAAGCTTTTTTTTGGTTGTCAGAAAAGGTCCAGCTTGGAGATTCCTGAACAACATAAGTTTGAACTCGCCCGTGAACGGAATATCTTTTCATCAAACAATCCAAGCTTCCTCCACCGTTGAATTTTATTCTAACCAGCAGAAGTAGCCACGAATATGCAGAGAGAGAGAGAGAGAGAGAGAGAGAGAGAGAGAGAGATGGACGGAGGAGAGCAAAAATGCTGCCGAAGGTTTACAATATATCTTCTTCAAGGGCTTTCAGCCGTACGTCTGCCATCTGTATGCGCACATGCTTGCTCCACAAACCCTTTTATGATGAGCTGTGAATGAAAGAAAGAAATACTTATGAACGACCACTAGATCCTTTAAGAAATTCAAAGATCCAAGATTCGGTTCTGTGGACGCTATCAAGGGTAGAAACAGAATCCGACTGCACATGAGACCTCGTTTTCCTCCCTTTCAGCCGATACATCTCTTTATTTTTCACCTCCATTGTCTTATTTAATTGGGTCTCTCTGCAAATTCGACGAAAAAAATTCTCTACACCTATTTTTCACTCTTACCATTGATATTCTCTGTGAGCTCTCTCTCTCTCTCCCTCTCTCCCTCTCTCTGATTCCGAATAGTAGGATGTAAATGAAATGAACAAGCTAATTGTCATTTGGGTTCTCCTCTTCCCAAAACATTTTTCAGAACATCAGTAGATATGATTGGAATATTGTAGATTTCGATAGCATTCATCCTCGGATTGGAACAGCAACATATATTCATCTTCAAAATTGCAGATAGAGCACAGATCCATAAATAGATTGCAGATGGAAAACTTTTGAGGAATTTGGAGGTTCAGAACAGCTTCCTTATTATAATTGGAGGATGAATATTGAGGTAACTGATGATTACTCTTGGAGCAAAGCTTCGAAAATCTCTTCATTCTGGATGGAGAGATCATCTCCATGAATAGCCATCAAGATGTGCATCATCTTCTGCATTCTGTGAGCTTAGAAGTATGATGTTTTTATCAGCCTATCAATTGTGTCTTAGACATTAAAATTATTTAGAAACGATAATTATCATAATTATCTCGGACATGGGTATTAATCATCGCCTATGATCATCGTTTGTTCATCTATACACCATTTATTTTATTTTTCTGTTTCTATGATATTTGAGATCATGTTATTTCTATGATCATCATGATGTCTTCTAAGCATCATTATGATATTTATTTTACAACTGGAATTACACCATATATAAGTCTAATCACCATCTACATGCAAATATTAGTCAGTTGGAAATAAGGGAGCAATCCATAATCACCTCATTTGTTGCCTATTTTTCTATTGTATCATTGGCTATTTCAAGATTCCCCACCAGATTTTGATTTTGTTGATAATTTTGCACCTTATATTAGTCCAATCACTACCCACATATTATCTCTACATTTATAACAACCCATGGAAATCATCCAAATGAATCAATCCTTAGATCCATTAGGAAGGTAATAACACTATATTTTGCATTATTTCATGTTTGCACATTGACATACCAAAATTCACATGAGTGAGGGGTCAGAAAAGAGTCCCAAATCACTTAAATTTATGACTGATGGCATATATTTTGATAAAGTTTTGGATACATGTAGAATTAGGTTTAAAATGTATCAATCTTCAGCACACATGAATAATTTCATTAAAATGGTTAACATTTGGATATTCGTAAAGATAATTCAAATTATCAATCAATTTAACCTTTAGTTAATTGGTCTTCCCACAAGTGAGAAATAGATGATAGAAGTTAGAGAGAGAAAATTATTGGTAAGTGATAACATGCATTTATAACATAAATTCTTATCATAGTTAACTCATATTCATGCTTATTTTATGTGAATATGATGCATGTTATCATAGTTTTTATGAATTTTCTCTATTGGTATGCTATTCTACTAAAGTTCATATTTACGCATAATTTAGGGTTAATTATGTGCTTTCTTGATTTATCATCTTTTACAAGATTAAATTAATATAAATTAATTGCCTTATTTTTAACTTTAGTAGATGATCTAAAGGATTAATTCAATTTAAAGAATGATTGGGTGATTAAAAGATCTAAATCTTAATGAATGCCTTTATGTTATTTTTATTCATCCTATATTCTTCTTTAAAATTATATTTTAGATGGCATAATATTAACGATGTAGACATTTGTGATCCAATGGAGAAAATTTGGACTAAAAAGGAGTTGTATTTCATAAGTTTTGAATTTTTAGATTTTTTCGGATTTTTATCTGATTTTTAACTTGATTTTTATGATTAAAATCGCGCAAAAAGCGGGGTTAATTTCCGCAGGACCGCGGGCTGACATGGCGCGCAAGGCTGATGTGGCGAACGGGACCCGCGCGGATGCGACGCGGCACTGAGGCCACGTGGCAAGGCCGCGCATGGCCCACGCGAGGCGCAGGTGGCGTGGACACGTGGTAGGAGGCCACGCAAGTCCACGTAGACGCCCAAGGGGGCGCCACGTGGTGAGTGGAGAGGCTGGCAGGTGAAGGGCCCACAAGATAGTAGGCCCTAGTTAGTACTCTAACCATGGCGATAACGCAAATCCGTTACCGTGCTCCACATTATATAGTCGTTTTTCTCCTCTAATTCTTCCGTGTGGGACTATGTTCCCTCAGAAAGTCTTATCTTGCAGGTGATGTGGATGCGTTGCGCGCGTTGGATATAAATCATATCGCGTGAGGTGTGTCGATCGAGTGGACCGGAGTCCACCCGATCTCCATCACAAGCACGTGCGTGAATAGGGCATTTAAGTGACGGCGATCGAGGGCTCACCTGGCGACGCGTGGATGCTTCGGCACGATCGGGAAGAGGCCGTGTGATCTTCATCGGATGGTGGAATCAATCTCAAGAAGATCGTGGCCCACGATCAAGGCCCATGATCACTGCACGATCGTGAGCCGATCATTTTGCGATCTTGGCCCGATCGCTGCGAAATCAGAGCCACGATTGCCCCACATTGATGGCCCACGATCATTTTTTGATCCTGGCCATCAATTGGCCCCTATCACCGGATCAAACGGCCTGAGATTTTCGTGCGAAATTCCCTTTAAAAACTGATGTATTCTCCCTTTTTGAACTCAACTCTTGATTGAATCGTGAAGGAATTAAGTGATTTTAAATCAAGATCATGAGTTCTTCGTGATCCCCCCACGTTTAGACTCGATTGCGATCCAATCGGAGCGGGATTGATCACGAATTTCTATCGGATTTCATCGAATTTTCCCCTTGAATGCCAAGCGTCCTCGAGGAAGAAATTGAGCAAATTCGCTTCAATCCGCGTGAATTGAAGTCCCATCTTTGCAGAAATCGGGTTAGTAGTGAAATTCGATCGATGATATGGTGATAATTTGAGTTTTTATTAGTTTTAGACTAGTAATTTGAGTTTTAAGTCATAGTGTTCTTCAATTTTACATAATTTCAGTCTCAAAATTTTACTGATTTTGAAAATAGGATATCTCTTTCATTATAATTCCGAATCTCCTAATTCTGGTTTCATTGTATTCCCTATTTCATCAGCTTTCCGTGGATAGCAAATTCGTCAAATTCATTTGACTCCCTCTATTTAATGCTTGACCGAGCACTGTTCATTTTCAATCCGAATTTGAGCATTGACTTTCGGGGTCAATTACTTTCAAAATATAAATCGGAACTTGATAATTTTGGTCTTTTTGGAATCCTCTGGTTCTTAGCTTTCTATTGATATATAAATTGTAAGATTTGGATAACATTTGACTAGTCAATTTGAAGATTTTCTCTGAAGTATTCATTTAGGGATTTTTCTGATCATTGATTTTCAATAATTCATAAAAAATCCATTTCTTATCGAAAAATCACGAATCTTATATCAGTAAATTTTATTTTCTCTATAGATTCTGAATATATAATTTTCGTAATCTTCGGACATCTTTTGATTATCTGATTTTACAATAGTTCAACTATTGGTCAAAGTTAACGCTTTGACTTTGACTTTTGACTTTTCTCTGTCAAAACCGAGATCTTAAATCTTAAAATTCCCTATTTAGTATATTTATATCATTTCTATTTATATAATCTTATTTTTACTTCTTTAAAAACTCTTTTAAACCTAAGTTTGACCAAGTCAACTCTACATTACAAGTCAACCTTGTTCTCTGTGGATCGACCCGATACTTACACTTTACTTGATTTTTATCTTTGTCATTGTGAGTTCGGTATTATAAATTTTGTTTGACCGTCAATTGTGTGTTTTAACGACCGCATAAAACGCCTTGTCAAAATGGTGCCGTTGCCGGGGAGCATGCGTTATTGATTTTATTGCTTGATTTCGAGGTTATATTTCGGTTTCTGTCTTCTATTGTTTATTGACCTGTAGAGAATTCATCAAACCCTCTCAGTGGTGGAAAAGGTATAGCGAGGTAAGATTATCATTTTTTCCCATTATTTGATATTTTTGGTGCAAATTTGGTAGTCTACTTGGTGTTTTTCACTTATTTGAGACGAGGATATCGATATATCACATATTCATTCTCTGATATCAGTGACTTATTAGTATTATTATCTTTAGTGGTCTGATTTTTGATAGTGTGTAGGTTGATCTATCTTTTGGTGGAGTAGAGTGAAGCACTTGCATTTTGGACATCACATTTTCGTCTAACCTTTTTTCTGACTTTCTTATATATATATATATATATATATATATATATATATATATATATATATATATATTTATGTGATCTTGTTGATATAGATATGAATAGGAATCATAGGAACCAAGGAGGACGACAAGGTCACCATAATCAGCGTCCCACGAGGCATACAAGGAATAATCCCTTGTATGAAGACCTATTTGACACATCTAGAGCTCCATCAGAGGCCTCTAGTGATTCCCTTCCAGCCATCGCCACACCAGGGCGAGGAGAGCCGATAGACGCCCCTCTTCCTGCTGAGATAGTGAGACGACGTCTTAGCGATTACGCAAGACTGGTCGTCCAAAGGTAGACTACGCGAGTCAATGCCCCTCTTCAAAGAGGTACGAATTTTAAAATTGACTCACATATTCTTGGCCTTTTGCCCACTTTTCATGGACTACCATCAAAAGATCCATATCGACATGTGGACGAGTTTAGCCAGGTGTGCGAATTCAACCAATTCCACAATGTCCCCTCCGAGACGGCCAAGATGCGCTTCTTCCCCTTCAAGCTTAAGGAAAGGGCAAAGGAGTGGTTTTTCACCTTGGGCCGCGAGTTCGATTCATGGAGAGACATGGAAGACACATTTTTGCGTAAGTACTACTCTGTAGGTAAGACTAGCACTGTGAGACAAGCCATATACGAGTTCTCACAAGGGTCGGGTGAGGTTTTCTATGAGGCATGAAAGAGACTTAGAGATCTCTTGAGACAGTGCTCGCATCATGGTATACCTAAACATGAGATTACTCAGATTTTTTTAATGATGGTTTAGGTGCACCTGAAAGATATTTGCTTGATGCCCCTATTAGAGGCACATTCATGAGCAAATATGAGGATGAAGCCCTCGAGTTGATCGAGTTGGTGGCGGAGAATAGCCATCATCATGCGGCTAAATCCTTCGGAGGATGAAGCACTCCCGCTAAGGGAGGGATGTTGGATGCGAAGGTGGCAAAGACAAGTATGCTTTTAGATAAGATTGAGAAACTGACGGAAGTACAAAACTTGATCATGGATTCTCTTAAGATCTGACCGGGTTCTGATGGCCTCGAGCCAGTTTCACATGTTGATGTCTCTCCGTGTTCGCATTGCTCTAGTTTTTGAGCACGTCGAGATGGATTGTCCCGTGATGGCAATCCAAGGTCCATTTCTATTTCGGCCAAACCCTACTACATATCCAGATTTGAGCCAAGCGGGTAGGTCAAACTACCCGAATCAGGGTTATTCTAGTTTTCATAACCCTTCTTATGCGCATCAGCGGAACGGGCGGCACACTCCATATCATCAGCCCTATGGATTTGCGTCATAGCAGATGGGGAACCCGAGGCCTACATCTTTCACCCCTGGTCTTCCCCGAGCGGACACATCGCCATAGGCAGTTCCACCTCTAGCACCTTCAGTTGACCCCGTCATGAGTGCATTAGCACAAATGATGAGTAAACTGAAATGAGGTTAGCGACCTACTAGACCGAGTCGAAGGGGCTAAAGCCCAATGCTCCAATGCTTCTACCAAGCAAAGGAAGGGTAAGCGAGTTGAATTTATCGATCAATTACCTTCCCAACCTTTTACAAATCTCAGGAATGTAGGTCAAGCATCGTTGAGCCGCACCCACAATGTGAACGAAGTTCACATTGATAGTGCATTGGAGGAGGCACATGCCATATCGGGCCTATGTAGCAGCAAGGTCTTAGTGGATCCTCATACGGACCACAAGCGCCACAAGGACCCGCTTGAGGAGAAGGATGATCGTCCCTCTCCCACGATTATTCTAGAGGAGGACTCCGAGGATGAGGAGGCACCCAATGAGGAGAGTAGGGCAGAGCCCAATCCTGAGGTTTACAAACCTCAAGTGCCTTATCCTCAGTTATTGAGCCGGCCTAGAGTCTCTACAAGTGATAGTGATGATACATTGTTAGAGGCTTTTAGACAGGTTACTATCACCATCCCATTAGTAGATGTCATCCAGCATATTCCGTCCTACGCTAAGTTCTTAAAAGGACTTTGCACCCTGACGAGGAAGCCGAAACGTATCCATATGAGTGAGACCATTAGTTTCATTATGTTGAGTACACTTCCTTGTAAGTGACGTGATCCGGGAGCTCCCATGATTAGATACGAGATAGGGGGTAGGACTTTCACTCAATCTCTCCTCGACACGGGGGCTAGTGTCAATATTCTTCTGGAGGGAGTGTATGACATTTTGCCCACTTGGCGAGTTGCAGCTATTATTTATCGAGTTGAGCTTAGCGGATAGATCCGTGAGATGACCTCATGGCGTTGTAGATGATGTGATAGTTAAGGTAGAAAAACTGCTACTTTACGGTAGACTTTATTATCGTGGATATGAAATCCACGAAGGACTTCACCGATACTTACACTTTACTTGATTTTATATCTTTGTCATTATGAGTTTGGTATTATAAATTTTGTTTGACCGACGTTTGTGTGTTTTAACAACCGCATAAAACGCCTAGTCAGTAAGGATAAAGAAAATGAATAAATAAGTATAAAACAATCAAACTAAGATTAAAAAAAATTCAAGCACAAGCTGCAAGATGACCTAAAGTTAAATCTAAGATTCAATCTGAAGTCATCAAGAAATTGATCCAACTAATTGTAAAATAAAAGGCTATTAATTCAAAGATGCTTTTGGCATGCTTTGAAGTTATAGAGCATGCTTCAATTGTGATCTGCACCATATTTTTGTGTCTTCAATTGGGATAACTTGGTGGCGTACGACCCCCGTCGCCACCAAGGCATGACACTACGGCGCCGGAGGAGCCGACACCCGCGCGCGTCCAGCCCCCTCGACAGGCGAAGACGAAGGATGCCGAGTTTCACTATACCAAGTGAGGACCTCATCTCGCCACGACACATTTCACAGGGCTCGCGCGCGCGTGGAGTTATCTTTCCCGTCTTTTCTTTTATTATGAACTTATTTAGCCCGCACGTGTTTAAGCGGGCCTTTGCATCTCTTCTTCCTTCTCTTTTAGGCCGTTAGGTGGGTTCTCTCCGTTTCGGGATCCCATTCGTGAGGCCATTTTCCTTTGTGAACCTTTAAATTTCTATGAGTATGTTTTAGGTGTGGGTTGTGGGCCTCAAGTGGGCCCTTTCCTCTCTCGGCCCACTATGGGCTCTATAAGAGGGGAAGGGACCCCCCCACAAACCCTAGCCGTCATTTGAAGAAAAAGGAGTGTTCCTCTCTCAAGTGGCTGCTCAAGGAAGATCAAGGAAGGAGACCAACCGCCGCCTCCGCCGCCGCCACCGCCGCCGCACCCCCACGTGCCGCCGCCGTGCCCGCCGTCGAGACCGCCGCCTCCCCTTGCCTTGGTCACTATATATCATCGTGCCGCCTTCTTGCCGCCGCCGCCGCCTCAGGCCGCCGCCGCCGCCGCCGGATCGCAGCACCACCATCCCCTCCGTTCATCCCCTCCTTGAGCCCTGCTTCCACCTCTCTTCCCCTCCACGGGCCTCCACCCCTTCTCTCTCTCTACCATTTTCCGTCACCCCAACCTGCAACCCCTCCCCGTCCTCAGATCTCTTCCTCCCCACCGGCGATTTTCTTCCCCGCCTCCTCCATTCCCGCCACTCTCCCAGACCCGCCGCCCCTTTCCTCTCCTTCCCACTTCATTCGAGATTTACCTCCCCCAACTCAAGAATTTTCCCCCGTCCCCGTGATCTACGAACTTTCTGATTCGCGTCCTTTCCGCGATTATTCCCCTTCCCCATCCGTCGATCCATCGACCAACTTTCCCTCATTTCCCGATTCCACATCACAACGTCTGCCAGAATTCCCCCCTTTCATTGCCTGAGGTTCCTGTCTCCCCGACCCCATTCCGCTTCCCGACTCCATTTCGCCCAAGGGAAATTTTCATCCCGATCCATTTCCCTACTCTCCAGGTTCCGATCTGACCGCCCGCGTCACCCTGCTCCGCTGCCAATCGCTCCAGAACGCCCGCGCAACCGCACTCCATCCCCACGATCGCTCTCAAAAGTTCCTTCCGGCCGTTGGAATTCTCCTCAACCGCCGACCCTTCCCCTTCCCTGTGCCAGGCGTCGTTCTCCCTCAGCCGCGCGGAAGAGTCCTAATTCCCCACTCCCCTGCACTCCGAAGAGAATTCTGCTACGCGCTTCTGCGACTCTACGACCTCCACCGCCGAAATCTTCCACCAATCCCGATCACGCAGTCGCTTTTCCCTGCTTGACCGACTACCAGCTACGCCAACCCTCAGCGCCTGGTCACCGCTCGGAGTTGACTGGACGTGTCCCACGTCCCGTGCTGTCCTTCGTGGGAGAAACCCTGATCGATCTTAGCCGCCGGAGGGCTTGCCTAGATTTCCCCTTGGCTGGACTGTCCACCTTCCCCTCCGGCTCCCCCCTCGCCACGGCCGCGCCCCTCTTAGAACCGGATCAGACACCTTCACTCCCGGTGTTGCGTTGTTCGGGTCAGACTGCCGCTTGAAGGGTTCACCTACAACGTGACGCTGCTTTCGCCGAGGACCACTATAGCTACCCGACCGCGCCGCGTACAATCGACTTCCCTCGTCTCGACCGACCGGGCTCACGCCCCGCAGGTTAGGCACACATTCCCCTTTATTTTACGTCAAGTCTATATTTCGTTCAGTATTTCCCACACCGTCTCCGCCGCCTTCGGGATTTAGTATCGGTGAGTGCTTAGACAACTTAATAGGGTCTTACCATGGTCCAACCCCTCGGGTTGACGGTCGAGCTCCCCTCGACGACTCACGGCCCATCGTCCTCGAGGACGTGGATCGGAAGGCCTCCCGGACGAACTCTACTCGGCTCACCCCAGGGATTACGGAGGCGACGCCCGAGACGGCTTTCTGCTTGGTTGCTCCAGTAGTATATTTTTCATCATATTAGATTCCCCTAGTCCATCCCTAGTATCACGGTGCTAGACCGGTTTCGCACCCGGTCCTGCATCATAACTCCTCGAGATTATAATTGGACACCATGAATTAGAGAGCTTGAAATGATGATCATACCTATAAAATTTCAGCCCCTAGCTCAATTGGGATTACGAGATATCATGATCTCAATTTGGAAAATTTCTAGCTATTAAAATTTCTGAAAAATTTCTTGATTTGATCATAGCCAATTTTTATCAATTTGATTGTCAGAATGCACAAGATTGCATCATGCGTCAATTTGTGTAGAATATTTTGGATTGCGCCATGTGTAGACATGACATTTGCCACAAGGAGAGAGAAAATGCAAGTATCTCGATGACTGTTGGATATAATGGTCACATGATCCATTGAATCTAGTGCCTACAGTTAAGCTAGGCATCACCTAGAAATAAAAAGAGATCTAGAGGACACAATCCACCAGATCGGTCGATCTCACACTACCACGTGTCCTTACACATGAAACATTATTATTCCCACATGGATAAAATTTAAAGTATATCTTAGCTCAAACATGTCACAACCCATTTACCTTTAATAAAAAAGTGCAATTAAAGAACTAATACTCTCTTTTCACCGCCACACCTTTGTGCTAGGCATCCACGATGTCATGTTAGTATGTCACATCAACACGTGCAAATAAAATTAATTTATATTATTTTTAATTCTTTATAAATCCAAAATATATATGAAAAAAAGGAAAAATGTTAGAAATTCATGAAAAACAAAAAATTAAGAAAAGGGGGGAAATTAAAGATTAACTCATAAAACTTAAAATATTTCTACCTTTTCATAAAAAACTCCTTTTTGGATGAATCTTTTTGCTATTTGGATCCTTGTTTTGCTTTCTTTTCATCATACTTCTTAAAATAAAATATCAAATAAAATAGGATAATTTTGCATTAGAAATTTTTTGTCCTGTCCGTTCCTTGTTCTTCCTTTTTCATGACTATGATCAAATAAGTCATGCACATGTGATCAAATCATCTTTGTTGGAGATTGGAAAAACTCAAGTATCAAATATGCATAAAATTAGAGGCAATTTATTGCAAATTCAACTTATGAATGATACGATCAAATGTAAATCATTTATCAAAACATGATAACATAAATAATAATGACCTTAATTATTTTTTAACACAATTGAAAAACAGTGAATTAAACGTGTAAGAATTCATGTTAACCTTGAGCATGTCATTTTTAGAGTTCCAACGCATTGAGAGATGTAAGCTTGACATACTAGTGAAAGATATCCTTAAGTCACAAACGAATTGCTCATATTTCTCAATGCAAAAAGGGGACCAATGGAATACCTTTACGATCTTCCAAACACAAGCAAGAACATCTCCCGAGGACTTCAAATGTGATTTGTACCATATTTTTGTGTCTTCCTCACCTGTGGCCTTTAACTACTTAGGTCATCTTGAATTCCTAGATTAAGGACATGGACTAAGCATGAAAGAGACATTTACAATGAAACAATGGGTTGATGTTGCACCATTGTCTTCATAAGTTCGCCAATCATCATTGCGCTATTACTCGTCTTATCATTTGTGATCTCACTAACTTGCATCCCAATCAATCCAAGTTAAATGTGTCCAAATTTAGTTAATAATTGAAGCCAAGTACCCCAAAAAGAAAAAGTCATACCTTCTTTTCAATGCCATCCCCAAGACTTTATCCAAGTGCTCAACAAAAATTTCATCCTTGATCTTTTCAGGGAGAAAACGTGTCATCATAGCATCCACTCATTGTCAATCTATTGAAAAATGATGGAAAATAAAGAAATTTGGTTCCCTTCGTCCAACCATCAAGTGTGAATGACATTCACCACAAGCATGAAAGCATTGGTTTCAACTTTGTCTTCTCTATTAAGAATGTTTCTTGGATATGAGCTCATAGAGTTTTCCTCATTGATATCCTCAGATCCATATAGGCATAATATCAAAAGACATTCCCAAAATTTGGTGATTCAACAACTAGTCATTGTTTATCTTTCTCTAATATATATATATATACCTCCCAATCCTTTCCTTTGTATATATTTGGTCGAAAATTTATTTTTTTCTATAATTTTTTCCATTTAAATTTATCATGAATGGAGACATAGAAGATTTCTAGATGCCTCAAAAATTTAGTAGTACTACTATGGCCATTCCTTTTCATAACTATATTGTAGTGGGGATTCTTCTCATAAAAAAATTGGCACATGTACTTGCTTGTTTTCACCCTAACGAAGTATTTCCATACATCTGATGCGCTTGGATTAATGATAGTTGTAGTGGAATTGATTTCTTCATCATTCGTTTTGATAGACTTTTTCCTACTTTTGTTGTTTTCTGCCATCTCGGCCTCTAGATAACAAAAACTTTACAAAAGAAGAATTTGAAAGCGTATTTTTGAAAGCTGATATTAAAAGGAAGATTTATGAGAATTACATGATCTAAAATCAATTTCAGAAACTATTATGAGAAGAGATTGGTGAAAATAAAAAACTTAAAATGACCTCTGCCAACAAAAATGAAAACACATTTGTGAAAATAGAGGATCTAAAATCAATTTTAGAAGTTAAGATCAAAAGAGGTTTTAAAAAAAAGTCAAAAAAGCTTTTGGAATTAGATATCTTTCAAAAATGAATTTTGAAATAATTAAATCTGAAAAAGTAAAGTAGAAATTGAGAGAGATCAAATTTTCAACCTGATTTAAAAAAGTTCAAGAGAGAGAAATAAAAAATGATTTGAAAAATATTAAGTATTCAGAAAATGATGTTGACAGATTTGGTTTTCAAAATCAATGATTTGAAAAGTTAGCTCTCAAAATCAAATTACATTTAAGAAATAATAGAGAAAAATTGTAGGGATGTTAGACAAAAATTGAATTTAGACATAGGAATTTAAAAAAAACATTTAAAAAAAACCATTCAACATCATCATTTAATGTTTTAAAATAATTAGAGATCATAAAATTCCTGTAATTTTTTTTATAGAAATTTTAAACATAAACGCTTCTTGTAAAGTTCCAGATCTTCATAAAAAAATGAAAATACCTTGAGAAACTAAACAAATCTAACAAAGTAAAGACAGAGAATGAAATTGGTGAAGAACAGAAACTTTTTGCCATTCGAAAATCAGAGACTTCAAGAAACTCAAGAAAGTAGAGAAACTCGGAGCAAGACCACAAAATTGTGGCTCATCAGCAAATGGATGAGTGCATAGCGATTCAAGAAAAGCCCTTGAGAAATAGCCACAAGATGTCAAGGAAGAGAGTGAGAGAGGGGTTCTTTAGGGCAAGTCAATGATTTAATCGTTGACATTTGCTCAATCATTGGTCGACTAAAACTTAAAGACTTTAGTGAAGAGGAAGAGTGATCGATTGAGCAAAAATCGACGATCAGATCATCACTTGATCCAAATGGGCCATACCTACTCGACGAAAGGAGACGCCATTACATGTTTAAATGGGCCCTAGGCCCTGTCGGCCCAAAAGTGTCCTAAAGGAGATTTCGAACCTTAGGAAAGGACATGAAGAAAAATGCATTTGGATGTGCTTGGTGGCTTTGAATATGGGCCGTCAGATCTGTTATCGGACGGACGAGCGAAGACCATCATCAACCCTCGCAAACAACAACAACCCCCTTAGATTTGAAAGATTTATCCGATTAAGGGTTTCGGGTGGACTTTCATAAATCTGATCAATCGATTAAGGGTTTCGGCGTGGGGCCCACACTGGGTCAAACCACCTCTCAGAAATAACAGCATCCCATCGCTCATCCTGGAAAAACAACGGCCCAGATGAAACCCAACCTCGCCGCCGTCGCCTCGTGTATTTAATCCAACTCTCTCTCTATCTCCTCTAAAACTCTCCTTCTCCCCTCTCCTCTCCGCTCTTCATCCGTCTCCTCCGCCGCCACTTTTTTTCTCTCACTCTCTATTTTCTCTGTATTAACAACTTTAGAAGTCTAACATCGGAGATTTAACATCGGAGATGCAACCTAACGGGGGAGAAAATCCTCAGAAACCGAAGCAGGCGTCGCCACTGCGCAAGATTCAGCCGCCGCCATCGCCGTGGATTCCGCCGATGCCTTATCCGGCGGGGAGAGTGATGATGCCGCCGCCGCCGCCGCACTTCATGCCGCCTTACATGCCGTATCACGTGCCTCACGTGCCTCTCCAGTATCATCCTCCGCCGCCGCAGTTGCATCAGCAGCAGGGATCCTCCGACGAGAATCGAACGGTCTGGGTGGGAGATCTCTTGTTCTGGATGGATGAACATTATCTCCAGCTCTGTTTCGGTCATACCGGCGAGGTTTATTTTCCCCTCTTTAATTTGGATTATTATTAAAATAAAGTTTCTCGGACGAAATGATCTTTTTTTGGTTCTTCAAGCGACTTTGAAATTGAGTGTTGACGTTTAGTTTAGCTGATTAAATCATCTTGTTATGATCGTTCGAATCAGAGAAGAGATTGAAGTTTGAAATTGAATTGAGCTGATTGAGTAGCTTTTGATTTTGAGAGTGTAATATTGTTGTCCGAATTAAAGTGTAAGTTAAAGGTGGGATTCGGCTTTTGCTGTTTGAGTAGTTTTTTTGATACGGAGAGCATGATCTTTTTCAGGTTGTTCAATTAAAGAAGAATTAAAGGCTGAAGTTGAGTTCAATGGATTAAATGGTTTTTTATTTGGGGAGTGTAACCTTTTTCAGGTTACACTTTAAATGGTTTCTATTTTGAAATGATCGAAGGTTGATCATTTCAAAGTAGAAACTAAACTTTAGATTGCAGTGTAGTAATTTAAATGCTTTTGCATTTGGCGAGTAGAATACTTTTTTGGGGTTGTTCGACAACTAGTTATAGTTAATGGTTGAAATTGAGTTAATTTTTTGGCTGGGAGATTATAATTTTTTTCAGGCTTTTCAAATTGTGGGAATTAAAGGTTGAAATTGGGTTTAGCTGATTAAATAATTTTTTATCTTGAGAATATGAACTTTTTCAGGTTTTCAAGTTAAAGGAGAAATTAAAGGGTTAAATTAAGGGTAGCAGATTAAGGGGTTTTTGATGTTGGAGATTATAATCTATTCCAGGTTTTTCATGTCAAAGTAGAAATCAAAGGTTTATACGTAGTTTAACTTATTGAGTGGTTTTTGATGTGGATTGTATATTCTTTTTCAGGTTGTTCAAATTAAAGTAATTCGGAATAAGCAGACAGGCCACTCAGAGGGTTATGGATTTGTGGAATTTTATTCACATTTGGCGGCGGAAAAGATCATTCAAGTTTTTAATGGAACAATGATGCCAAATACAGAGCAAGTTTTCCGGATCAATTGGGCGGCGTTTAGCATGGGAGATAAGCGATCGGATAATTCATCCGACTATTCCATTTTCGTAGGGGATTTATCTGCTGATGTCACTGATATTCTTCTTCAAGAAACCTTCTCTAGCAAGTACCCATCAGTCAAGGGGGCAAAAGTTGTTATTGATGTGAATACTGGTCGATCAAAGGGCTATGGATTTGTGAGATTCGGGGATGAAAGTGAGAAATCTCGAGCTCTCACCGAGATGAATGGCGTTTTTATTTCCAGTAGAGCAATGAGAGTTGGTGCTGCTACTCCCAGAAAATCTACTGGTATGATAAATAGATATTTGCATTGTTGGTCAAAATTACATGGTTCATTGATTATTGATCCCGAATTGTAGTTACTGTTAGGAAGTATGGGAATAACTATACAGTTAAATCATGATTATGTTTCAAGTTTAGGTCCACTTGGTTTATTTGGAGGAAAAGCTGTATTGCGATTGCAATCATTGGTTTTAACTTTGATTGTTGAAAGAATTTTGAGCGCTGCTATCTTAGAAGCATGGGTCATTTGATGCCCGTTTCTCTTGCATTATTTGCCACATTTGTATAGGTTCCGCAGCCAACAGTTCTCACGGCTCCACGTCAGGAGACCTGACAAACACTACTGTTAGTCAATCTCTGTCTCTCCCCCTTCCTCTCTGTCACACCTAGCTTCTTTCTACCTACAAATGTTCTCTCTCTCTATCACCCCATTTCTCTCTCTTAAACTCTGGTTCTTTCTCTCCCTGTCACCCTAGCTTCTTTAATCTTCGTTCACAGCTTCTCTCTCTCTGATTGCACCCAGCTTCTTTCCAGCTTCACACACTTCTCTCTCTTAAACTCCACTTCTTTCTCTCTCCCTCATGCCCAGCTGCTTTTATCAACATTCATAGCTTCTCTTTCTCTCTCCCCCAGCTTCTCTCTCTTCTTTCTCTCTATCCCCACCTTCATCCGCAGCTTCTCTCTTCACCTATTTCTCTCTCTTAAAATCTACTACTCTCTCTCTCTCCCCCGTCACCCTAGCTTTACTCTTCGTTTACAGCTTCTCTCTCTCTCTCTCTCTCCTCCCTCCTCTCCATTACACCCAGCTTCCCTCTCTCATTCCTTTTCTCTCTCTTAAACTCAGCTTCTTTTATCTTCTTTCATAGCTTCTCTTTCTCTCTCCCCCAGCTTTTCATTACCGTATGCAGATTCTTTTTCCATCTCCCTCTCTCAGTCCCTTTTCGTCATACACAGTCTCTCTCTCTCTCTCTCTCTCTATATATATATATATATATATTATATATATATATCTCTATCTCCTCTCCCGTACAAACTTTCTAGGGATGAACTCCATTCCACCGCAGTTATTTGTTGGGGGGCTTGACCCAGAAGTCAGTGAGGAAGAGCTCCGGCAAACCTTCTCCCAACATGGTGAAATCGCCTCTGTGAAGATCCCACCTGGGAAACAGTGTGGCTTTGTCCAGTTCATCCGCAGGTACAATCACTTTGCCTCCTGTCTTCCTATAACTCTTCATTTTCCACAAATTCGAACACGTCTTCCCATTCTGTGCAATTCTCTCTAAAATCATCTTTTAATGTGTTCCACTTTCCAGGAGCAGTGCTGAAGAAGCACTTCAAAAGCTAAACGGGGTGACAATGGGGAAGCAGACAATTCGACTCTCCTGGGGCCGCAACCCAATGAATAAACAGGTGAACTTTCTATCTATGGAATGATCCGTTTCTAGACATCATAGGGCATTGAACACTTTTTGCAGGAGACCAGTTGACCAAACTAGGACACCGAGGTCAAAAATGTGAATCTGTATCACAAATCATGACTTCAAAATCTCTGCAGTTGTGAGCCCAGCTGATAAAACCTCGTTGTTAACTTTCTATTAGTGGAAGTAAATCAGTTTTAAGATATGATAGGGTTTTTTCAGACTTTTTGATGAACCTAGTCGACCAAATGAGGACATTTACATCATAATTGAAATCACTTCTTCAAAATCTCTGCAGTTCCGGGTCGAGCCCCCAGTTTCATGGAGCAATGCCTACTATGGTGGCCAACTTTACGATGGGTATGGTGGATATCTGGCCCCTCCGCAGAGCCCGGCGATGTACCCAACGCCCTACAGCCCTTACAACTATTATGGGAACCAGCAACAAGTCAACTAGATAGTCAACGAGGGGAGCTTCATCGCCCCAAAGGGCTGAGTTGGCTCGGCGAGTCTGAACGGAACCTAGGAAGGTAGCCTTATTTTGCTCGAATATATATAGAAAGAAATAATTAGGATGAACAAGCTATGTATTACTTTACTTATCCCTGCTAAAATTTTGGTTTTAATCTGGCTAAAAGTTTCCTGCTTTTCCTATACTGACCCGAATCAGTTTTCCTCTGACTGAATAATGCTTGTGGACGATCATGTCATGATGAATTGATGACGACGTCGATGAGTCATTGCAGAAATATGTCTCACATTCATCTTAGGAATGGATCACGATGTTCATGTGAGGGATAATCATGCTTCATCATCTGGGTGACGAAGATTTGATGTCTGAGGAATGTTCATGATACAGGTGGAGTGTTCTTTTTAAATAATCATGATACTAATTACTGAAGAGTGTATAGATTAAGAGGGTACACGCGCAAATTCGTGAGAAAGAGGTACAGATATTTCAAGTAGATGAGCCGTGGTGGAAAGGACAACTGGGACAGCTGAAAGGCGGAAAATGACGTTATGATTCTCTATAGAAAATAATATTTATGTGACGGTAAAATTACATTCTAGTCCCTCGAACAGAGAAAATGGTCGATTCAGTCGTGCAATTGACGTGGTCCAAGATAGTTCCGCAGACATAAATGTGTAAGCTTCAGAAGAAAAAATCATAAAAATGTCCAATATTTTCCACGGAGTTTTCCTCCCGATGACGTCTTTTCCTGACTTCCAATATAATATCATAAAAATGCGATATCAAGAAATTCGGATTGTTGCTGTTTGATTGCGCGCAGGATCGACCGTCGGATCGACGCGATGATTATCAGGCGATCAAAAAAGACAATCACGACCCAGTGTCCAGGTTCACCGACTCCTCGAGTAATAAATACAAGTCATTGAAATAAGCAAAGAGATGTACACCTACAAATAGTGCATAAAAGTTTTATAAAAAAGATTGGGTAAATTAAGTAATTATCAATTAGTTTAGGATCTTAAAGAAATAGACTTTTTTGAAGTGGAGCAACGGAAAGATACTAATAATAAAGTAATCCCGACAGGATAGACCCAAGATTCTTTTTTTAACACCGCGGTCACAGATTCTTAGATATTGCTATTTTAGACATCCCTTAATTCTCGACATTACATTTTTTTAATAATTTCACTTTAAATAAGATTCTCTAATCCTACGTGGATATAATTTGAAACTATCTCATTTTTTGCAATTCAAAATATTTCAAGAAAAAAGTTCACTCCTCTTCTGGTAATCTTCTCCCTCTCTTTTTCTGTCTCTCATTCTCTCTCTATCCCGCTCTTTCCCTCTTCGGGATTTTCCTCTCTACGGAATCTTCTCGCTGCTATGGCGGCGAGAGAGCTTATGACGTGAGGAGAAGACGATCGGAGTCCCATCCGATGTTCATCAGTCGTTGAATCTTCCCAACTACGGTGACGACTGCGTATATGGCCACAATCCCTACCTCAGATCATCCTCGGTACCTATCTACCTCTCTGTGACCATCGATATATCTATCTATCTATGGCTATCTTTCTCTTCTATCTCCTTTCTATCTATCTATCTATCTATCTATCTATATATCAATATATCGATGTGAGGCTACCTTTTTATCTATCTATCTATCCATCTCTATATCTCTATCTACCTATTTATCTCTCTATACTCTCTATCTCTATCTCTGTATCTACCTATCTATCCATCTCTATATCTCTATCTATTTATCTCTCTCTACTCTCTATCTCTATCTCTGTATCTACCTATCTATCTATCTCTATATCTCTATCTATTTCTCTCTCTACTCTCTGTCAACCTATCTATCCATCTCTATATTTCTATCTATCTATTAATCTCTCTTTCTCTCTCTCAATCTATCTACGTATCTATCTGTCTGTCTGTCTGTCATTCTATCTACGTATCCATCTATCTATTTATCTCTCTATCCATGTATTTCTCTAGCTTCCTACCTATCTATCTTTCTGTATGTCTGTCTCTATCTATCTCTCTATATCTCTATCTCCCCATCTTTTTATCTATTTATCCATCCCTTTCACTCTGTATCTCTACATTTCTATCTCCCGATTTATTTATCTAACTGTCACTCTATCTCCCCGTATCTCTATCTCCTTATCTATCCACCTATGTCTCTATCCCTGGTCTATATATCTATCTATTTCTCTATTTGTCTGTCACGCTTCCGGTCTATCTCTGTATGTATTTATCAATCTATATTTACAAATATCGATCTATTTATCTCTCTCTCTCTGGATCTATCTTTCTGGTGATCTATCTATGCCTCTCTCTCTTTTCTTTCAATCTATTGATCTGTCCATCAACTTTTATATTTATCTATCTTTAAATTATCTCGATGTATCCATGAGTTTTTTTCATCATTTTCCGTGTTTTTACTCTCCTCGTCCCTCTCTCTCTTTGCGACGGTGGGTCTTTTGCTGAGAAGATTTTGAATCAAGTAACATCATTTTTACTGCCATCTTGACCTCGAATACATTGTGCAACTGTCATAGTGAGCTGCGAGCTTTTAAAGGGCATTTTTCATGAATGAGCGTTTCCTCTTCCTTCTTTAGTTATTTTATTTGTGTATCGAGTATTTTTTTTTCCCTCTTTCTTCTTCATAGCGAAGCTTTTTATGGTTCTTCGTGCATCCTTTTCTTTGAAATGCTTGTTTAAATTTCAATCATGCTTCTGAAATTTGTCTTTCTTTCTTTTTGCAGCAGCCATTACTGCGGTATAATCTACAGAGAGATCAAACTTGCATTCCTTGTCATCATCTTCATCTCTCTCCATTTGATTGCCCATGCTCATGATCATGATGATGGTTTTAGTGTCTACGATGATTATGGATCCAGCTCATTGTCACAGTTTTGCAGCAAAGAAGACAATAGAAATGTTTTTGGAGATCATTCCATCTTTCTCTCGTCATCTCATCCATCATCGCCATCAATGTTGACACATAATTTATTCCATGGCATGATGAAGATCTCATGTTTGAAGGAAGAATCTGATATCCTAAGCGATGGAGACAGTTCATTGTCATCACCGTCTTTACTATCACCATCTTCAACTAGGTTTGAGACCAGATTTGCTGATGGATCATCTCCACAGATCGAGATCAGTCCAGGAACCTTGGATTGGGGAGTCAGCATCTTATTTTCACCTACCGAGATCTTTTTAACTGTGATTAACTCCCATAATGATGAGGTCTTGACCATCCAAAAACCTTTCAGTTCTGATCCACAGTTTTACGCATCGGGATCATGGCCTTTATCTCTAAAACCACAGGAATCTACATCAATCAGTGTCATCTTCCTCCCAAGCTATGTTGGCACATCATCATCACATCTCGTTATTCAGACAAATAGAGGCGGATTCATCATCCATGCCAGGGGCACAGCTATTCAATCTCCTTACAGGTTCAAGCCACTTTTAGGGTTTCAACAAGGCCCTGATGGTAGCTTGAAGGAGTTTCTCTCTTTACACAATCCCATGGAAAAGGGCAATATACTAGTGGAGGAGGTTAGAGCTAGGGTTGCAGTCTTGTTTAATGACAGATCCTCCCACTCTGTCCAAGTCATCTGCAAGAGAGAGAATTTTCTATCTCTAGAAGTTCAGAAGTTCTGGTTCAGCTTGGGAGAAGAAGGCTCAGGGGATTTTTTCATGGGGTTGAGGCCTCTCAAGAAATGGGAAATTAGCCCTCAGAGCTCTGATACCCTAATGGAGATCAGTTTTTTCAGTTCTAGAGAGAGAAACATATCTGGTTCCATCTACCTGAAGTTGAGAACTTCTGTTCATGGAAAGGATGATGTGGTAGTTCTTCCTCTTGAAGCTCAAATAAGAAATACGAGCCCCATTGGCCCCATCTCTATATTCTTTGACCTTTCTTTCCCATGTGACGGGAAGAGAAAACCAACTTTCTATCTGTACATCAGGAATGGGGAACAATATCCTCTAAAACTGGAGGAAGTTTTTGAAGTCAACGGTGATTTGAAGCTGTTTGAGATTAAATCAATTGAGGGTCTAATCCTCTACCCCGGAACAGTGACTCTTGTTGCCCTAATGAAGACATCTGCCAGTTTCTCTCTCATCGCTGAGAATCAAAACTGCAAGCTCATTGCGTTGACTAATCAAACTATTTCTCCTCAGCTGGAATTTCTCTGTAGAGACCTGGTAAAATCAGAGTCAATGCCTGGGTGTGAACGTTCTTCTACAGAAAAAGAACAGCAACACATAAAGGTTCAATTTTTACGAAAAGAAAAATTTCCAATTTAGAAAATAGTGAGTGAAATAACTTTTTTTTTCCAGGAGAGAGGATTTCATGAACTGATGGTTGACAGTTGGAGGTCCCATGCTACCAAGAAAAATGTATCTGTTCTTGAGCAGCATGAACTGGTCTTCCTCATTGGCCAGTCAACAGAACCGCTCTCTAGATGTGTCAAAGTCAGAAATCCTACTGGGAAGCCTGTTATAATCCAAATGTTGTTAAATCCAGAAATGGTAGTTGACCAGTGCAACATTGTTGACTTTTTTGGGAAAGAGCCATCATTGACTGGTCATGGGTTTATGGCAGCTGAAAGCGCAGTCACAGAGGCTGTAATTCAACCATATGGAAGCATTGACTTAGGGCCCATTTACTTCCGCCCATGTGGTCAGTGCAGATGGAGAAGCTCGGCTGTGGTGAGGAACAACCTTTCTGGGGTGGAGTGGGTGATTCTTCGATCCACCATTGATTCACCTCCTGTCAACATCTCACGTGGCACTGAATCTTCTCAAGAATTAGGGTCTAAACTTGGTCAACGACCAGATCTCAATTCTTCTTCTTCTTCAACTTTCTTTTGCAACAGACTCTGCTTCAACAAGATCTTTCTTCTGCTCCTTGCTGCAGTTGCTGTTCTCAGTCTGTTTCACCGGTGGGACTCAATCTCCAGGTGAAATTCGAACATCTCATTTGCTGGATTCATATTTGGCTTAAATAGGCTTTCATTTCCTCTCCAGATTTCCAGTTGAAGGCAGTAAACCAGAAATCAGGGATCTGACATTAAGAATCTGCAAGATGGAAGTGAAGAATGACTCACAATCCTCATCTCCTGCGAAGGACCGGCACAGGCGGCGCCGTCGGAAGGGGAAGAACTTGTCTGCACCCTCGTCTGCACCTTCTTCTCCACCATCTCCAGAGATATCAATCTCCAACTCGCTGGGGAATCAAATATTTCCAATTGAAGCACATCCACCAGAGATCTCGCCAGAGAAGAAGACAATGGCGAGAATTCTTCTCCACACAGCTTCCTTTCCTGGAGGTTCCCGGGCCATAGCTCCGGAGGCAAGAGCTCCAGGATCAAGAATGGGATCAGACAAGAAGTTGAATTCTGCAGTGGAGGGAAAATCGGAAGGCAGAGAGGAGTTTCTGTACGATATCTGGGGGAGCAATCACTTCTGCCAACGGATGAAGACAATGGCTACTGCAGAGGATGCAAATGGAGAATCTCAGAGCTTCTTCGCCCAAGATCCGGAGACATTGATGATGATGGTGGAATCTCCGAGGGGTACCATCTGAATAACCCTGCTAGATCTGGAGTATTCCAGTAATTCTATGGTTGTTGTAGGCAGTGTTCTGGTTGGTATGAATGGGAAACGGGGCGCCGATCAAAGGGGAAGAAACGGATCTAGTCCCCGTTTCCGTTTTTAAGATTCAACGGCCATTATGCAATCTTGCGACTAAAAAGAAAGAGTGCGAGAGAGAGAGATGAGACAGCAGGAGAGGGCGGTCGAGGGGGAAGGGGCGAGACATCAAGAGCAGGAGAGAGAGAGGGTTGAAAATTATATTTAAAATACGATGCCAAATTTTTGTTTTTATATGGTTTAAACAATGAATTTTTTTGAGATCAATTCAATTCGATAGTGAGCTCACTCCCTAGCCAGAAAAATCTGTCAATCTGGGCTCTGGCAACTGGCAAGTAGTTACCGAACTCAGAGAGAGAGAGAGAGAGTGAGAAACTGAACTGGTAAAGATACAAACGATCGTGCCTCGTTTTGTGCCGTTCAGACTTTCGATCTTTCTCCTTCCTCTCTCCTGCAGTGTAACGCATGCGATTTGCAGAGTAACGCATGCGCGTGTAGTGCATCGCGCAAGGAACTGACCGACGAGGGGAGGAAGGAACGGGATCTAGCCGGACGTTTCTTCGACTGATCCCGATTTCCTTTCAAGTTGGATTCCTCGGATCTCCCCTTCAATCTTTTCTTCTTCTTCTTCTAACCCGATTTCAATGGATCTGATTGGACCTAGCTTCGACTGAGCGTTTTTGCCTCCGGGTCGAAGAGTCGGAGAGGAAGGATATTATGGGAGCGTCTGAATCGACGGATCCCGCCCTTACCCGCTGGACTTTTCAGGTTGCCTCTTCCTTCTTGGGGATCTTTGATTCCTGGATCCTGAAGTTGATCTGTTTTTGTGTTTTGGATTTATTTTATTGGCTAGAGATCTCGCATTTTGTTTTGGAGATTCCGAATACTTGTGACGTAAAGTACTAGTGTTTTTGGATTAGGATCTTTTGGCGACGAAACAGTTCTAAGACTCTTCAGTTTTCTGTTTATGGTTCATTCGTTGTACATTCGTGTTCTTTTTTTAAAACTAGGTTTGTTGGCTGTTCAGAATTCGTATGCTCTCGGTCGAGTGGTGAATTCTAAATTTTACTCTATGATTTGTTTACACATCCTAGAGGACGAATTTAAGGTGCTGTTGTAGTGAAAGCTTTTTTACGACGCATGCATTGTTTGATTCTGTTTTGTAGGAATTTGAGGAGTTCTACGAATTAAAGTTTGGAAGAAAGGAAATTGAAAAACTAGAGGGATCTAGTCGTTCAACCCGTTCAAAAGACTCACCAAATATCTCAACAAACTTGAACGGAAGCTCAAAAATGGCACCTGATCTTGCCGTTTTTGAACAGTTCGACATTCAGGTTTTATCTAGTTTTAACCAGTCATTTCTGAAGAATTTTAATTGATTGAAATCATAAACTGTTATGTTTTCCAGGGAAATAATGCTTCTGCTGGAGATCCTGGAAGGGTATCTAACGGACAAAGAGAGAGGCCGTGAGATTTCCTCTTCCCTTCTTACATACTTTCCTCTGATTATTACCTTCGCCCGTACAAGAACCATTATTGGGATGTTCTGCCACTGTTCATTGTTCTGGAATTGTTAAAGAAGTATTTTGATGTCTTCTGTATAGCTCTATAAATTTTTCTGTTATATGCCGTAGCCTTGCTTGCCAAGTGTCTTCTTTAAGGGTAATAAGTACCCGATTTCTTATGTTGATGTTCGTTAATGATGACAAATATTAATATTGAGATTAATTGTAGGAATTAAGAAGTCTAGACCGACCTCATGATTGAGGCTCGAATTATGAATCCTTGACATGTCTGCCAAAGGTTGATGGATGAAGATAACGGTGAAGAATGACGTGAAGAAAGAAAGATCAAGAGATAGAGAACTGGACAAACCTTTAGAGATGCTGAGATGGAGAAATTGAGGCCCCAGATGAGGGCCAGGGGTTGTTGGGGGAGAGAGAGAGAGAGAGCTTAGCTAAAAAAGTGCATAAAATTACATGTTTTTGACAGCAGAGTCAAATGTGCCTCAAACCCCAACCCTATTTATAGCCTTCAAAAGGTCCTCCAGGTACTGGGCGAGAATATTCCAACAGTCCTCTAGTTATGGCATAATCGTCCAGTTTGTTTTTGTGTCCCGTAATAGACAGAAGTGCATAATTTTCATATTTAGGATCCTGCAACTTTTCTCTGAAATTGAAATTTCCTTGCATTGGTTTCATTGCAGACAGAAGCCGCTTCTTCCACCTTTTGAATCTGCTGAAATGCGCACTTTAGCAGAAACTCTATGCAGGCAATTACTATTTTCATAATTAAATTGTCAATAATTCCTTTATAGCGTGAACAGAACAAATAA
This sequence comes from Lemna minuta, assembly GCA_024174645.1. Classification (NCBI taxonomy): domain Eukaryota; kingdom Viridiplantae; phylum Streptophyta; class Magnoliopsida; order Alismatales; family Araceae; genus Lemna; species Lemna minuta. The sequence continues at coordinate 20,418,305 of CM044101.1, read as the reverse complement.
TTTTCTTTTGTATAGGGACATAATCCGTGGGAGCCCAGATATTAAGTGGGAAAACATCAAGGGACTGGAGATTGCAAAGCGTCTGCTTAAGGAGGCCGTTGTCATGCCAATTAAGTATCCCAAGTAGGTAGTTCAGTTCACTAGAGAACTAACCATTTTTTCTCAGTGCTCTCCAAAAACCACTACTTCTCTCTACTCAGACATCCATATATATATATATATATATATATATATATATTCTGTATTGGGATAAGGGTTTAGGATTAAGTTTGGAGGTTTTAGGTGTAATATGATTCTCTCTGATTCTTGAAAGTATATCATGTTTAGGTACTTCACTGGTCTGTTGTCTCCTTGGAAGGGTATTTTACTCTTTGGGCCTCCTGGAACAGGAAAGGTTTGTACTCTTCTCGCTTAGGAATTTGATCTAATTGACATTCATCAATATAAAATTCTACATCATCAAATTCATTGGAAGTTATGATTTTCATTTATCTCTATTCTTCAATATCAATAAACATCTCAGATTGAGGTTCAATGAAGAAAGTAAGAATTTGTGAGAATTCTGAACTTGGAGTTTAAATTGCAGACTATGCTTGCAAAGGCAGTTGCAACTGAGTGTAAGACAACTTTTTTCAACATCTCAGCATCATCAATTGTGAGCAAATGGAGAGGTATCCTCAGTTTGCCATGGAAAAAACAGGCTTTTTTTCGCTCTATAGCTATTGATTCTGGATGTTATTGGCAGTTGCCTCTTGTAAATCTGAAGGTGCTGACGGGGGTGAAAGAAAGTGAATATTATAGTTTTTTTCTCACGTTTCCCCTGGGGCTTAAATTATTTCATATAATAAAACAACCCCTCTGTCGTGAAACCATAAATCAAACTGTGAGGAGGAGATGCAACCACGATGGTTCCCTGCTTGTAGGGTACAGTGAATGATCAAGAAGAAACAATTACACCTTCTCCGTACTGACAGAAACAACTGCAATGCTGACACTGAAGGTGCAAATTAGTATAAATAAAGGGGAATGGGGAGTAAAAAGGACAATTGTCATTTTATTTCCTTGTATCTCTACTCAGTAAAATTCATTTTTCCCTTGTGAAAGTTCTTGAATCAAACTTCAAAAAGGATCTGGTAAGATCCCAGATTTTACCAAGGAGGGACAAAGTGGAATATCAAGATTTCATTTCAAGAAAGGAAATGTTAGGGAAGGTAGAACTTGGGAGTTCCTTCCCCTTGCTCTCCTCCTCAGGTGACCAAGATCTTGACTGCCTTCTTGCTTGTCTCTTCAATGATTTATAGGATTCCCCTTTCTCTTCCAGCTTCAGCCGTATTCCTTAACATAAGGTGGCCCCTAGTGATAGGCCACTTCTTATGAAGGTCTCGTCTTTTTCAGTTACTCCTCCAAACATAGTTAAGAATTGGAGACTTACCATGATCATGACACCTCTTTAACTTCAGGTGACTCAGAGAAATTGGTTAAAGTCTTGTTTGAGCTGGCGAGACATCATGCCCCTTCCACCATATTCCTTGATGAAATTGATGCAATCATTAGCCAGCGTGGTGAGGCTCGAAGTGAACATGAAGCCAGCCGCCGCCTGAAGACCGAGCTACTTATCCAGGTCATAATATGAAAACATATATTTTTAGAGATGAGTCATAATTATCATAGTTATTTCTAGAGTGCAGATGGACGGGTTGGCTCGCTCAGATGACCTTGTCTTCGTTCTGGCAGCCACAAATCTTCCCTGGGAGCTTGATGCTGCTATGCTCAGGCGTCTCGAAAAACGGGTAAAATGGAGAGAATTTTTTAACAACGATGATTATGATCATGATGCTAATGATCATGCTGCATGGCAGATCCTTGTGCCACTTCCTGAACCAGAAGCGAGAAAAGCCATGTTTGAGGAGCTGTTAGGATCTGGAGAGGAGATAATCCCTTATGATTTCTTGGTTGAGTCTACCGAAGGATACTCAGGATCCGACATTCGATTAATCTGCAAGGAAGCTGCCATGCATCCTCTGAGACGCCTTATGGCCCATTTGGAAGGGCATGAAGGAGAGATTCCTGATGACGGTACAACAATCTTACTCTGCCTCCTATTTGTCTTTTTTTTATAATTCTTAATTTGTAAATCAAATGATTGGAATTTGATGGACGTTTAAATTTTATAGTGTTTTCCTGATAGGATACCAGATTTTGGGGTAGCCAGAGGGAAAGGAGAGATCAGAATTTAGTTTTGAGTTAATGAATGAGAGTTGGTGGAGTTTTGGGATTAGGGTTAAGGAGTCGGGGTTTGAGGTTCTGTGGTATTAGGGTTTGAGGTTTAGAAATTTCTGTTTTATGTTTAAGATTTGTTGGGTTTGAAAATAACAAGGCTAAAGTTGACCCGATTCTTGGTAAACGTTTGACCTGCAGATATGCCCCCAGTGGGCCCCGTCACAACAGAAGATATGGAGGCAGCTTTGAAGAACACAAGGCCATCTGCCCATCTCCATGCTCACCTCTATGAGAAGTTCAACCAAGATTATGGCAGCCATATAACCGACCATTAGCATTATCATCATCATCATCATCATCATCATCATCAGTATCTTAATTGAATGTCATATATGTGAACAGGGCTGACCGGTGTCCTTGTCGCCATTGGTTCTTCCCAGAGATTTTAAATTCATTTAACTCCGATCAATAATCCAGGTAGATGTCATTGGTTCTGTCATGGTATTGACTTTACTCTTTTCCATTATTATTTCAAAAGCATTTATTATGAGTACATGAAAGTCAATCATATATAACTTCATCGATGGATGCGCTAGGTTATGAATAAAATGACAAATTGGGGACAAGAAGAAAAAAAAGCCATCACTAGAAGAAATGGGAGAACAAGACAAACATGCCTGATCTCAACAAGGCAAACCTTTGAGCAATTAATTGTTGGTAGACGCCAAAGAAGAATGATAAGGGTAAGGTGAGACATACAAGAAAAAAAAAGGATACAAAAAAGAATAGTTGGAGCAATACATTTTTTAACCCACTTTTCCTCATTTTCTAGATTAATTGTGATGCCATCTGGTTAGGGATGCGTGAATGTATTGTGTTTGTCAACATGAATGAACTTGTTCACACACAAACTGAACAATTTTTTTATAAAAATGTTAATGTCCACTATTTGGCCATATTGAAAATACATAGTTTTAATATATACCAATATTATCGATGAAAATTACAACTGAAATATGTCAAATAGTGGTATCAGGATCCTAGCCCATTTATGACCCTCATCTTCACTTTTATATAAGGACCTATGTACTCTCTTTCCCATATCAATTTCTAGGGTTTCTTGCTCCCGACATCAACATGATATCAGAGTTATTGCTCCTCTCACTGCCGTCGGCATCGAGTGTTGCAGTCGTCATTCCTGGCGCACCACCTCCTCTCACTCTAGCACACTCTCCTCTCTATATTGTCTCAAGCCGTCGCTATTGTTGAGCATTTACGTCTTCGACCAAGCAAGTGTCGTCCGTCGCTCTGCTCCATCCAACGCTTCACGAAGTGCATTATCGCTTGCATTTACTCCGTCTAACGCTTTGCAACGCGTGTTGTCCCTTGCTTTACTCCATTTGATGCTCAGTGACATGTATCGTCTATCTGTCTGCTTTGTTCGACACTCTATGGCATATGCCACTACGCAATGTCCTCAATTCCATAATGTTCAAACATTTCATGCTGCCCCACTGCTCTGCTTTGCATGATAACTTTGTTCATGTCTACATCTGTTTCCTAGACATATCATTAGATATCCACCAACAACCTATGCCATCGTTTGGGGATTCTACGCTCTCTCCACCCTCTTCAACTCTAGGTTTCGATACTTCATTACTATATGTCCTGGCACCTCAAGCCGACACTCCATTGATTCTCTTCTCTATAGTGCTTCCTACTCCGCCAACTTCCACATTTCTCCTTTTGATCACGACACAACTTACTTAGCCTACCTACAATTTCGGCAAACATAATTACGTGGTCTAGGCTTCTGGTTTTGAGCACTTTCTTGAGTCTCACATTCTTCTTCATCATCTCACAAACAACCCTCCGCCGCTTTACAACTTGGCTTATGCCTCCTGGTCATAATCAAACTCGACCATTATTACTTGAATGCTTCATAGCATCAAGCAGAGTTTTGCCGAGTCTCTTGTCTACATCAAGCAGACATACTCCCTCTAGAAAACCCTTGAGATGATGCATGCCAATTAGAAGAACATCAAATGTGTAGTAGAGATCTTTGAGTCCCTTCTCACCTACAAAGCAAGGCGATCTCTCTTTTCAGACTCACTTCGGTTGCTTGCAAGTCTCACTTCCTTAGGTCGACCTTTATTAACCCCCTCACTTCCTGTTCATTGTGATGTTGAAGAGTTATCGCGATGAGCTCTATGTTAGCATCTATCTTAAAGGGCTTTGTCCCTTTATTTCGTCTAAGATTAGGGGATCTCTTCTCTTTGGTGACCATGTGCTTAGCCTCATGACATGTCGTTTTATACGGTCGTTAAAACACACAAACGTCGGTCAAACAAAATTTATAATTCCAAACTCAAAATAACAAAGATATCAAATCAAGTATAGTGTAAAGATCGGGTCGATCCATAGAGAACACGGTTGACTTTGATCACAGAGTTGACTTGGTCAAACTTAGGTTTACTTAGGGTTTTTAAGAAATGAATTTATAATATTATTAATGGAAATGATAGAAATATATCATAAATGATATTTTAAGATTTTATAAACTGATTTTTAAGAAGAAATGTTAAAAGTCAAGGTCAACGCATTGACTTTGACCAACAGTTGACTTTCTGAAAATCAGAGAACAAAAAAGCTTAAAATATTACAAAAATTATATATTTAGAAACTATAGAGAAAATGGAAATTATTAATATAAAATTCGTGATTTTTTGAGAAGAATTGGATTTGTTATGAATTATTGAAAATCAAAGATCAGAAAAATTCTCAAAATGAACACTTCGGGTGTAAATCTTCAAATTGACTAAACAAATGATATCCAAATCATGCAATTCACATATTAATGGAAAAGCTAAAAACCAGAGAGGATTCCAAAGAGACCAAAATTACTCAAATTTTACCTCGTATTTTGAAAGAATTGCACCCTGCAAGTAAACGCCCAAACTCGGATTGAAAATGAATAGTAGATGGTCAAACATTAAATTGAGGGGTCAAATGATGATTAAATTTTACGACATTTTCTATCCACAGAAATCTGATGACACAAGGAATCCAATGAAACTAGAATCAAGTGATTCAAAGTTAAAATCAGGGAGAAATCCTTATTTCAAAATCAGCAAAAATTCGAACCAAATTTGGGCTAAAATGAAGAGACGAAACGACTTTTAAAGCAAAATTAACCTACCAAATCAAATCTAAATTACAATTGTTGCAAGGAGAATGATCGCATCACACCACTAAGCTGATTGACGTGAAGATTTGGCTTCAATTCACGCTGATTGAAGAGTATTGGATCGATTTCGTCTTCGACGTGCGTTCGGCGGTCAAGGGGAGATTTTGATCAATCCTTGCAATGAATCGCGACGAATCCTGCCTCAATCTGATCGCGATTGAGTCTAGAATGCAGGGGAATCGTGATGAACTCAAGATATGCCTTCAAAATTACTTAATATCTTCACGATTAATCAAGAGTTGAGTTTACAAAGGGAGAGAACACCGTTTTATGGAAGAAATTTCAGCGAAAATCGCGGACCGTCTGATTCTGTGAAAACCGATCGACAGCCAGGATCACGCGATGATCGTGGGCCAAGATCCCATGATCCCGCCATTTCTGCCCGTCCTTGTCTCCATCGGCGCGTCATGGTGAGTCCACGTGTCGCCCCATGATTAATCGGGTAATCGATTAATCACGACCGTTCGATTTCATTAATGAGATCGACGACTTAGAAATGGTCACGTACGTTGATGAAGATTCGGTGGAGCATGGTCCACGCAATCTAAGCACGATAATCAACGCACTTTGATCCAGTGCACCGTATTCGCCACATTGTCTGCAATTCAAAATAAAAATGGAACATAGTCCCACACGGAGGAAAAGAAAGAATTTGGCGAGTATAAAAAGTGGGGCAAAATAACGCATTTGCGTTACTGCCCCAACTATCTAACCTGGGCCCACTAACCCGTGGGCCCATCACCTATCAGCCTCACTCTCTGCCACGTGGCGCCACTCGGGCGTCTTTGTGAACTTGCGTGGCCTTGCCACGTGTCCGCGCCACCTCCGTGCGTGGGTCCGCGTGGCATTGCCAAAGTGACCTTGCGTACGATGTCGCATCCGCACGGGTCCCACGTGCCACATCAGCTCCGCCGGTCCTGTGGAGATATAAACCCCCTTTTTGCATTTTTTTAAAAGAATTAAAAATCGATAAAAATCAAAATAATATTTAGAAAAAGACCAGAAAATTTAGAAATCTATATCTTTAAAAATATAACTCCTTTTAAACTTAAATTTTCACCATTGGATCACAAATTCCTTCATCTTTAATATTATGCCATCTAAAAATATAAATTCAAATAAGAAAATGAGATGGATTGACAATAATACTAAGTAATTCATTAAGAATTCTCTCTTTTAGTCATCCAATCATTCTTTTCTTGGAATTAATCCTTTTAATCATTTACTAAAGTCAAAGTAACTTAAGGAAAGTAATTAGTTTATATTTATTTAACCTTGTAAAAGATTAAACATCTATAAAGCACATAATTAACCCTAATTAATGCATAAATATGGACTTTGGTAGAATGTCATATCAATGGAGAAAATTCATAAAAACTATGATAACGTGCATTATAATTACATAAAATAAGCATGAATATTAGTTAAATAAGATCAGAATTTTAGTTAAATATGCATGTTATCACCTCACTACCATTTTCTTTGTTGCTCTTTGGCTTACTAATAGTAGGCCTTCCTCCCCACTTCCTTCTACTTGAGGTGATATGACTCCCATATCATCTATGACGTTCTTTGTTCCTCAAACTTGCAATGATGGTCTCCCACCCGCTTTGATGGTGGTAGTCCTCCTCATGGGCTTGGCTGCAAATCCTTTTTATCATGTCCTCATTGTGGTAAGTAGAAGCATATGACTAATAAATGTTTGATGCAAAGGCAAGCCTCCTACCACCCAAGCAGTTATGCTTAGCATTGGCATGCATTCCTACTGTAGGAGTATCATGCGACCTCTAGCTACCTTTTCCCCAGCTTTTCTTAGCATTCCTACTCCATAATATCATGTGACCTTGATGTTAGTTGAGTGTGACATGCTTTGCCACTCTAGGAGTACCGACACTTTTTTTTCAGCCAACTTTGGCTCGCCTCTGGCTCCCTTCATGTCGGGTACATCCGCTCTCCTTGCTTCCTCTTCATTGTCATGGATTATCAATTCGAGGGCTTCCTCTCATATGACCAAGACTTCATCATTCTTATTGTCATATCACCCTACCCCTTGTCGTCCCCCTATTACCATTGGTCATGGTCGACCTTGTTTGGTCCAAGGCCATGGTTTTTCTCATATCACTCCTTCCCTTTCTTTTCACCAAGTCCTCTATGTTTCCCAATTTCCTTATGAGCCTTTCTCTCCATTAGTGTCATCTCTCATGCTCTTTCCCATACAATTACCTTCTTTCCTTTTCATTGTGTTTTTCTAGGATCTATAGACCGAACAAAGAATTGGTTTGGGTCGTGAGAATAGGTGGGGCATCTATAAGCTAGTTTTTTATGAACCCTCATCAGGCCTTAGAGCTCTTCTTGTTACATATATTGCTACTTCTTCCCTTTTATGGCAATGCTGTTTAGGCTATCCATGTTTTAAAAAACTTAAAAAGACCTTAGAATGGCTTTCTCTTACTTAGTTGGTGTGCGAGTCATGTTAGTTGAGAAAATATTATTAATCCTCTAACTCTAGTTGTGATGGCATCCCCTCCTCTACACCTTTTGATCTCCTTCTCAGTGATGTTTGAGTCCCTCTCACACCCCCTCTATTTCGGGCCATTACTACTATATTTTGTTTATTGATGAGTACACTAGTGTGAGTTGGGTCTACCTTCTCTACGATCGCTCTAAGCTTATCACCATGGTCACACACTTCATCACGAAGATTGTCACTCAATATTGTACTATACCAAAGATTCTTTGTACCGATAATGTTCTTGAGTTTGTCAAAACCTCTCTTTGTACCTTATGCGCAAATTCAGGCATTATCCACTTACCACCTATCCTCACACCTCCTAGAAAAATGGTGTCACTAAGTGGAAACACCATCAGCTCCTTGATATTACTTGCACACTACTGATTGAGATGCATGTCACATATTACCTTTGGTTTGATGTCCTTATGACTGCCAACTATCTTTAGAATTGACTCCCCTCTAATCCCCTCAGTCATACTATTCCCCTTCACTATCTTTTACCCACCTCACCTCTCTTCTCCCTTCCTCCTTAGGTCTTCGAATGTATTGCCTTTGCCCAAGATCACTCTCCTTCCCTCTCTAAACTCGCCCCTCATGCTCTCAAATGCATATTTGTTGGCTAATCCCAAGACACAAAAGGGCTATCAAGTGTACTTTCTTGACACTCGTTATTATGTGACTCCATGAGGACTCTCCCTCGCTTTCTCCGAATCCTCCCGCTGGATCTCCTTTGCTTGGCTTCCCCTCCTTGGGAGTCAATTCCCCCTCCTCCACTCTCTTTCTATTCTCCTTCTCCTCTTTTTTTCTCAAATTTTCCATTCTCCTCCACTTTGGATACAAGTCTATTGTCCCCTTCCTCTACTGTGACCTCGCCATCCCCAGACATCACTCCCCAAGCCCCTCCTAATGAATTTCACATTCCCATTGCCCTTTGCAAGGGTACATGCACTTATACTCGTCATCCCATTTCTCACTCTATTTCCTATGATCAAATTTTTCCTTCATTTCGTGCATCTCTGAGTGGATTCCATGATTACATTTTGAGGTGGCATAGATACTTGCATGGAACGTGGCGATGGACTTGGAGGTGGAGGTGGTGGTTTCGCGAGGAACTTTGACATTGGTTCCCCCTCTGATAGATGTGAACATTTTCATATGCAAGTGGGTCTTCACCCTCAATTATCATCTTAATGATACCATTGTATGTCACAAGGCTTTTTTGGTTGGTCACGACTTCACCAAAGCATATGACGTTGAATATATTGAGACATTATCCCCTATTGTCTATCTCAACTCTGTCTACATTCTCCTCCCTCTCACCATCAATCAAGCTTTGTCTCTCCACTAGTTAGAAGTATCTAACACCCTTCTTTATGATGATCTTAAGGAGTAGGTCTTTATGGAGCAACCTCCTAGGTATGTTACTCAAGGGGAGTCATCCAAGGTGTGTTTCCTATAACGAGCTATTTACGGGTACAAGTAGATTTCACATGCTTGGTTTAGTGGTCTTCTCTCCACCTTTGGCTTCACATCATGCACTGCCTATCCTATCATGCTCACTACGAAGACTAAGTGTGGTCTTGTCTTTCTTTTACACTACATTGATGATATTCTTCTAACTGAGAGTGATGACATTGGAATTCATGCTACCAAGACTTATTTATAGAAAAACTTTAGTATCCGTGACTTGGGAAGTCTGACTAAACGATTTCATGCGGTCATTAAAGACACACAATCTCGTGTCAAAACAAGTTCCAAACTCACCAGATAAAAGATTAAATCACTAATTAAAGAGTATATTGGTGAATAAGGGTTGAATCCAAGGAGAAATAAGAGAAATTTTGAGATATCTTTGAAATTCGATCAAATCAGACAATGAATTAAGATGAGAAATTTGGGATATTAGTATATTAATAAATATAACTCAATGTTAATCTACAAAATCAAAAATCAGAATTTGGATTAGAATTTGCAGAGAAATCAAAATTTGAAATTGAGAAAGAGAATCAATCACGAAAATAGATGAAAACTGAAATTAAAACTAAAATTAAACTAATCTATGATTGAAAATGTAAATCTAATTCTAAAAGAAGATAGATTATGATGAAAACATGCAATCTAACTTGAAGTCACACTCGAAATGATCCAATTAATCACCGGATTCAAGGCTTTTCATTCCATGATTTCGAAAACAAAGTTTGGCGTTCAAGATATGATTTCTTTTGATTCTCTTAACCAATTCTTGATTTCAAACACTCCTCGGACGAGAAAAGGAGTCTAGAAGAAGTAGAAATCATATGATTCTCAGATTGTGGTGTCTAAACAATTTGATTTGCTCAAAAATCCAAGAATAGCCTTTTTGTCAAAGAACATTTCAATTTTATAGGCCAAATTTGGGTGCGACTGTGATGTAGGATATTTCGAAATATGATGATATGAATGAAGATAATGATATAATAGAGAAATAATCCTACAAGTGATTGGAGGATCTATGAAATGATATCAATTGAGATTATGAGAGTTAGAAGAATGATAATATATGGGGAGAAAAGAGAATAATATTGGATTAAATAGAAGGATGATATGATGGTAGATTAAAATATATTTTAGTGAAGTGTATGGAGATGATGATGCGGTTAGAGGATTATAAGAAATAATGATATGAAGAGGTGGATGTGGATCAGTTTTGGGAGGGAATATAAGTAATATTAGAGAAGAGAGAATGGTTAAGATGAAATTTTAGATTAATGGTGATAGGAGAGAGACGATGCAGGATGAGAAAACGTTAAGAAAAGAATACGGATTACGTGTAAGGTAGAAGTCACGTGGGGAAGAGAGATATGGAAAAAGAGAAGAAACTGGTGAAGAAATGAATATGGAGGTTACGGATGGAGTGGATGGGCAGAGAATGGTGGGAATGGACGTTGGACTATAAGATAAGAACTATTATTACCAAAAGTGAGAAGGAATGAATACCTGTTCGGGATGGGAAGCAATGCTCCGGGAATTACTTCCGATGACAGAAAATATCCTTGACGACTCTGGTAGAAAAGATTGGAAAGCGACAGAACGGAGGGAGAACAGAGGGGAAGGATAGAACTCGGTGATGAAGATGAGGCGGGACGGAATCGATGGAGATACGGGATGAGCGTGAACACAGGGAGTAACCAAAGTAACCAAGAACCAAACTTTCATTTATCAAAAACTGATTTTGTTTCTTACATTTCTCTCTTTTATAGAGTATGAGATTTGAGAAAAGAGAAGATAAGGATCGAAGAGTCTCGTAGTCGGGGAAAAAGAAGTTACAAGCAGTTATTGCGATCGTCGGGACATCTTCTGGCTTGTTACGATTCCACGTTGAGAAGGGTCAACGCGCGCGGTTAATTTCCAATTAGTTTTTGGAATTGTGGAATGACGCGGGTCGCTCGGATACCATGCACGTATTGGCGGTGACGTTTGCAAGCGTCGTGAAGATAAATAAATCTTCGGATTATTGGCGAGGGTCGTCGCGGACAGGTGCATGCAGCTGGGACTCGTCGTCGCCGTTTACGCTACTCCTGGATAAGTGATAGGCTCTGATGAAATTCTCCTCGGCATTATTTCTTTCTATTTTGGTGAAGTCTTCGTGCTTCCGTATTGGTGACAGTCGTCGATGCGGATGTTTGCGAAGTGACTGCGCTTCTTCTGGGAATTCCAGTTATTATGAAGAGGCGGTGACGTGGTTTTTTTGCGCGGGTTGACGGGGTTGCTTTTGCTGTGGGTGGCGCGTGAAATATCCAGCTGTCTTGCGCTTTACCCGAGTGAAGTAAAGAGAGGCTGATGTTGAGAAATGCTCTGGACAAGGTGAGCGACGGCTGATGCGGCAGGTGGTAGTGACGATAATTTGCGCTCAATAATATCACGTCTTCATTGTCCTCATAATCTGTCAGGGTAGTATTCATGCGGGGTGTAATCGCCATTGTTGAAGCTTCAATCAGGTCTTCACAGTCGGATTCATATGTCTTTAGTGTTTGTTTTCTTTCTTCACTTTCATAGGAAGCTGCCTAAGTCTTCAGATCTCTCCTTAGGGTAAGAGAGGGTGTATGAATATGAGGATCTTTTGAGACAGCTTGAGAATAATCTGAGATAGTTGTCTTAGTAGTCACTAGAGTGAATAAGGAGCTTGATATTCTTCAAGATATTGTCTTCCTTTTGTCTTCAGAGTCCTTTAAAAGTCTTGGTGATGTTGCTTCATGTGGATAAATGCATGATAATATTCATGCGAAGGCTTTGTCTTGAAGTAAACTAAGAAGGTAAATTCCTCATTTAGATCTCTCCTAAATTCTAACTATAGGTGGTTTCAAAAGAAAAGGGATTCCTATTAATTTTCTTGAGATCGTTATTTATAAATATATAAGGTTACCTATGATATAGTGGATGTGGTTTGGACAATTAGGAACCTATATCAAGGGTAAAACGGTGGTTGACTTGGTCCATTCAAGGAGTTCTAAGTTTCTAAGGATAAAAGTTTAACTTCTTTTGACAAAGTCAATCTTTAGATCAGTTTATAAATGGGAGAGGAGGGAAATTAATCCCCATGGGATCTTCACTCTCTTTCAGAGATTTAGAGAGGTCCTATTCACTCACTTCATGGATAGTGAGTTTCTCAAACTTTTGGATGAGGAAGAGAATGGCATGTTGTTGTAGCTGGGGGTGGGTTCTCTTCCTTAGTGCATACCTTGGTTCCATAGGAACCCTTGTGTTCTTGTATTGGGAGAATTCTCCATCTGATTGTTGGATGCGTCGTTTCGATTTGATCAATGGCTGAGATTCAAATAACGATTCACGAATCGACATCTTTAAGCTGCGTTTGTCCAATCCATGATGAAGCGTCTAGATTGTGCCTCATCGCATGTAAAGAAGAGGCTTCATTTGATGTTGTCCATTTGATCTTCATCGGACGATCGCGAAGAATCCACTTGTTCATCAGGCGCATTTAATCTTGACTGTTATAACTCCCTAGATGAACAGCTGAGATTAAATCGTCTTTAAATTGAATCGTTGCCTAATTAGATGTCGCCATGTACCCCTATGAGTAAGTGACATTCAGGGAATGCAATTTAACCACGCGATCGGATGCCTCTCATTGCGCCATGTCGCCTGCAATTAAAAACAAACATACATAGTCCCCCATGATAAAAATCAAGGCATTTCACATGTATATGAGGTAAGGGAGCTTAATGGATCAACATAAATCCGTTAAGGATGGTTTAGCCCATTTATCACTCTCTCGCGCACACGTCTGCACACACGCGCACGTACACGCACACGTGTCACACACAGAAAGTAGCCACGTGGCGTGTACATGCGTCACCATGTGGCGACTACTGACGTAGCGTTTTATGTGGTCGTTAAAACACACAAATGTCGGTAAAAAAATTTAAAATTCCGAACTCACAATAACAAAGATATAAAATCAAGTATAGTGTAAAGATCGGGTCGATCCACAGCGAACACGAGTCGACTTTGATCGCAGAGTTGACTTGGTCAAACATAGGTTTAATTAAGGTTTCTAAGAAATTAAGGTAATATATAATCAATAGAAATGATATAAATATATGAGAAAACATATTTCAAGAATTAAGAAACGAATTTTAACAAGAAATGTCAAAAGTCAAGGTCAAAGTGTTGACTTTGACCGAACATTGACTTTCTATAAAATCAGAGAATAGAAAGAGAGTAAAATATTAAAAAATTTATATATTAAGAAACTAGAGAAAAAATAGAAATTTTTGATATAAAATTTATAAATTTTAGAGAAGAATTGGATTTGCTATGAATTATTGAAAATAAAAGATAAGAAAAATCCTAAAATGAACAATTCGGTGTAAATCTTCAAATTGAGTAACCCAATGATATCCAAATCTTGAAATTCATATATGAATAGAAAGCTAACAACTAGAGGATTCCAAAGAGACCAAAATTGTCCAATTTCACTATGTATTTTAAGAGTAACTGATCCCGCAAGTCAATGCCCAAATTCAGATTGAAAATGAACAGTCAATGGTCAAACATTAAATTGAGGGGTCAAATGATAACGAAAATTTAATGATTTTGCTATCCACAGAAAGCTGATTAAACAAGGAATCCAATGAAAGAAAATCAAGTGATTTGGATTTAAGATCAGAGAGAAATTCTTGTTTGAAATCAACTAAAATTCATAGCTAAAATTGGGCGAAAAGATGAATTTAACTATTTCTAAACTCTAATTACCTACCTAATTCTAATCTAAACTACAAAAATTGCAAGGATTACGAACGAATCACACTACTAACCCGATTGACGTGAAGATTTGGCTTCAATTCTTATTGATTGAAGAGTATTTCTCTGGTTTCGTCTTCGACGTGTGTTCTTCGTTCAAGGGGAGATTCTGATCATTTTCTTGCAATAATTCATGATTATCTTGCTTCAATGGATGTGGACTTGAGTCTAGGAAGAAAGAGGATCACGAAGAACTTAAGATCTTCCTTCAAAACCGCTTAATTTCTTCACGGTTCGACCAAAATTTAACTAAAAGAGGAGAATACATCAGTTTTTAAAGGAAATTTTCCACAAGAAACGCGGACTATTCGTTTTGCGATGAGATTTGATCCGTCCGATTGCACAAAATCTGTGGAATCGTGGCCCACGACACGGCCCACCTTCTCCCCTTATTTCACACATCCGATCTTGATTGAAGCCCCCTCACGAAGACCCATGTTGCCAGGTGAGTCGTCAAAACCGCGATTGAATCACAATCGTCTGTCGTCACTTAAATCGCGATTGAAGCACGTGCTTGATTGATGATCCAATGGACCAAAATCCATCAGATTAACGTGCGATCTTCAGTGAGCTTCGGATCCAATGTGCCTTGTTCTGCCACGTGTCCTACAAAGAAGAAATTAAAAGGGAACATAGTCCCACACAGAGGAAATAAACGGAATTAGCAAGTATAAAAGGTGGGGCGCTCTAACGCATTTGCGTTACTGCCCCAACTATCTTACCTGGGCCCATCATCTGCCAGCCTGAAGACTCTCTTGCCACGTGGCGCCACCCAGGCGTCCGCGTGGACTCGCGTGGCCCTGCCACGCGTCCGTGCCACCTAAGCGCCTACAGGTGCTCGCGTGGGTCCGCGTTGTCCTGCCACTGGCCTTACGTGCCATGTCGCATCTGCGCGGGTCCCACGCCGCGCCACTTCAGCCCGCGGTTCCTGCAGGAAAATAACCCCCTTTTTGCCAATTTTTTAAAGGAATTAAAATTTCTAAAAATCAAAATAAATTGTGGAAAAATCCACAAAATTCAAAGATCTATATCTTTCAAATTATAACTCCTTTTAAACTCAAATTTTCTCCATTTGATCACAAATTTCTTCATCTTTAATATTATACCACCTCAAAAATATAAATTCTAACAAGAAAATATGATGCATTGAAAATAATACTAAGTAATTCATTAAGAATTCTCTCTTTTAATCATCCAATCATTCTTTCTTGGAATTAATCCTTTTAATCATCTACTAAAGTAAAATAAGTCAAATAAATTACTTAATTATAAATTCTTTAATCTTGAAAAAGATCAAACATCAATAAAGTGAAATAATTAACCCTAAATTAATGCAAAAATATGAACTTTAATGAAATGGCATACCAATGGAGAAAATTCATAAAACTAGGATAGCATGCATCATAATTACATAAAATAAGCATGAATATTAGTTAAATAAGATCAAAATTTAATTTAAATATGCATGTTATCAACTACCCGCCACGTCAGCTCATGAAATATTAAAACACTTTTTGATATTTGTTTTATTCTTTTAAAATCAAAAATAGCTTTAAATAAATTCAAAACATATCTAGAAAATTCCTAAAAATTAGAAAATTCTTAACTTTAAAAATAAAACTCCAAATTAATCCAAATTTTTTTTTTTGGATCAGAAATTGAATTATCTATCATTAAAAAAGCCAAAATATTTAAATAAAAAGATAACTAATTTTCATTTGAGAAATATACTCATTCCTGTTAGAAAATAAATTTAGAAAAATACACAAGTGTAAATAAAAAATATTTTCTCTTATCATTTAATCATGAAAATTTAATTATGATCTCAAATATAAATAGGATTAGAATTGCATTATTTAATTATTCGTAATTATCCATAAAATGAAATATATTTTTATATCATATCCTAAAATTACATAAATTGATAGAAATACTCTCAAAAATATGATAACATGCATACAAATAGAATATTTAATGCCTTAACTTGCATTAATAATCATGTAAATTCATGTATAAATTGTAATGTTATCAAATTCTTGGATAATTTCTTGGGATTGAGTTTGAGTATCAAGGCAGAAAGCTTGCTCGTGACCCGGTAGAAGTATGCCCTTGACATGCTTAATAGACATGACTTCTTGGGTGCAAGTTGGAGACCTAACCCATAGAAGCTCACCTGTAGTTATGGGAAAGTTTGTCTTTGCTCCTTGAGATACTAATTGCTATCAAAGATTATTGGGCAAGCTAATATATCTCACTGTCACTTGCCCTTGACATCATGTATGCGGTTAGTATTCTGAGTTAGTTCATACAACAACCTCGAAGAGTCCACTAGGAGGGAGCTCTATGGGTTCTAGCATACATCAAGTGAGGCTTGATAACATGAAATTTATACTTCTAATCACATGATTTTTAATGCAAATTTAGGCATAAAACAATCTATTCTTATGTGTGTTATCATACTTTGAGTGCATATTTATCATTCTATGTAATTTAAAGTTAAAATATCAGAATACAATATTTTTAGGGATAATTATGCATAATTAAAAGTTGACGTTTATAGTAGATTATTCTTATTTTTAAATTTGAGATTATAATTGAGTTTTAAATACAAAATAATGAGAGAAGACATATTTTTACATCCTCATTTGTTTTTCCAGTTTTATTTTCTAAAGAAAATTAGTATATTTTTTAGAGAAAAATATATTCTCTTGTTATTTCTTAAATTTGAATTTTAGAATGATAAATTATTCAATTTCTGATCAAACAAAAAAAAAGATTAAATACGAGTTATAGTTTGAAAGTATGAAATTTTTAATTTTTAGGAGATTCTTTGGAATTTTTCTGAATTTATTTTAACTAAAAATATTTGAAAATTAGGTTTTTAAGTGCATGCTGACATGGCAGCTGATATGGCATGCTGCTTGCCTGTCACCACATGACAGTGGGCGTGGATGCCACGTGGAGCCATATGGAACATGGTGTGCCCTTATAATTTTTTGGAATAGTCCCACATGGGGAAAATTAAAGCAATCAGATGGGTATATAAAGGCACACGACTTCTGTGGTTAGCTTATTCCCTTATAAAGGGTGCTTAACCACTAACTACCTAAACACATGTGCCTCATGTGTCATGATGTGAGGCGTTTGATTCGTTGAGTTGAGCTTCACTTAGTGAGATTGGTATGCGGTGGGATGCAATTGGATGTCGATTCCACTTATAACTTGCGATGAATCCTGGTTGTTCATTGTGAGAGTTACAACATTTGAGGTTAAAAGCAACTAGTGGACTTATCATGATGCATGGCTCATTCAAAAGCATCAGATCAAGATCTCATAGATGCGATCACTCGATGCATCCTCTTCACACAGAGACATGGCAAAATATCATCGCTTCAGTGTAAATCTAATGGCTATGACTTAAAGGCATTGATTCGTATTCTAGTGTTACATGTCAGTCGGTAATTTGAGATGAAGAGGCAAATTGAACGACTACGCCCAATTTTTTTTCTGTTTATACACTTCTTCTTCGATGGTGTAAAGCATTATTCAATGTTATGATTGATCGAACCTTTTAGACATCTCAATTCTTGATTCTCTTGTTTTCTTCTCTTCTAGACTCATTTCCGCATCTAGGGAGTGTTTGAAATCAAGATTTTATCGAGATAATAGGAAGAATTCGTCGCTTAAACTTTGAATTTTTGTTTTTTGAAAAGAGGAATGAAAAGCCTTGATAAGGCAACTAGTTGGATCATTTCGAGAGCAATTTTGGCTTAGATTATGTGTTTTCTTCCTAAGCTTTTGTCTTGTGACATTAGATTTTAAGTTAGATGCTTAAAGTAGCTTAATTTTATTAAAATTTAACACTTTTTCTCTCTTTGCTATCAATTCCTGTCCCCTTATTTTACTCCATGATTTCTCTATGAATAGTAATGTAAATTAAGTGATTTCTTATTCAGTGGATTGGTCTTGGAGTTTTCTTATTCCAAAAACACTAGAATTCCTATTTTTCACTCCAATAATTGTCTATTTTGATCAAAATTTGAATATATCCTAAAAAATTCTCGAATTCTCCTTGGATTCGACCGTTTACCAATAAGTTCATAATTAATTCCTTAAATTGATGATTTTGGAAATTTTCTTGACATGAGGAAATGTGTTTTCAACGAATGGACCAAATCATTTCGTCAAGGCCTAAAAAGAGGGCTCATCTATGAATGACATGATCATCTTCACATGAAAGCCTAATGTGATGTTGGGTATGCAGGTGACAAGGGAGATTGTAAGTAGACTACGCGCTATTGCACACATATGAAGGTAACATTATCACTTGGAGGTCTTGGAAATATTAGGTGGTATCATCATCCAATGCTGAGTGTGAGTTCAGATCGTGCACGAGATGGTACGGCCTAGCTTGTATGCTCCAGCTTGATGGTGAGTGTTTAGCACTCGTATTGCCCTCTTGGCCCATTTATGGCCCTTCATCTTCACTTCCTATATATGGACTTATGTAGTGTTGGGATCTGAGGTCGTTAAGCCTTCCAAAACTTTGATCAAAATATCAAGCACAATGGAATATATTGAATTAGATATTCAAACACCGAGGCACCAAAAATACGTAACCATATCATCTAGTATGTATGTGAAAACATACTTAGGATGTTTACTTGAAAGAGTTCTTAAAGCTATTCAAGTGTCTAGCCTATAGTAGTATCCACATGAACTTTAGATGGTTCAATCTCCTCTTCAAAGTTCTTCACCAATAGAGAAAGAGAAAAAAAGGAGAGAATTCCCACAACACTTGCATGTGCACCTTCAATTGTGGTTGTTCTCCACCTATTTATAGACATTTGGTGTGGATTTTTCATAAAAACGTTCATAATTATATCTATATGAAATCTCATTTATTTACCTTATATGTTTAACCCTCTAGGTCTATATATCTCACTATTTAATAACTCTATAGACCTAATAACACCTTATTAGTCAACCTTTATTAATTATCTACATCAATATATAGATTAATTAATTAACTAAGGATCAATTTAACCCAATTGATAAGTTAAATTAGAACCATGTGGTAAGCTACATTACGTACTCTAAGGGATATGGAAAATATAAGATCTCTCACATGAAACCTTTCTATCATTGGATATTGTGTATGTATAATCCTTGGTCTGGATGAGACTCATGAATGACTTAGGGTATAGTCAACTGTCAAACCTTAACTGCTCACTAAATTTAGTATTTATGTGGAAGAAATCATTGGAAACTTCTTCGATATCTCCACTACCTTGGCGAAGGATTTCATCATATCCCATTCCATGAGTCAATCTCCTCAAATACCAAGAGCGGATGATCCCATCTTGACCTCACAATAATTTTCAAGGACTTCATTTCGTATCCAATATATGATGTTTTCAAGATCCCAAGGCTACAGATTTGTAAGTCATAATCAAAACACGATCATCCATCCACAAGATATTTTTGTGTCTCAAGTCAAAGGACCACATACACAACCGTGACATGAATAACCAAGCTAGTAGTTAGGTATAATACCATTCATATATTCATACATATCAATTTAGTGAACTCTTTTCTAAAGAGCACCCATTGTCTATCCTTAGTGTCTCCACACCAATGGCTAAAAGATCAGTTATACTCATCATATGAGTCGAATCAGATAATGATATTCTTTCCAGATAATTTAATATCCTTTTTAAATATTCCACGAATAGGAATGTCTAGACCTTATATTTAAAGACTAGTGATCAATGTATTATGATCTCATCGTAATTCATTTAGTCATTGCATATGCTCATGAACTTCATTATAAACATCACACAAAAATGAAAATGAATAAATTTCATTTTAATAAACATAAACTAGAAACATGACAGTGTGATTTGCTTATATTATGTGGCTTACATAGTATGCATCATGTACTCTCTTTTCTATATGTAATTCTAGGGTTTCTTGTTCTCACCCTCAACAAAATCAATAGAAATTCTGAAACAATAAAATAATGATAGAACTATATATCATATTGATATCATATATATGTGAAATATATCAGATTAATCTTTTAAAGATATTTGTATTGATTAATCATAAATATATAGTATATATTCAAAAGATATAAGTCTACCAAATTATGTTAAATATATTTTTATTTGTATTTATGTTAATTAATCATGAATAAACATTAAATATTGTATAAGTGTGTATCATATCTTAGATATGCAAGTATAATAAATTAATTTTTCAAAAATAGTTATATTAATTAATCATGGATATAGCTTATCGACATTTCTAATATCTATAAGTTATTTGTGAGTCAATATTTTAAATCAATTTTTTAAAGTTACTTTTATTAATTAATATATATACATATATGCTGATTAAATGTGTGTGTCATCATGTATGTGCCAAATATGTTCAATTATTTTTGTGAATAGTATTAATATTTATTAATCATCAGTAGACATTAAAGTTTAAAGGAGATACTTATCTCCTAGCATTTATATAATATCAAGTATAAAAAACATATGTATGTACCTTTATTGAAAGAGATTTAAAATAGATAATCATGAAGAGACATTAAATATTTTGAAAAGATTTACATATATGCATGATATGCGTAAAAATATGGTTGTTGAATGCGCAAATTCATATATCAAAATTTTTTCTTAACTCATCAAATTTGGATTTAAATTTATAACAGTGGTGAGTCAAGGTCAAATCCACAGGGAGGATGGTTAAAAGATTGAAAGTGAGAAATCTTTTTGGTATTTTTTTAATGAAGAAAGAGTAAATGATCGATGAAAGGAAGAAAAGTGTACACCATAATGAAATGGACCGATCAAATACTTTCAAACTCCTTTGAAAGATTGAAAACCCTTGATCAATGCTGTAAAAGTGGTTTTTATTGTTTGTAAATATGAGAGTGTGAAAAAAAGATGAGACAAAAGAAAAGAATGATTGAAAACGATTTTAATCTATGAGTTCATGATGAAAACACACTCTAGTGATGCTCTCTAATCAAAATATACCTTCAAGAGCTTTTACATTTCACCCCGACTTGGCATCTTGCATCCAACACGAGGAATGAAAGAAAAGAGAAGAAACTCACTAAAAATGATGTTTCATATATGAAGAATGATCAATCACTGCCTTCTTTCCTTCAAGCTTGCCAATTCTAGAGGCACACAATAAAACATTTAGAACCCTAATTTTTTCTTCTTGAAATTTAAATCAGTTCTAGAAGATTTGTAGAACTTCAAATAACAATCATGCCCACAAAATTTCAGCCCATAACTCCATCACGATCCTCAGATATCAAGCTTTTTATTTATAATAATATGAATTGTTGATTTAATTCTCTCTCTATGCAAATCGCATTGGTCAACCCGCTCTAAGATGGTCAAAATTTGTTGAAAGACAAAAAAACTACAAATGTATTATTTTCTCTCTCCTCTATTCTCTCCTCTCTCTCTTCTCTCTTTCTCTACTCTTTCCTTCGACAGCGAGAAGTGCGAAGGAGGAAGATCTAGCAATTTACAAAATTACGGAAGAGAGAGAGAGTGAGAAGAGAGAGGTAGTGGGGAAGAAGATATTTCTCACTCTCGTGCGTGTGCATGTGAAACATGCATGGAAGAGAGAGGCATGAGAGGAAGGGGAGGAGGGAGATGCAAATGTGAGAGAAAGAGCTTGAGGAGGATGCGCGAAGATAGAGAACGTAGGAATACAGAGAAGTGAGAGGGGAGGAATTTCCTCCTCCTCCCCTGTACATGCGTTCGCAAGAGAGAGTAAGAGGGGAAGATGTGAGCGCGATTGAAATCATTTATGTCATGAGAGAGATAGTGAGATGGAGAGGGGAGGAGAAAGGAAGGACGAAGGAAGAGAGGAAGCTGGGCAGAAGGTAGAAGTGGTGCAAGAAAAGGAAGAGAGGGAAGACTTCATGAGAGAGAGAGACAAGAGATTTCTCCCTCTCATGCGAGGAAGAGAGGTGCATAAGAGCTTACACGTGATGTAAATTTCCATCATGTGAGAAAGAGAAAGGAGGAGAGAAGAACAGAAAGGAAGAAAATGAAGAAGAGGCTTTCCTCCTCCCCCTTACACACACAATCATGGGGAGAAGAAGCTCTCCCTTACGTGCTTAGACATGTGTGGAGAGAGGAGGAAGAAGCAGGAGGAGAGAGAAAGCGAGAGAGAGAGAGATCGTGGGATAGAGGGAGAGCAATCGAGAGAGAGAGAGAGAAAGACTTTCTCTCTCTCATCTCTTTTATTTCTTTTGTTTATATATACTTTATTTTATTTCCCTTTTATAATAAAAAATAATTTTCATAATTTTAATTTCTAAAAATTGTTTAATAGTTATATAAATCTAGAAAAAATTTAAATGCATGTCGTACATAACAAAATTATATTCTTGATGAATCTAATGTCATTAAATCCTCATTAAATTGTTATTAATTTATGAAAAATCAAGTATATCCTTTAAAATCTAGAAATTATCAATTTAATTATTTTAAATCATGATAACATGAATTTATGATTATATTTTTAATAAGAAATGCATAAAATTCATGACATTAATGCATGAAATTCCATGTTATCAAGTATTACAAAGATATATAAGTACCTTTTTTGAAAACGATTTAAAATACGTAATCATGAATAGACATTAAATATTTGAAAAAGATTTACTTATGTGCATAAATCATATCATGTGTAACTCAAACATATTAAATTTATTTTTTAAGATATTATTGAAATATTTAATTTTTTCTTAAATATATGAAATAAGTGCCAAATATATAAAATCAAAATTTTGAAAGATAATTGTGTTTATTAAAGATGAATATCTATAGAAGAAAATATAAATACAATCATATATGAACTAATGTAACTGTCATTGATGAATATAATTGATATGGATGCGAAAAGATATATAATACAATATTCAAGTTACATAATATATATATATATATTAAATATTAGACTATTTTTTGAAATAAATATTGACGGGACGAGACCGCGAGGTCGTCGTTTTCACACGGTCTCGTGTCAAAAATAATACCGAACTTACCAATTTGGGGAATTAAGAGAGAATTGAGGGGTATAATGGTAAATACGGGTCGAATCCACAGGGAATTTAGATATTTTCGAGATATCTTTTAGAATTTGGTCAAATTGGACGATGAATTGAGGTGAGAAATTAGGGAAAATGGTGTTTTTGGAAAGAAGACTCAAAGATCTATCTGTGGAATCAAAAATCACTCGATTTGGATTAGTAATCACGGAGAAATCAAAGATGGAAGTGGAGAGAAATTTTTCGGAATCGCTGAAGAACACACTTGAAATTAAAATGAAATTAAACATAAATTAAAGTCCTAATCCTAAAAATTGATGATACACGACGATAGATAAGAGGATAAACTTGTTTTTCTAACCCGAGATAACGATCAAATCGATCCAATTGATCGCCGGATCGACGGCTCTTCATTCCGCGAATTCAAACGTGAACATCGGTGTTCAAGAGACAAATTCTCCTCACTCGATCGTCAAAATCTCTCTTATAAACACTCCGTGGACGCGGAATCTTGTCTAGAAGCGATTACAAGAGAGAGATTCAAGAGAGAATGCAAATAGATAGGTCAATTAGATCGAAACTCCCAAGAATACATCAAAACGACGAAGAACAAGGCTATTTATAGCAAATTTGGGCGTAACCGTCCGATCATTTAGATCGACGATTACGATGAAACGGTCCACGATGGACCGTTTCGATTAAGTCGTGGCCGTCGGATCTTGATGGACGGCCACGATTTAATCAAATAAAACGCTTATAAGAAGCGTTTTGATTAATCGCCGTCGGATCGCGATCTAACGGCTGAGATGCGGTCCGCGTGGATGCATCTCGGCCGTTATAACGCCTGGAAAAATGCACGTGTTGATTGATCTCTTGGTGTGCCACGAGTCCACGCGATCAGCGCATGAGATGCCGCCACGTGGCTTTAATCCAGCCGTCATAACTCTTCTTATTTGCGCACGTGTCTTTGATCTTGATCTGTGGACCGGTGCTCACGTGATCGATGCCTGTCGATCGATCGGCCGCGCGATCCAACGCCTGTCGTCGCGCCACGTCGCCTGCAAGGTAAGCACACTATAAAATTAGTCCCACACGGACTAAATTAAAGATTCTGTCGGGTATATAATACCCGACCGCTTCTATTGGTATGACCCTACCCTATATGGGGAGGACAAAGAGCCATTTTATATATGATAAATTATAAATATATATGATAAATCAACGCGCCACGTAGGCGCGCTGCGCGGGTCCGCGTGGCGCTGCCACGTGGCCTTGCGTGCCACGTCGCATCCACGCGGGCCCCGCGGCCCATTTTTTATCATTTTTAATATTTTTTTTTCGTTTTAAATAGAAATTTAAATCAGAAAAATCAGGAAAAATCCAGAAAAAATCCCTAAAATTGTAAAAATCATATCTTTTAAAATACAACTCCAAATTAATCCAAATTTATTTCATTGGATCTGAAATTTAATTATCTATCATTCTAAAAATTCAAAATATTTAAATAACAAGAGATTTAATTTATATTTCAAAAATACATTCATTTTTAAAAGATTTTAACTTAAGAAAATTAAATGAATGTTCATAAAAATGATTTCTCTTATTATTTAACTTTAAAAACCATTCATAATCTCAAGTAAAGATGGGTTATAAAATTATTTATCCTTAATTCATCATAATTAACCCTAATTTAGTGTATTTTGAGATTATGACATAAATATGCATAGAATGATAAAAAATGCACTCAAAGTATGATAACATGCACATAAATGTAATGTTTAATGCCTTAAATTGCATGAATAATCATGTTTTATCATGTTAAGATTGCATGTTATCAAATATTTAAGGTAATACATATGAATTTTATTAACTTTCATTTCTTAAACAAGTTGACTTAGTTGATGAGTCAACTCCTATTGTTCATGTTCCTATTTCTCATTCATGTTGATGCTAAAAATGGTGTTTGTGTTTGTGTCTATGTCCTTGTCCTTCATGTGTTAGCTCATGAGCAAAGAATTGAATGAAAAATGGTTGAACAACTCGAAATTCAGTATCATGATAACATGAATTTTGTGTGAGCACAGTTATGATTTGAAAGTGATTTTGATACATAATTCATGTCATTGTGCTGTATATTATCATGTACTATATTTTCATTAATCCTATGCAATTTTACTCACTTTCTGAAAATAAATTTTAAAGGCTAATTTTACGCAAATAATGACTTTGACCTTTTTTAAGATCAAGTATTTTGTTTACTTGTATATTTTAACGATAATCGAAAATTTGAGATTTGGGAAGATTAAATTTTGAAGAATAAAGAAAATAACGAAGAGATTCTGACATAGTTCTATTTGCCAAGGCAATCGAGAACTATTTTTTTGAAAATCCTCAAATTCTCTTTATAATTTTGGAATTAAATGGTATATAAATATAGAAGTCTAAGTTTTCTATCCAATGAAGAAAATTTGGTTGAACAAGATTTTTAGTTTGAAAGATATTGATTTACTAAGGTTTAAGGATTTTTTTTTCTGAACTTTTTGGGAATTTCTATTAGGAGAGAGAGAAAAAATTTGGATCCCTTGGTGAAGCTGAAAAATAGGCCACCCATGTTGTTCTGACATTGGTGCTTATTCAACGCTTGAGGGCCATGACTGAGGACACATATGATGCTTGGGGATTAATGGTATCCATTTGTGCTTAGTGGTGCTCAAAAGTCAATTCAAACTCTCAAAATTATTAAAAATTATATAGCAAATAAAATCTAAAATATTTTCCATGGGACAATTTTTTTTTGTTTCTTTTGCATTGTGACATGGCTGCATATGTAACATCGGATCAAGAGATTCCCTACGTATTGTTGATCTTCACAAACTCGGAAGGGGGTATGTGGTGCAACTAGAGGAAATCTTGTTAGAGATTGAATCTAGACAACACATGCAAAAATCAGCACATGTTACAGATTGAAGATTGGGTCCACCATGATCTAACTCTAACCATTTGACAACACATGCAAAAATCTTGGCTTTCGGATTAAAAGTAGAGGGACCAATAGAGTAAGTGGTTCCTCTTCATCTAGCATAATACATGGCGACACCGCGTGTTTTCTACTCTTGGGAATGTCGATTTGACAATTCATGATCATCCTGATATTTGATATTCATCATACGCCTCCCTTGCAGTGACAAGGCACAATCTAAACTATCTCATGACCTAGAAAAATGTGATCAAAAGTCCATGATTGCTTCTAATAGTTTCTTATAGGCTTTCCTTGATTTTTAAGAGGAAAGGTGGCACAACCCAAGTCCTTAGGCCTCCCAAATTGCCATATTCGACAATTAAGGCTTAAAATGGCCAATTTAAGGTCAATTTCATGTCCAAAAACCCTACAAAAGGGTAGTTTTCTTTGTTTTCCTCATCTGCTTGAAGTTGTTAAGCCTTTTCTTGGCCAAACATGATTCTCTCACCCAATCAATGGTGATTATTTCTTTCATTTATTGAAGATATAAATATATGATTCTTAACTCTTTCACCTAACCAATGATGAGTAGATTACAATATCATTCAATAAAGTGGGTGGGAACTAGTTAAAAATGCAAAAAAAATTGTGAATAAGTTTTTAATTCAAGAAATGTCCAAATAGTTGAAAAAATCAGTAAATGTATGAATAAGTTGTGAAAGCAGCCTATGGGTGAATCAGTTTTGAAGTTAGAAAGCATGCATGGGGGTGGGGGGGGGGAGAGAAAGAGGATGATACTTCTGTGTCTTACATTATCTTTAATTGTGCAAGGTTTATTTTGGTGGAGATGTGTTCACCACACTCATGCAGCTACTTATACATTAAATAATAATAATAATGTAGATTCCTAATTGTGATTTCAATTAAAGAATGCCCATAGCTCACATACCTCGACCCTTGGTGAACCAAGTACATTGACTAGCCTTTCGGCAAGGAGGAGGTAGAAAGGTAATTTATAAACTCAATGTTTGGTCCAATCATCCTTTTATTTACTTCAATTGCCATTTCTGTGAGCATTTGCATCGTCATTAAATGATTTTTAATAAATCATTTTCTTCAAAATGCAGCACGTATCGGTTTTTAATGAAGTTTTCACATTTATCATGCCATCACATTCAATTTCTTCTTTTGAAAATCAAGGATTCAATTGGTATCTTAATCCTTTTTGAATGTTTTTTAAGGTCAATGAAACTTTATTAATTATTTTACATTAATTTTCTGGTCACAAAGCTCGAGTAAAAGAAAATTTCTATATTTTTATTTGATTGATCTTTGGGTTCATTATAGAATAGTAAGGCTTGCATGAAAATATCCAAGTGGCATAACCTCATTCCATCAAAGTGGTGCTATCCAAGTGTAGTGAGTGGCGCATGTAGTGACACATCAGCAGATGCATCATAACACTTAAGTAGAATTGAGTGCATGATGTGGCACATGATAACATGCAATCCTAAGATGCAAAAACATGATTATTAATGCAAATTTAAGGCAAAAAAAATATTCCATTCTCATGCATGTTATCATACTTCGAGTGCATTTCTATCATTTCATGCAATTTTAAATTATAATCTCAAAATGCACTAAATTTGGGATAATTATGCATAATTAAGAATATATTTTAGAATATATTCTTCCCATTTAAATTTGATATTATAAATAAGTTTGAATGTTAAATAATAAGAGAATGTTTATATACATTCATTTATTTTTCTATGTTTTGTTTTTCAAGAAGAAATGAGTGTATTTTTTAAACAATAATTTATTCTCTTGTTATTTAAATATTTTGAATTTTTTATAATGATAGATAATTGAATTTCAGATCAAATGAAAAAAATCTTGATTAATTTGGAGTTGTATTTTGAAAGTTATGCGTTTCTAATTTTTAGAGATTTTTTCATAATTTTTCAGAATTTTTTTGAATTTTTTTAGAATTTCTATGGATTTTCTGGAATGAAAAATCGAGTTCTCTAATTTAAAATCAATTTTTCAGAAAATTTAAAGCCTGCAGGTGACGTGGCACGATCAGAGCCGTCTGATCAGATAGCGATCAAGGATTGCGATGAGGAGCGACGTGGCAGCGTGTGGGATGTCCGATCACGCGTGCGATCCTAGGCGTTGATCTTCACTTAAATCGATGGGCACACGTGGCTAAATTGGGTACACCAGATGCATCTAATCTCCACCGTTGACCGCGAGAGTTATAATGGTTGAGATTAGATCGCGGAGAAATGCATCTGGTGTGCCTGATCGAGATCCAACAGATGCGTTTCAAAGCGTTTTATAGCGCGTGGCGACGTGGCTTCATCTGAGTGCTCCATCTGCGATCCAACGAACTGGACTTAACCGTAACGATTTGCATTAATGCGATCAATCAGAGCTGTTGATCGATGATGAAACGTCCCATCGGACGATTATGCCCAAAATCACTATAAATTGAGATGTTCTTCGACATTTTAATGTATTCTTGGAGGATTTCGCTCAATTGATCTATCTATACACATCTATCCTTGAATCTCTCACTTCTAATCGCTTCTATACCCATTTCCGCATCCACTGAGTGATTAAAATTGAGATTTCGTTGATTGATTAAAGAGAATTCGTCTCTTGAACACCGACGATCGTTTTCGAAATTGCGGAATGAAAAGCCTTGAATCTGGTGATTAATTGGATCATTTCAATCGCTATCTTGGGTTAGAATATGTGTTTTTCCCTCTAATCTCTCGTCATGTATCATCAATTTGTAATTTAGGATCATAATTTAGTTTAATTTCATCGCTGATTTCGATAAATTCATGATTTAATTTTCAGAAATTTCTCTCCTCTTCGCTCTTTGATTTCTTCGCAAATACTAATCCAAATCGAGTAATTTTTTATTCCGTGGATTCGTCTTTGAGTTATCTTTCTAAATCTACCATTTTCCCCTAATTTCTATCACCAATTCATCGTCTGATTTGATCAAATTCTAAAAGATCTCTCGAAAATCCCTTATTTCTCCGTGGATTTGACCCTTATTTACCATTGTACCCCTCAATTCGTAATTAAATCATTAAATTGGTAAATTAGGCTTTATTGTTGACACGAATCGGTGTGCCATTAACGATCGCATCGATTCATTCCATCAGCACACATACTACACCTATATATTTAGAGGCTAATAAGTCTTATTTCATTTTGATTTCATGGAATTTTTTCGATGTGAAACAAGATATAAAATTATGATTTTATTCAAGTAAATTTATTTTCATACAAGCATATGGTGTAATCTTGAGCCGCAAATTAGCTACAAGAATGAGCATCACTGGATCAAGTGGACCAAAGTGCGCCAAGAATTTTAAGTTTAGCGATATATGGCTATTGATAACTCTAAAATATAAGTCACATTTGTCCATCATCTATCATGTTTAAGTGTTGATAAAGATTCTAACAATGAGAGTATCTATTTCATTATGGGTGAATGTGGTGAAAATATGACTAAGTACTATAATGCATCATTTCTTACATTTTGATTATATTATGAGACTAAGCCCATTTAACTCCTTGAAAGTTAAATGGTTGAATTCTCACATTTTTATGAGCTAAATGAATGAAAGGGATTAGGTACAGTTTCATGAGAGCATGGAAGCAGATTATCTAGAAGGAGACGAAGAAAGCGGGTATTTCACCTTTTTAGGAGGTTGGCCAACCTTTTTCACCTTTTTAAGAGGTTAGTCAAACCCTTAGACCTTTTTAGGACGATGTCAAGCCTTTTCACCTTTTTAGGAGGTTGGTCAAGCCATTATACCTTTTTAGGAGGTCACTCAAACCTTTCCACCTTTTTAGGAGGTCAATCAAACCTTTACACCTTTGTAAGAGGTTAGTCAACCACCTTCTTAGGTGGGATCAACCCATTCCACCTTTTTAGGAGACTAATCCCTCCCTTTCTTGGATGTCAATGATGGTCAAAGAGGTTCTTGACAAGTCAAAGGTGTCAAAGGCATTCTTGAAGGGTCAAATAAGTCAAATTTCTTCTATTTTATTTATTGTTAATCAATTTAGATCTTTCCTATTTTTTTAGGAAGAATCCATATTTATAAGAGGAGAGAGAGATAAGCCCACCTCCTTAGATAAGTGATAAGGTTACCACCTCTTGGATAGTGGTCAACTCGCCCCCATAGGAGGTGATTGTGGGGCTCACCTCCCTTGGAGAGACTCTCACCTTGTTAAGGGGCAGTTATGGTCATGGCCTATAGATTTAATCTCCACCATTCATTTGGTGGCACCCAAAAAGATAATCTCCATCATTAATCCAACGGAGCCTCTAAAGCTAACATATAAAATAATCTTTTTCTTCCTCTTTTGTTTTTGGCTTTCTCTTTGCATCAGGCTACCGGAAGGAAAAGAAGAGGCTTAGGACCAAGATTGGCATTGTTTGGTGTTTAAGTTTGTTTTAGAGGCAAGATCAAGGAGAGAATCAAGATTGTAACATGTCTAGCATCACTCGACCTAGGATTGGCAAAAAAATAGAGTTTGTGTGAGAATTTGGATATTATTTTTTTCTTATAATCCCCTCAGTTGATATTATAAATCTTAATTCCCTTTTGCTATTTTAGATTTTTTATCTTTTCTTCAAATAATATCTCATCTTTACCTCATTTTCTGATTTTTTTTACCATTCTTCCATCATCTTCCTTTGCATCATTCTCATCATTTCAATCTCAATATTTTTCTCATTATTTCTCATAGAATATAAATATAGATATCTATTTATAATTTTTTTGATACCATATTCCATTTCTTCATCCTTCCATATTTCTCAAAAATCCCTTGTACAAATATTTTTTCCCTATAATAGTATCTCTACTCCCTAAAAGGTTTAATCAGATTACTTAGACCCCTTAAGGATTCAACACTAACTTTACCATTGCTGGGATCTGAGGCTCAACAAGCTCTCCAAGTTTTTGACCAAAACAATGGTTGCAGCGGAAGGTGTTGAATCAAAATATTTAACATAGTTGAAGGACCAAGAATAAATGATCTCATCATCCATTCTATGTAATCCTATCATCTAGTATAGAATAAAATTCATCTATTCTAGTATGGATCATTTGAAAGAGTTCTTCAACCGTTCAAGCGTCCGGCCTCTAGCGATATCCACACAGTCTCTAGATGATCGGATCTCCTCTTGATCACTCGTTACTAGAAGAGGAAGAGAAGAGAGGGAAGAATTTCCACTAGGCTTGCATGGGAACCTCTATTATGGTCATTCTCCCCTATTTATAGACTTTAGGAATGTAAAATTTTCACAAAAACCCTTATTAATATGTCTATATCCAAAGACGTCCATTGACCTTATGTGTGTGACCCTCTAGGTCCATATATCTCACGAGTTAATGACTCTATCAACCTAATAACACTTATTGGTCTTCCTCATCAATTAACTATATCAACATATAGATTAATTGACTAAGGATTGATTTAACCCAATCGACATGTTCAGTCACCAACCCGGTGGGTGCCAAGCTACACCACGTGCTCTAGGATATATGGAGTATATTAGAACTCTTTCATATAACCCTTTCATCATTGGTTATTGTGTATGGATAATCCTTCATCCACATGAGACAATTGTCAAACCCTAATCGGTCACTCAATTTAGTACTGATACGAGTAGGAAATCATTGAGAAGAATTTCTCTAATATTTCTACTACCCTGACCAAGGATTTAACCGCATCTCATTCGTTGAGTTGATCTCCTCATATACCAAGGGTGGATGATCCCATCTTAACCACTCAATCACCTTCAAGGACTTCATGTTGTATCCAATGTATGACGTTTTGGAGATCCCATGGCTAGGGATTCATAAGTCATAGTCAAAACACGATCATCCATCCACAAGATGTCTTTGGTGTCTCAAGTGAAAGGACCACGTACACAATCATGACATGAATCAACCTGATTAAAAATTTGGCATAATACCATTTAGAGATTCGTACGGATCAATTCTATGAACTCTTTCTCCAAAGAGCACCCGCGATCTATCCTTGGTGTCTCAACACCGATGGCCACAAGATCAGCAATACTCATCATATGAGCTTGACCTAATTCATCTTCGACTTAATCGTAATCCAAATTTGAAACTTCATTTTAATGAGATGAGCATATTTTCTTTGACATCTAAATTTGTATTTTTTGTTGAGTTATGAGGTCAATAAGCCTTCCAAAATTTTTAATCAAAAATTTAGTGCAGCTGAATATATTAAATCGTATATTCAAAACATTGAAGCACCAAGAAAGGATGATCCTATCATTTATCATGTATGAGAAAACATACTTATAAGATTTTTCTTGAGGGAGTTCTTGAAGCTATTTAGGTGTCTATCCTCTAGAAAAATCTACATGATCTTTGGATGGTTTGATCTCCTTAATAAGATGTAATTTACACATGAAATTAAACGATTATTAATGCAAATTAAGGCAAAAAATATTCCATTTTTATGCATGTTATCTTGTTTTTGAATGTATATCTATCATTCTATGAAAATTGAAATTATAATCTCTAAATGTAGTAATTTAGGGATAATTATGGATAATTAATAGAAATATTTATAGATTGGATTATTCTCATCTATATTTCAGATTATAATTAGGTTTTAATTATAATCAAATTTTCATCATGTGAGATTATTTTTGTTTGTTTTTATGTGCAGGTGATGTGGCAAAATTTGTAGCGTGAGATTGCATTAATCAAATCACAATCATTGATCTTTACTTAAGTGAGGGATACGTGGCGCACTCGGATTGGGTGACGATTTATTTTAAAATGTTTTAATGTCAGCCATTCATCAGAAGAGTTATAACGGCTGAGATTAAATACGCTTGATGGACTTCGATGGACGTATGGCAACATCTCAAGCGCCGATTCCCAATCGCACGAATGCGATCGCATGACTCTTCTTCTTTAGGCACGAAGTGGAAAAATTTGAGCACTCCATCTTTGATAAAACAAACACAATTTAATGACAGCGATTCATATCCAAGTGTTTTATTTGAGCCGTTGATTGAAGATGAAGAACCAAACCCATCGACCACGCCCAAATTTGCCTATAAATACACATGTTCTTCAACGATGTAAACTATTTAGGGGTGTTTCGAGTAATCGAATTGTTCAAACATCTCAATCCTTAAATCTGTTGCTTTCTTCGTCTTTTAGATCAATTTATGCGTTCAAGGAGTGTTTGAAAGTGAGATTTCATGGAGAGAATAGGGGAAAATTGATTCTTGAATGCTAATGATCGTCTTTAAAATCGTAGAATGAAAAGTAGTTGATCTAGGACTCAATTAGATTATTTAGAGCGCTATATTGGGTTAGAATTTGTGTTTTACTCCTAATCTTTCCTCATATAACATGAGGTTTCATTTCCAAATCATAGATTAGGTTAATTTTTATTTAATTTTGGTTTTCGCTCTCTTCGCATTCAGAAATTCTACTTAATTTTTGCTCATCGATTTTTCTGCGAATCTTGATCCAAATCGAGTGATTTTTGATTCCATGGAGTCGCCTTTGATATATTTCTAAACTTATGAAATTTTCTAATTTCTCATCTCAATTCATTGTCCGATTAGATCGAATTTGAAGAAATCCCTCAAAAATACCTTAATTCTTCGTGGATACAACCCTTATTCTCCACTATACTCTTTAATTCATGATTATAAATTTAAATTGATGAGTTTTGAATTTTTTGTGACACATATCTGTGTGTATTGAATGGCCGCGCAGAATTGTCTTGTCACAGCTATTCAAAGCTCTTCACAAATAGAGCAAAGGGAAGAAAGGAGAGAATTCTTGGGAGGCTTGTGACGAAGCAAATTGGTGCGGGTCATTGAATAGACATCAATTCATGTCAAAACTGAATACCAAACTCACCAATTTTATGAATTTAACACGAATTAAAAAGTATAGTGGTGAACAAGGGTCGGATCCACGGAAAAATATGGGAATTTTTAGATATCTTTTAAAATTAGATCAAATCGGATGATGAAATGTGGTGAGAAATTAGGGAAAGTGATATTTTTGAAAAGAATACTTCAAGAAGAATCCACAGAATCAAAATTCATGAAATTTGGATCAAGATTGAGGGAGAAATCATCAAGTGAATAAGATAGAAATTTCTGAATATGAAAATCGTGAAAAATCTAAATTGAAATTGAAATTAACTAAAATTACGATTCAAAATTGAAATCTAAAGCTATACGAAGAAAGATCAGGATGAAACTCGATTTCTCACCCAAGAGTGCACTTGAATTGATCAAATTACTTGCCAGATCAAAAGCTTTTCATTCCCGAATTTGAAAAATGACTGTTGATATTCAAGAGTCAATTTTTTCCTATTCTCTCAACAAAATTTCACTTTCAAGCACTCTGTCGACGCGAAAATTGATCTAGAAGTGATTGGAACCAAGAGATAAGGAGATTCAAGGAATCTAAAGCTATTCAAGGGATTTTATTGGAAGCAGTTGAAGAACCCAAGAATGGTTTACAATGTCGAAGAATATCTCAATTTATAGGGTAAATCGAGCGTAACCGTTAGATCAAGATTTAATTCTTCGATCAACAGCTATAATGAAATGTCAGACTTTGAATCACTAGGATTAAGTCGCATTCGTTGGATCTTGGATGGATTGTCGAGATTTTGCCACCTCACACGCGTAATAACTAACGCATCAAACGCTCACCGTTTGATTTTATTCTGACACTGTAGATGAGTTTCGTCGATTTTAGTTTCAATTGTTATAACTCCTCAGATCGATGGCTAAGATTAAATCACTTTAAAAATGATTCACCGATGAATAGAATTGCGTCGCGTAACCTTGACCATAAGTGAAGATCAACGGTCTTCTTTAATTGCGCGAATCAAACGCTTCTTATAACGCCACATTACATGCATGTGTTTTAAAACAAAACAAAGTCCCACATGGCAAAAATAATAAAAATTGACGGGTACATAAGATGCATGTAACATGGAGAGATAGCTTTATCTTGAAAACGAAGCTTTATCTCTCTCTTCACACGGGCGCACACGTGTGCACTCAGATGTGTGTACACATTGTATACACCTGCATATACCCACGTGTGAACACCTACGCGCTGCCAGATAACATTTTCATACGCCGCCACGTGGCGGTGCACTTTTTTGTCCGTGCCACATGACCTGCCGCGTAAGCATGTGACATATATATATATATGTAATGAATTTAATTCAAATAAATCAATTTTAAATTCAAAAAAATTCAGAAAAAATCCAAAGAAATCTCTAAAATTAGAAAACTTATATCTTTTAAAATACAACTCCAAATTACTCCAAATTTATTTCATTGGATCAGAAATTAAATTATCTATTATTCTAAAAAGCTAAATTTAATTAATAACAAGAGAATACATTTCTATTTCAAAAATGCACTCATTTCATTTAGAATTAAAAACTTATAAAAATACATGAGTGTATATAAAGTGATTTATCTAATTATTTAGCATTAAAGACTAATTATTATCTCAAGTAAAGATGGGGATAATCTAATCTTTAAAATATTCTTCTTAATTTATCATAATTAACCCTAATTTAATGCATTTTGAGATTATAAGAAATTTTTCATAGAATGATAGATAAACGCTAAAAACATGATAACATGCATTAGAATGTAATATTTTATGCCTTAATTTGGATGTTATCAGCTTGTATAGGCACCTTGAGTTGTGATCGTTCTCTTCCTATTTATAAATATTTGGCATGTGGATTTTTCATAAAAACCTTAATAGTTTTGTTTATATCCACCAACATCTATAAACCTTGTATATGTGACCGTCTCAATCCATATATCTCACTAGTTAATAAGTCTATAGACCCAATAACAACCTTAATTAATTATCTACACCAACATATAGATTGATTATTATTTATTTGTACATGACTCTGGAATGATTTAGGGTATGGTCAATTGTCAAACCCTAATCAATCAGTGAAGTTAGTACTGATGTGTGTGGGAAATCATCAAGAACTCCCTTTTTGATATTCCATTGCCTTGGCCAAGGATTTCATGGCATCTCATTCCTTAACTCAATCTCATCAAATATTGACGACAGAGGATACCATCTTGACCACACAATCATCTTTGTGGCTTCATGTCATATCTAATATATGATATTTTAGAGATTCCATGGCTAGGGATTGGTAAGTCATGATAAAAACACAATCATCCATCCACAAGATGTCTTTGGTGTCACAAATCAAAAGACCACATACACAACCATGACATGAATCAACATGACTAATAGTTAGGTATAATACCATTCAGGGATTCATACAGATCAATTCAATGAGCTCTTTCTCTAAGAGCACCCACTATCTACCCTAAATCTCTGAATCATCCTACTAGATCAATCATCCTCATTATATGAGTCGAATCATATTGTGTTATTCTTTCCAGATAATTTGATATCTTTCCCAAATATCCAGCACATATGAATGTTTAGAACATATTTAATGAATAGCGAACATTGAATTATGATCTTGACATAATTCGCTAACTCATTACATATTATCATTGACATCATTACAAGCATTACAAGCATAACTATGAATAAATTTTATTTCAGTGAACACAAATTAGATACATGGAAGTGTAATTGCCTTATAAGACACATGATATCTATCATTTTGAACCAGTATATTTTATCCTTTTCAACTAGGTATATAATCTAAGGTGGGATATACTGACATGCCTTTTTTAAATAAACTTTAATGCATTGATTTCTCCAATTTCTTGAATAATGTCCATGTTTCTAGAATTTTCCTATTTGTTATATAATTTACACGATTATTTATTATGTGTGAACTTGGTTTAAGTATGTAGATTAACCAAGTTTGATTGTGTTCAAGGTCAAATTATATTTGATTTAACCTTTTTTTCCAAAGCTTCATGTTTCTAGGCAGCAATAAAGGACATGAAGAAGAGAAAGAGCAAGATGATGTGCTTCAACAAAATTCCTAGCTTACATTGGGATAGTCGAGATAGTTATAATTTTTATTGTTATTATTATTATTATTATTATCATTATAAGTTTGCAATAGGAAAATTTAAAGAACAATTCAAAGTTCATGTCAAAATGATATCTCGATTCTTAGATATTGATTTCCACATATTATAAGAAGATGAGAAGTTTGTTTGAATTTACTTCTATTAATGTTATTTGATATTAACTAGATGTGGCTAAGTGATGGAACAAATTGGTGTCGTTGTTGAAAATACACTTCTTCGTGTCAAAATAATTTTCAAACTCACTAATCATATGATTTAATTGAAAATTAATTAGGATAATGGTGAGTAAGGGTCGATTCCATGGATAATTATTAAAAATTATATCTATTCAAAATTTGATCAAATTAGACAATGACTTGGGTGAGAAATTAAGAAAATCGATATCTTTAGAAAGAGGACTCCAACACGAATCCACGGAATAAAAAATCACTCAATTTGGATTAGTATTCGAGGAGAAATCAAGTACCAAAATAAGGAGAGAAAATTTGATCGCAAAGAGAGAAAATAATACGATTTCGTAAACTTAACCTAAGCTATTGATCCAAATTAAAATCTAATGGAATATGAAAAATTTTAGTCAAAAAATACATAAAATGACTCAAAATTTCAGTTGAAATGATCCAATTTGTCTCCAGATCAAGGCTTTTCATTCTGCATTTCAAAAAAATAAAAATTCAAAGTTCAAGCGAAAATTTTTTCCTTCTCTCTTGGCGCAATCTTGATTTCAAGCACTCCTTGAACTTAGAAGTGAGTCTAGAAGAGGAAGAAAACAAGAGAGTCAATGATTGAGATATCCAAAAGGTTTGGTTGACCAAAACATCTAAGAATGTCGTGCACCATCCAAGAAGAGGGGTATAAATAGGGCTGAATTTGGGCGTGTCGTTCCATTGTCTCTCATCTTTGATCAACGGTCATGATTAAAAGGAGGGGAGGCAAATCAATATCTTTAAAAGAGGGGATTCATGAACATTAGATCTTTCATCAGAGCGCCTAGATTTTGTTATGTCATCGCATGTACATGAATCGTCATGTAATCGCCTCCGTTTGATCTTCAGCAAATGCTATAGATGCATACAATGTGTCCACGGGAGTCCATCGAAAGCAATTAATCTAAACTATTATAACTCATCAGATTGAATGGTTGCGATCACTGATAACATGCTAAATTAATATGATAAAACATGATTATAGATGCATATTAAGGCATAAATGATTTCATTTCCATGCATGTTATCATACTTATGTGTATTTTTCTATCATTCCATGAAAAGTAAGTATAATCTCAAAAACACTTTAAATTAGGGTTAACTATGATGATTTAAAGTTAAATAATTAATAACCCATCTTTACTTGAGTTTATAGATGTTTTTACAGCTAAAATAATGAGAGAAATCAGTTTAAAAATATTTATTTATATAAAACACTTAAAAAAATAATTATGTTTTTGAAATAAGATTTAAATCTCTCATTATTTATTAATTTTGACTCTTTATAATGATAGAAAATTAGATTTTCGATCAAATGAAAGAAATTTGGATTAATTTGGAGTTATATATTAAAAGTTATGAATTTTCTAATTTTTAGGGATTTTTCTGGATTTTTTCTGAATTAATTTCGATTTTTAAATGATTAAAATGATTTTAAAATAAGGCAAAAAGGGGGATATTTTTCGCGCAGGACCCACGTGGATGCAACGTGGCACGCAAGGCCACGTGGCAGCGCCATGCGGGCCCACACGGCGCCTACGCGGAGATGTGACGCATATTTATATTTACATATATAGTGGATATAATATATATAGTCTTCCGATTATTGGAAGAGATTTGTTAACCCTCTAAACCATTGCACGTTATAAACCAATCTCTCCTCTTTAATTTTTCCCGTGTGGGACTAAGTCCCACACAGTTTTTAAGTGCATCTGACGTGGCCACTCGCGATGTGTTGGATCGGGCGGAGCGCGGAACATCGCGCAGTTGATCGTGTGGACGTGCGGACCACCAGATCACATCAGCGCACTTGGCTATTTAAAAGCGTTATAACGGCCACGATTTAATCTCATGGGGGGCATCCGGACCGTCGGATCGCGATCCAACGGCGACGAGACGGTGCGTTTTTAAAACGCTTATTCGCGCGGATCAATCTGAGCCCTTCATCAAGATCGGACGGTCATGATATTTTTGAAATGGTCCATGATGGACCGTTCCATCGTAACCATCAATCGTTTTCGATCGGATGGTTACGCCCAAATACCCTATAAAACGAGGTGTTCCTCTGATTTGTAAACCATTCGAGTTGGAAATCAAAGCAATTGATCTGTTTAGACACCTCCCCTCTCGAGTCTCTTGATCCCATTGTGTTCTACACTCATTTCCACCCCTCCGGAGCATGTAAGTTTGAGATTTGGTTGAGTAGATTAGGAGAAATCGACGCTTGAATCTCCACATCGCGTTCTTCGTGTTCTAGGCGATTAAGCGGTTTAATCGCATCGATTTGATCGCTATTTGGGATTAGTGGAAGCAGTTTTTCATAATCTACCTTCCTATCATGTTTAATTTCAATTTAGGTTAGGATTTCAAGTTTAACTTGCTTTAATTTAAGTCAATTTCGCGATTTCTTCGTCCAGAAATTTCTTTTCTACTTCGATCTTCAATTTCTCTGCGAAATCAAGACCAAATTCGATGATTCTTGATTCAGTGGAATCGATTTGAAGTTCTCTTTCATAATTTACTATTTTCCCCAATTTCTATCATCAATTCATTGTCCGATTTGATCAATTTTGAAGAAAACATCAAGAATTTCCTTATTTCCCTGTGGATTCGACCCTTATTTACCATTATACCCTTCAATTCGAATTAATTTCATCAAATTGGTAAGTTTGGAAATATTTTTAACACGAGACCGTGTGAAATCGACGACCTCGTTGTTTCGTCTCGTCAATCGCGCAACTGAAATAAACTAAATCGACATCGAATTGGGATGCACCAGGAACCCCTTCAAATAAGTGAAAATGAACGGTCCCGACTAACTCTATGAATTGATCGTCTGACCTCAAGCCACATCACTTGCAAAGAAATAAAAACAAAAATAGTCCCACATTGGAAAAATTCAA
Organism: Lemna minuta; assembly: GCA_024174645.1. Lineage (NCBI taxonomy): Eukaryota > Viridiplantae > Streptophyta > Magnoliopsida > Alismatales > Araceae > Lemna > Lemna minuta. The sequence goes on along the minus strand of CM044101.1, from coordinate 20,377,733 downwards.
GAGACGAGATGGGTATATAGAGGCGGCACTTTATATTCGGTTAGCTCATGCCCTAAATAGGGTCTTTAACCACAAAACACACATGCTAATGACACTTTCGCATGTGTGTTAAGTGTCAGCATGCAAGCATGCTTGCCACGTTAGCACGTATGCACAACCCCTTTTAAAATCTTGTAAATTAAAATCAATTCCAAATATTCAAAAAAAATCTAGAAAAATTCCTAAAAATTCATGACCTTCAAAATATAACTCCTTTTTAATCCATTTTTTTATATCAGAAATTAAATAATCTACCATTCTAAAAATTTAAATTTAAGAAATAACAAGAGACAATTTTTTCACTGAAAAATACACTCATTTTCATTGGAAAATAAAACTTACAAAAATAAATGGGTATATATAAAAATCTTCTCTCATTGTTTTATATTTAAAACTTAATTATCATCTCAAATTTAAAATGAGAATAATCTACTCTAAAATATCAACTTTAAATTATGCACTATTTTCCCTTAAAATAATGTATTTTGATATTATAACTTTAAATTATATAGAATGATAAATATGTAAAGAAAGTATGATAACATGCATATGAATGGAATGTTTTATTCCTTAATTTGAATTAATAATCATGGAATTATAAGTATAAGTTACATGTTATGAGTGGGCTCATAGGTGTTAATACATTGCTAAGCTATGATAACATGTGTCATACCATATTGTATTAACACTGTTGGGATTTGAGGTCTATAAGACTTTAAAGATTTTGATCAAAACATTGAACGTAGTAGAATACATTGAATTAGAGATTCAAAATTCCAAGGCACCAAGAACTGATGATCTCATTCTCTAGTGTAGATTAGAATCCATACATATAAGGTTCACTTAAAGGAGTTCTTGAAGCCATTTAAGTGTCCAACCTTTAGTAGTATCCAAACGATCACTAGAAAATTAGATTTTCTCTTCAAGGCTCTTCACCAAGAGAGAAAGAGAAGAAAGAAAAGAATTTCAAGTATGTTTACATGGGCACCTTGAGTTGTGGTTATTTTCCCCTTATTTATAAACATGCAAACTTTTTACAAAAAAACCCTCATAATTATGTTTATATCTACCAATGTCTATAGACCTTATGTGTATGACCCTCTGATAACATGCTATATTTGCATCATAAAACATGATTTTTGATGCATATTTAAGTATAAATGATTTCATTTTCATTCATGTTATCATACTTATATGTATTTTTCTATTATTATATGAAAAGTTACTATATTCTCAAAAATACTTTAAATAGGGGTTAAAATAATGATTTTAAGATGAATAAATTAATAACCCATCTTTATTTTGAGATTATAGATGTTTTTAGAGTTAAAATAATGAGAGAAAGCATTGATAGACATTTATTTATATTTTCCTAAGTTAAAATCTCTTAAAAATAACTACATTTTTGAAAATAAAATTTAAAACTCTCATTATTTATTAATGTTGAATTTTTATAATAATAGATAATTAAATTTTGGATCAAACGAAAGAAATTTGGATTAATTTGGAGTTGTATTTTAAAAGATATGATTTTTACAATTTTAGGGATTTTTTCTGGATTTTTCCTGATTTTTCCGATTTAATTTTGATTTAAAATAGATTAAAATAAATATAATATATATAAAAAATTCAAAAAGGGCGCGGGGCCCGCGTGGATGCGACGTGGCACGCAAGGCCACGTGGCAGCGCCACGTGGACCCGCGCAGCGCGCCTACGTGGCGCGTTTATATATATTATATATCTATAATTTATCTTATATAAAAGGGGTCTTTGTCCTTCCCTTTATGGGAAGGGTCATACCCTTAGAAACCGTCGGGTATTATAAACCCGACGGTTTCATTAAATAAAGTCCGTGTGGGACTAAATTTGTGTCTTACTTACCTTGCAGGCGACGTGGCGCAATGTGGAGCGACAGATTAAACGGTCGATCGATCGACGGGCGTCGATCGCGTGGAGCACGGACCACCGGATCGCGATCAAGACACGTGCTAAAATTCAAGGCGTTATAACAGTCGTGATGCGATCTGGCGGGGCGCATCCAGACCGTCCGATCAAGATCGAAGGGGCGAAATCGAAGGCGTTTTATAAAGCCTCTCTTACGATCACATCTGGACCGTCCATCGCGATCGGACGGCTACGATATTTTCGAAACGGTACATGATGGACCGTTTCATCGTAACCGTCGATCGAAACGATCGGACGGTTACGAATTTTCGCCCTATAAAACTATGTGTTCTTCGTCGTTCTTAAGCATTCGAGTGAGAATCAATCTAATTGACTGTCTAGACACCTCCCTCACTCGTTTCTCTCGAGTTCTTCCTCTTCCTCTTCAAATTCCGCGTCCAAGGAGGGGTAGAAGTCGAAATTTGGTGGAGTATTGAGTGAGAAATCGCTGCTTGAAGTTCGTCGAGGCGTTCTTGCTTTTCTCCGCAATTAATCGGCTTAATCACGGCGATTTGATCGCAAAACGAGTTTAGTGGAAGCGGTTTTGCATAATTTCTCCCCCTATCATGTTTAATTTTCGATTAGATTAGGATTTAATCTTCAATTTCATACAATTTCACTCAAAATCACGATTTCGTCGTTCCGAAAATTCTCTCCACTTCAATTCATGATTTCTCCGCGAAATCAAGTCCGATTTTGACGATTTTTGATTCCGTGGAATCGATTTGAAGTCTACTTTCTTAAAATACCATTTTCCCCAATTTCTTCCATCAACTTCTTGTCCAATTTGACCAAATTCTAAAAGATCTCTTGAAAATTCCTAAATTTCCTTTGGATTCGACCCGTATTTACCATTATACCCTTGAATTCGATTTATTTTCATCAAATTGGTAAGTTCGGTATAATTTTTGACGCGATACCGCTTGAAATCGACGACCTCGCGGTTTCGTCTCGTCACCCTCTAGGTCTATATATCTCACTAGTTAATAACTTTATTACCCCAATAACACCTTATTGGTCAATCTTAGTAATTATATACATCAATATATAGATAAATTAATTAAGGATTGATTTAACCCAATCGATACATCGAGGTGCCATCCTATTGAGTATAGAGTTACACTATGTAGCCTAAGAGTGATAGTGTATAAGAAATTTTTTATAAAACCTTCCCATCATCGGTTACCATGTACATATAATTTTTTGTTTGTACATGACTCATGAATGACTTAGGGTATTGTGAACTTTCAAACCCTAATTGGTCATTCAAGTTAGTACTAATATATGAAAGAAATCATTGCGAACTCCTTTATCGTGGCTCATTTCATGGGTGGCTCTCCTACAATATTGAGGGTGAACAATCTCATCTTTTCCACACAATTATCTTCGAGGACGTCATGGGCTATCCCAAATATATGACGTTTTAAAGACCCTACACCTAGGGATTCGAAAGTCAGAATCAAAACATGGTCATTCATCCACAAGGTGTCTTTGGTGTCTCTCATCAAAGTACCACGTACACAACCATGACATGAATCAACCTGATTAATAGTTACGAATAATACCATTTATGCATTCATGCGAATAAATTCAATGAACTCTTTATCAGAAGTGCAGTCACTATCTATCCTTGGTGTCTCCACACCGATGGCTATTTGATGTCTAATGACCAGTGATCACTGTATTATGATCTCATCATCATTCACTTAGGAATTTTATCTGCTCATCAATGAAAACATGTTATTTATACATGATATTACATGATTATTAGTACATTTTAAAAAATAATTCATATCATTTCTATGCATGTTATCACACTTTGAGTGCATATGCATCATTATATGCAACTTACATCTAAAATCTCCTAAATATTATTTTAAGGGTTAATTGTATAGAAATGAAAGTTTAATTTTTAATAGATTATCCACATTTATATTTGAGATTTTATTCAAATTTTAAATACAAATAAAATGAGAAAAATATTTTCAAATAAACTCATATGTTATTTAGTGTTATTTTTTTAAGAAAGATGAGTATATTTTTATGATAAAAAAATTTTATTCTTTGATATTTCTTAAATTAAAATGCATAAAATGATAGATTATTTAATTTAGGATAAAAAAATTTAGATTAAAAAGGAGTTGTATTTTAAAATATATGAATTTTCTAATTTTTTTAATATTTTTATGAACTTATTTTGCATTTAGTTTAGCTGAAAATGAAGAAAAAAATCTTTTTAACTAAAAAAGACGTAGCATATGCACTTGGATGTCACCACACAGTGGCGTGTGAGCGTGCCACATGGCGCATGCATGGCACACACATGACATGTATTAAGGAGGAGTCATTTCCATTAATTGCCCTTAATGGGCTAAAATTGATTAGTAAAACTCCCGCTATATTTTTACATGATAACATGCTAAATTAACATGATAAAACATGATTATTGATGCATATTAAGGCATAAATGATTTCATTTTCATGCGTGTTATCATATTTATGTGTATTTTTCTATCATTCCATGAAAAAGTCATTATAATCTCAAAATATTTTAAATTAGGGTTAAATATGATGATTTAAAGATAAATAATTTAATAACCCATCTTTACTTGAGATTATAGATGTTTTTCAAGTTAAAATAATGAGAGAAATCATTTTATAAACACTCATTTATATTTTCTTAAGAGAAAACACTTAAAGAATAATTATATTTATGAAATAAAAATTTAAAATTCTCATTATCTATCAATTTTTACCTTTTAGAATGATAGACAATTAAATTTTGGATCACATGAAAGAAATTGGATTAATTTGGAGTTATATATTAAAAGTTATAAATTTTATAATTTTTAGGGATTTTTCTGAATTAATTTTGTAATTTTTAATATTAAAAATGATTTAAAAATAAAGCAAAAAGGGTTTTGTTTTTGCGTGGGACCCACATGGGTGCAACGTGGCAGAGCCATGCAGGCCCACGCGGCGCGATGTGACGTGTGCATTATTTATATATATCGTAAGTATATGGTTTATAGTACATATAAGCCTTCCGATTATCGAAAATACGCTACCCCTTATTTCCGTCGCATGTTATAAACCCGTTTTCTTCTTTTAATTTAATCCGTGTGGGACTAAGTTCCACAGAGTTTTAATTACGCACGACACGTGGCTAAAGGATGAACGTTGGATCAAACGAAGCGCGATCGAAGCACGTCGATCGGGTGAGCTTGCAGTCCACCGGATCGCATCACAAGCATGTCTGTTTTAAAGAGGATTATAACGGCTCTGATGAAATGCGCAGGGAGCACATCTCGACCGTCAGATCGTGATCCAAGGGGCGCAATCTCATGCGTTTTTATAACGCTTATCAACGGTTTCATCCGGACCCTCCATCGAAGATCCGACGGCTGCGATATGTTCAAAACAGTCCATGATAGACCGTTTCATCATAACCGTCGATCGTTTCGATCAGACGGTTACACCCAAATACCCTATAAAAAGACATGTTCTTCCGATTTTTAATGCATTCGAGTTAGAAATCAATCCAATTGATCTGTTTAGACACCTCCCTTCTCGAATCTCTCGATTCCATCCTCTTCTACACTCATTTGCGCATCCACGAAGGGTTTGAAATTGAGATTTGGTTGAGAGACGAAGGAGAAATCAAAGCCTGAACTCCACGATCACGTTCTTCCAATTTTCGACCATTAAAGGGATTAATCGTGTTAATTTGATCACAATCTTGGGTTAGTTGAGTCAGTTTTTGCTAATATATCATCCATTCATGTTTAATTTTGATTTAGATTAAGATTTAAACCTTAATTTTGCTTAATTTTCGTCAATTTCACTCTTCACGATTTCGGAAATATCTCTCCACTTCGATCTTCAATTTCTCCGCGAAATCAAGATCAATTTCGATGATTCTCGATTCCGTGGAAACGATTTAAAGTTATCTTTCATAATCTACCCTTTTCCCCAATTTCTACCATCGATTCATCGTCTGATTTGATCAATTTCGAAGAAAACATCAGAAATTTCCTTATTTCCCTGTGGATTCAACCCTTATTTATAATTATGCCCCTCAATTCGAGTTAATTTCATCAAATTGGTAAGTTTGGAATTATTTTTGACACGAGATTGTGTGAAATCAATGACCTTGCAGTTTCGTCTTGTCAGTACATGACTAATGTTAGACTATTTGTATTTTATTTTTTTCATAGAGGATGTGGTGCAATGAGGAGTGTGCATTCCCGCAATTTAATAGTAAGCCTACATTTGCACTTAAATTGAGGGGATACATGTCAGTGTCTCAGTGGGCATTGATTCATCTTATTACTGGACTAATCTTGGTAGTCGATCTGAGGAATTATAATGGCTAGGATTCGAAGCACCTACACACTATTTAAGGCATTGGATTACGATTGGATAGACACGATTAGATGATGCTCCCTCTTCACATGACAACGTTGAAAAATCCATGCACTCCATTTCCCATCTAACATTTCGTGACTTAAAGGAGTCGATTTGGATCATGGCATTTCACCTAAGCTGTTGATCAAAGATCAAGTGTCGAGTCCAACGACTAGACCCAATTTCTCTCTATTCATTCTTTCTCTCTCTTCGATGGAAAATATATTCTTAGATGTTTTGATTGATCAAACCATTCAAACACCTCAATCCTTTCATCTCTTGCTTCAATCGTGTTTTAGACTCATTTTCTTGAATTGTAGACATGTGTTTTTAATGAGTACATGACCACCCTTTTGACGAGCGGAGACCGCGAGGTCGTCAATTTCATAGGGTCTCGTGTCAAAAGAAACTCCAAACTTACCAATTCGATGAAAATATCTCAAATAGAGGGGTATACTGGTAAATAAGGGTCGAATCCACAAGGAAATAAGGAAATTTATGCTGATCTCTTCGAAATTGATTAAATTGGACAATGAATCAATGATAGAAATTGGAGAAAATGGTAAATTCTGAAAGAGAACTTCAAATCATTTCCACGGAATCAAAAATCATTGAATTTGACTTTGATTTCGTGGAAAAATTGAAGATCGAAGTAGAGAGAATTTTCTGAAATCGTAAATCGCGAATTTAACAAAAATTAAACAAAATTAAACTTTAATTCCTAATCTAAATCAAAATTAAACATGAATGGATGATAGATTACCAAAAACCGACTCCACTAACCCCAAATAGCGATCGAATTAACATATTAATCGCCTAAATCGTTGAAAATATGCATAACGCGATCATGAGCTGTTTCAAAATCAAGCTTCAATTTCTCCTTCGTCTCTCAACCAAATCAATGGTTATGATGGAACAGTCCATCGTGAACCGTTTCAAAAATGTCGCAGCCGTCCTATCCATGATGAAGCGTTCAGATGAAGCCCATTGAGATGCGTTATAAAACACATTAGATCGCCGCCGTTGGATCGCGATCTGATGATTAGGATACTTCCCGCGCGATTAAATCATGGCCGTTATAACTCCCCTATTATGTCACGTGCGTTTGATGGATCCGGTGGACCGCGAGTCCACGCGATCCACACGCAATGATCCATGCTTTGTTTGATCCAACGCCTCGCAGGTTTACCACGTGTCCTGCACACTAAATACCGTGTGGAACTTAGTCCCACACGGGAAAAATCAGAGGAAAGTATCGGGTTTATAGTGCGGCGCGATAATATGGGTTAGCTTAAATTCCGAATACGGAATGGTTATATGTACTATAACCCTTATAATTATGATAAATATAAATATGCATGTCACATCCGCGTCGCATGGGCCCGTGTGGCGCTGCCATGTGGCCCTGAGTGCCACGTCGCATCCACGTGGCCCCGCGCGAATAATGAATCCATTTTTTGCTTCTTTTAAAATTACTTTAACATTTAAAAATAGAAAAATAAATTCAGAAAAATTTGGAAAAATCCCTAAAAATTAGAAAATTTATAACTTTCAAAATATAACTCCAATTTAATCCAAATTTCTTTCATTTGATCCGAAATTTAATTATCTATCATTCTAAAAAGTCAAAATTAATAAATAATGAGAGTTTTAATTCCACTTCAGAAATACATTTATTCTTTAAAGATTTTAACTTTAAGAAACTATAAATAAATGTTTATAAAATTATTTCTCTCATTATTTTAACTTTAAAAACCTCTATAATCTCAAGTAAAGATGGGTTATTAAATTATTTATCTTTAAATCATCATATTTAACCCTAATTTAAAGTATTTATGAGATTATAATAACTTTTTCATGGAATGATAGAAAAATACACATCAGTATGATAACATGCCTGAAAATGAAATCATTTATACCTTAATATGCATCGATAATCTTGTTTTATCATGTTAATTTAGCATGTTATCACACCCCCCCAACTTAAATTATTGCTAGTCTTGTAGAAATTTAATATATAATCTCCCTTGAAGATCTTTTCATCGTTTGATCCTACTACTAGAAAGGTGAAGTGTATAAATGTATGATCACATTTTCCTCATAGTGTAGGCCATAATGATCTAGATTCCATCTCTAGGTTAACTTCTTTAGTGTATGTTAGGGTAGTGCTCATCGGCTAATGCTCAAGTCTAATTCTTAATTGTAATCAAGGTGAGCATATCTAAGGTATGATGCTATAGTGATGAAAATATACTCACTCTCTCATGAGTGGATGTAATTCCTTACCCTCTCCATAAATACATCACTCCTTCCCTCAAAATGGAGGCTACTTAGTACTTAGAATTCCCCTCAACTCACTTTTCTCCTTAAAAGAGTGCAATTCAAAAGGATTCCTATCTTTGGATGCATCGTGTGAGGAGGCTGAAGGAAATAAAAGATACTATTTCTAAAGGTAGGACTTGGCTAAAATCAAATATGCTAATAAAAGAAAGTGGATTATAAAAGACAAAGAAGGCGCCACTTATGATAATTATACTGCCAAGTGAGGTGGATAAATGGATAGGGTGGATGGTGGAGATGATAGTGGAGGTAGAGATAAAGGTAGAAGATATTCCCACTTATTTTCCTTCTTGTAACTTCTTATTTCTCTCTTTCTTTTGACCTTTATCCTCTTTCTTTTATTTCTTCTTTTTTTTTTAAATATTTCAGAAGACTAGAATGATGATGTGGAAGAGTTTTAGGATTTTTGAAGAGAGTATGTAGCAAATGAAGTGTAGTGAAGGTATAATTACATGTGGGGAGGAAATGAAAGATGTGATGGATTTGTGAGTCACTTGGGAGTGTTCATTATCAAAAGTGAAATTTAAAACAAAGTGGTGTAACTACTTGACTGCTTTGGAAGAGATAAACTACATGCCTATAAGGAAAAAAAAAGGTGCTACAAGAATTATGGATCATTGCACTCTTTTTAAAAGGGAAATTCTAGAATCAAGAAATTCCTTATACTAAGAAGTTTTGGCTGACGATAGGTAGGGAATGGAACTTTATTTTCTCTCAAATACTCTCATTTTCAATCCCATAGCATTTCAACCTCTGATTACTCTTTTTCCTTAGTGCCTGTTAGGTACACAACCCCAAAGAAGTCAACCACTAAGTATAATCCATGGTTTCTCTAGATCATTTGGCTTTATTACTCAAAATTTAATCATATGGGCTATGAGGCCCTCACTTCTACATCTCTAGTAGGTCAGATCTCTAAATGAAAATACTTCTAAGGTGGGGTAGATTAGATCAATTTTTTTAAAAATAAGAGTTTTTAGAAGGTAGAATTTTAAAATTTTTGAAAATGGTAGAGCTTTTTCTAAATCCTCACCCCCCAACTGGAATCTTTCATTGCCCTCAATGAAAACTATATGCTCATGTGAAAACTCATCAAATCATGGCATGAAAACAATAAAAATGTGGTGAGGGAGGTTTAGAAAGGCTCATTATTCTGTGATGCTCGTGGGATTTCCGTGCAGGTGCGCCCTTTCCTAATGTAGTTCTCCGATATCTATAAAAACTGAAAAACACATAAAACTAAAAAGGTAAGATAATCTTGGGGTGCCTCCCAAGAGCGCTAAGTTTAACGTCTTCAACCAGACTAAACAAAAAGAAAACCTACAACTAATGATGGGTCGAGGAGATACCGTCAAGTCCTCGAGTGCTCGGGAAGATGCAGATTTACCTTATCTGCCGGTGCGGGTGACTCTGATGCCAGGTACAGCTTGAGACGATGGCCATTTACCTTGAACTGTCGACTGGATTTTAGTGTCGAAAGATGAGTACCGATCCGCCATCGAACAACTCCAGAACCACGTACAGATCATCCCATCTGGAGCGCAACTTTCGAGGAAAGAGCTTAAGGCATGAGTTGTAAAGCCAGACCTTGTCGTTGAACTGGAATGATCATCGTCGAATGTGTCAGTCGTGGAAGGCCTTGGTCTTCTCTTTGTAGATCGCCGCATTCTCGTACGCGTCGTGCCTTAGCTCCTGTAACTCCTGAAGCTGGAGAAGTCATTCTTTACCTGCTTCGTCCAATGATAGGTTGAGCTTTTTGATAGCCTAGTAGGCTCAATGCTCTAGCGCAACCTGGAAGATGGCATGCTTTCCCAAAGATAAGCGGGAAGGGAGACATCTCGATGGGTGTCTTGTATGCCGTCCGGTATGCCCATAGTGCGTCGGGAAGCTTGTGTGCCCAATCCTTCCCATCTCAACGAATTATCTTCTTGAGGATGGTCTTGGCTTCTCGATTACTCACTTCTACTTGCCCATTCGCCTGGGGGTGGTATGACGTGGTGATGTACTCCGTATTTCTTCAAAAATGCCCGGAAGTGAGAATTATTGAAGTGTGAGCCGTCGTCGCTGATGATGGCCCTCAGAAAATCGTACCGGACGAAGATGCATCACGTGATGAATCTCAGAACCTCCCGATGATCATTTTTCCTAGTGGGGATTGCCTCGAGCCACTTGGACACATAGTCCACCGCCACTAGTATGTACTCTTTCCCGTTAGAAGGTGGGAAAGGTCCCATGAAGTTTATCCCCCAAAGGTCGAAGATCTCCACTTCAAGGATTGGTCGCATCAGCATCTCATCTCGCTTGGAGATGTTTATCACCGCTTGACACTGTTGGCATTCCGTGTAGAAACGGTGGGCGTCCTTAAAGATGGAGGGCCAGTATGATGCCGCTCTGCAGGATCTTGTCTGCGGTCTTGCGTGTCATGAAATGTCCTCCGCATGTCGATCAGTGACACATCACCAGGATATCTCCTTGCTCCTCCTCCGATACGAATCGTCAAATGATCTGGTCGTATCCTAGGTGGAACAGAAGTGGTTCTTCACAAAAGTACTACTTGAGCTCATGAAAGAACTTATCTTTTTGATGCCGGTTCCAGTGCCCCGGGATCGATCCAGTGACGATAAAGTTGACGATGTGTGCGTAATAGGGGGCTTGACTTGAAATGGCAAGGAGATGCTCGTCTGGAAATGTATCACCGATGTCTTCTCCTCTTGAGATGTAGCGAAGAGATAAGTGGTCTGCCACCGAATTTTTGCTGCCCCTCTTGTCTTTCTTCGTAGTTGGATAATTTATCTAAGCTTCGATGAGGGTCTTACTTGCGTAGCAAATGGCCGTCAGCTTCTTGTCAAGTCGTTGCCCTAAGACCACTCCCACTGCGTAGTTCGAAGCGCCGCACATGATCTCGAAGGGTAATTCCTAATTGGGACTTTGTAGAATTGGTGCCTCGATTAGTGCTTGCTTCAGCATCGTGAATGTGCGCTTCCCTGCTTCGTCCATAATGAAGTCCTTGTCTTTGCAAAGAAGGGTGGTGAGTGGCTTGGAGACTTTCGCAAAGTCCTGGATGAATCTCCGATAGAAGCCGACATGCCCGAGAAAGCTCCTTAAGTCTCTAACCATACTTGGTAGAGGGAGGTTTTGGATGACTCTATCTTGGCCTTGTCCACTTCTAAACCTTTGCCCGAGACGATATGCCCGAGCACTACTCCCTCTCGTACCATGAAGTGGGATTTTTCCCAACTTAGCACCAGTCGTTTCCTGATGCATACCTCCAGTATCTTCGTCACGTGAGCAAGACAACTTTTGAAGTCGTTTCCAAAGACGAAGAAATCATCCGTTAAGACTTCTAAGCTATCGCCAAGAAAGTCTAAGAAGATTGCCGTCATACATCGCTGAAAAGTTGCGGGGGCGTTGCACAGTCTGAATGGCATGCATCTGAAGGCGAATGTGCCAAAGGGACATGTGAACGTTGTCTTCTCTTGATCGTCGGGATGAATGGCAATCTGATTGTAGCCCAAATATCCATCGAGAAAGCAGAAGTAACTTGATCCTGCTATTCGGTCCAGGATTTGGTCGATGAATGGTAGCGGGAAGTGGTCCTTCTTGGTAGCAGAGTTCAGCTTTCGGTAGTCGATGCAGACTCTCCACTTTGTCAGAAGGCGTGTCTGAATTTCCTTGCCCTTCTTGTTCGTCCTGACCGTTACTCCGGCTTTCTTCTGAACAATGTGTATCGGACTCACCCATTGGCTATCAGATATGGGGTAGATAATTTCTGCATTTAGCCATTTAAGAATTTCTTCTTTCACGGCCTCCCATACCCTTGGGTTGAGTCGTCTCTGGGCATCCCTGACGGGTCTTGACTCATACTCTAGGAAGATGCAATGAGTGCATAGTCAAGGGTCCAGCCCTTTTAAGTCCGTTAGGGTCCATCCGATTCCTTCTTCATTTTTCCTTAATACTTCTATCAATTTTTCCTCCTGCTTGATATCCAGCGTGGACGAAATGATCACCGGCTTCGCTTTTTCTTCATCAAGGAAGGCGTACTTGAGTATTGATGGAAGAGATTTGAGGTCCCAAGGAAGGCTCGTCCATTGGTAGCTCCTCAAATTTTTCTTCCTCGTCGATCATCATTACTTCTTCTATGCAGGCATCAATATCTTGGGTCGTCGGCGAAGTCGATGGCGCCCAAGTCTTCGGAAGCTCGTGAAGGGTATTTCATAAGCTTGTTGATGTCAACCTTCACGGTGTGCTCTCCCACCTTGAGAATTACTTCTCCTTTCCCCCAGTCAGTTACGGCTTTTGCGGTAGCTAGGAAGGGTCGTCATAAGATGATCGGGGCTTCGCTCAGCTCCTTAGTCATTTTCATATCAACCACTAGGAAGTCTACAAGGGAAATAACAATCTTCTATTCTAACGATGACATCTTCTACTAATCCATGAGGTTCTTTTAACTGATCCATCGGCTAAGCATAGCTCTACTAAGAAAGGTTGTAGCTCCCCTACATGATGACGGTCGAATACAGCTTTAGGGAGGATGTTAATACTAGCTCTTATATCTAGTAGGGATCTAGTGAAGGACATTCCTCCTATCTCGCTCGTGATCATGGGTGCTCCCGGATCTCTCTTTTTTATCGGTAACGAATTCATCATGATGGAGCTCACCATTTCACTAAGTTGGATCCTTTTGGGATTTCTATGGGGAGTACATATACCTTTAAGAAATTTAGCATAGGAAGGGATAGGCTTGATGGCATCTATCAAAGGAATGGTTATGGTCACCTTTTTAAAGGCTTCTAGTAGATTGTCATCGGCTTCACTATTCTTGGCTTTGGGCCTATTAATGGCTTGAGGATAAGGCACAGGGGGCTTGTATTTGTCAGGGTTTGGTTCAGCCATAACCTGTTCTTCCTCGTCCTCCGAATCACTGTCTTCCTCGACGATAATTGGCATTTCTATTTCTTTACTTGAGCCTTGGTGGATCGGATGATCCTTGTATGCATCTGGTAGGGCTTTTCCCCTCCGAAGGCTCAATATGGCTAATGTTGTTTCCACGGCTTCCTCGTCGACGTGTACATGGTTAATATTGTGCGTCTGGCTCGACAAGGCCCCTTGATTCCTTGGGTTTGCCGTGGCCTGCGAGGGTAATTGGTCGGTAAATGTTACTTGCATACCCTTTTTATCAGTCGTAGGTTGGACGTTCTTCTTGACGAAGTCTTGAATCTCGATCCACGCGTGAGTTCATCTTCGTCATTTGCTCCATTAGTTGCGAGATAGCGTCGAGGATCGAGTCGGATGCCGGCGCGGTCTGGCGTGGAGCTTGTGTGAAGGCTTGCGGTTGATTTGGCGGGACGAACGATGACTGTCTTTGATTAGGGTAAGTTTGTTGTTGCTGGCAGTTGTATTGTGGAGGATAGGGTTCATCATTGTTCCTCCTATATTTGTTATTCTGCGAAGAATTGTTAAAAACAGGGGTATTATAATGGTTAGGATATGTACTTGAATAATTAGGTCTTCCCTGTTGACTTGGTCCTCCCAATGGACCTTGTCTATACATGTTTTGCCCTTTGGATTTGCCATCACGGTGCAATGTAATTCGATATGGTCGAATCATGAGCAAGCTGCACATGGTGACGCTTCTTCAAGTGAGACGAGGGGTGAGTCCTTCGGAACTGTTGCGGATGTTGAGTCGGTCCAGTAGTAAGTTCTGGACTTCCGCCATTTTGTCGATTCTCTCAAGGAGCATCCCCGTCTCCGTTGATTTGGCGTCGATAGATTTTGGCATTGCACCTCTTCCAAATGGTTTAGCCACGTTATGATGGCTATTTTCCGTCACTGTTTCGATGAGTTCCATTGCGTCGTCTTCGTATTTTGCTCATGAAGGTGCCGCCACTAGCTGGATCCAAAAGATATCTATCTTGCGGGCCTAACCCGTCATAAAATATTTGTGTTAATTCGTGGTTAGACACTCCATGATGTGGACACTCCGTCGTATGGTCTCTTAATCGCTCCCAAGCATCGTGGAAGGTTTCACTCGAGCTTTGGATAAACTCGCAGATGGCTTTTCGAACAGAGGTGGTTTTCCCTACATAATAGTATTTTCTAAGGAATTCTTCCTCCATCTCGGTCCCACTAGTGAATTATTTCCCTAATTTCAAAAACCAATCTTTGGCTCGATCTCTAAGGGTAGCGGGAAAGAGTTTCATCTTCATCATGTCGGGGGGGACATTTTGAAGGTGATTTATCTCACAAACTTGGGAAAGCACATCTACGTGTCTACATGGATCTTTGGAAGGTTTACCATGGAAGATAGGAAGCGTAATCATAGCATGCGAATCAATTCTAAAATTAGCCCCTCTAGTTAGGGGTGCGTGAATTCTAGTGACGGATCGTGATAACATGCAATCTTAACATGATAAAACATGATTATTCATTCAATTTAAGGCATAAAACATTATATTTATGTGCATGTTATCATACTTTGAGTGCATTTCTATCATTTCATGCATATTTATGTCATAATCTCAAAATGCACTAAATTAGGGTTAATTGTGATGAATAAAAAGGATAAAGATTTTTAACCTATATTTATTTGAGATTATAAGTGGTTTTTAAATGAAAATAATGAGAGAAAACAATATATAAACATTTATTTATATTCTTTCTAAGCTTAAAACTCTTAAAAATATGTATTTTTGAAATAAAATTTAAAACCCTCATTATTTATCAATTTTTATTCTTTAGAATGATAGAAAATTAGATTTCAGATCAAATGAAAGAAATTTGGATTAATTTGGAGTTTTATTTTGAAAGATATGATTTTTACAATTTTTAGGGATTTTTCTGGATTTTTCTGAATTTTATTTTGATTTAAAACGATTAAAATATATATTTCAATAGCAAAAAAGTGGTTAATTTCCGCGCGGGGCCACGTGGATGCGACGTGGCACGCAAGGCCACGTGGCAGCGCCACGTGGACCCACATGGCATACACATTTATTATCTATGCTATATAGTATATATATATATATATATATAATGGGTAAGTCAGCCTTCCGTATTCAACCTATCAGTTCGTCGCAACTTATATACCGGTTGATCTCCCGAGTTTTATCCCGTGTGGGACTAAAAACCCCTTATTTCAAGTAAGATCGACCGTTAGATCAAAGCGCGTGATGCATCGCGCGTCGATACAGTGAACCCAAAGTCCACCACAAAATCAATCATGCACGTGACTTAAAAGGCATAATTATAATGGTCAGATTTCCGCGACGTGGTGGCATCACACACTTCGATCACATGGACGCGCGGACCATCCGATCAGATCAACGCACGTGTCATAAAAGCCGAGTTATAACGGCCCTGATTTAATCATGCGTTTCTCCATCTAGACCATTGGATCGCGATCTAAAGGATGGAATTTCATGCGTTTTATAACGATGATCCATGATAACATGCTATATTTACATCATAAAACATGATTTTTCATGCATATTAAAGCTTAAATGATTTCATTTACATGCATGTTATCATATTTATGTATTTTTCTATTATTCTCTTAAAAAGTCATTATAATCTCAAAATACTTTAAATTAGGGTTAATTTTTATAAATTAGAGTTTCATAATTTGATAACCCATATTTTTCTTGAGATTATAATTGTTTTTAAAGGTAAAATAATAAGAGAAATAACTTTTATAAACATTCATTTTATTTTCTAAAGATTAAAATCTTAATAAATGAATGTATTTTTGAAATAATAATTTTAACTCTTATTAGTTAATTAATTTGACCTTTTAGAATAATAGATAATTAAAATTTTTGGATCAAATGAAAGAAATTTGGATTAATTTGGAGTTGTATTTTTAAAAAGATATGATTTTTTTACAATTTTTTTAGGGATTTTTTTCACGTATTTTTTTACGAATTTTCTATGATTTTATTTTTCGATTTTTTTAATAATAAAAAAATTAAATATAAAAATAATGGGCGCGGGGCCCGCGTGGATGCGACGTGGCACGCAAGGCCACGTGGCAGCGCCACGCGGACCCACGCAGCGCGCCACGTGGCACAATATATCATATACTACATTATGTATACATATATATAAATAGGTCTTTGTCCTCCCCTTATAAGGGAGGGTCATACCCGTATAAACGGTCGGGTATTATATACCCGACCGTTTCTATCAATAAAGTCCGTGTGGGACTAACTCACGCTTATTTATTTTACGCAGGTGACGCGGTCGATCGTGGAGCGTCCGATCGCGATCGAAGCGCAGCGATTAAGTGGACCAACGGACCATCCGATCTGATCAGACACGTGCGCAAATCAAAGAATTATAACGGTTGGATCGTGTGAGACGTGGCAGCATCGCACGCGTCGATCGCGTGGAAGCAGGGCGCACCGGAGATCAATCAACACGTGCCTAAATAGAAGCGTTATAACGGCTGAGATCGTTTGGCGTGGATCAAATCTCGGCCGTTGGATCGCGATCGAAGGGGCGAAATCAAAGGCGTTTTATAACGTCTTTCTGACGATCAGATCTGGACCGTCCATCGCGATCGGACGGCCACGATATTTTCGAAACGGTCCACGATGGACTGTTTCATCGTAACCGTCGATCGAAACGATCGGACGGTTACGATTTTTCGCCCTATATATACACATGTTGTTCGTCGTTCTTAAGCATCCAAGCAAGAATCAATCAAATTGACTGTCAAGACACCTTCCTTGCTTGTTTCTCTCGAGTTCTTCCTCTTCCTGTCCAATTTCCGCGTCCGAGGAGTGGTAGAAATCGAGATTTGGTGGAGAAGTGAAGGAGAAATCGCAGCTTGAATCCACCGATCGCGTTCTTCGTGTTCTTCGTGATTAAGAGGCTTAATCGGCGCGATTTGATCGCAATCGGGGATTAGTGGGAGCGGTTTTTGCTTCCTAATCTTCCAATCTAGTTTAATTTCAGTTTAGATTAGTTTTTAGTCTTCAATTTTTATCGATTTTTCACCTAAATTCACGGTTCTTACGATCGAAAACTTCTCTCCACTTCGAATCTTGATTTCTCCGCGAAATCAAGTCCAAATTGGACGATTTTTGATTCCGTGGAATTGATTTGAAGTCTACTTTCATAAAATACCATTTTCCCCAATTTTTACCATCAAATTCTCGTCCGATTTGACCGAATTCTAAGAGATCTTCTGAAAATTCCTAAATTCCCTGTGGATTCGACCCTTATTTACCATTATGCCCTTGAATTCGTGATTAATTCTCAAAATTGGTAAGTTTGGAATTATTTTTGACACGATACCGCTTGAAATTGACGACCTCGCGGTCTCGTCCCGTCAATCCACGCGGCGAATCCGGAGCGTCCATTCAATATCGGAAGACCTCAGATTAATCGTAACGGTTCGCCGTTACGAACGCATCGAGACCATTGATGAAGCCTCAAATATACCAATCGGACGGTTACGCTTTTTCGCCCTTATAAATAGACGAGTTCTTCGTCATTTTTATGTATTCTCGAGGGATTTGATCTAATCGACACATCTAAACCCATTCTCTATTGAATCTCTCTCTTGTAATCTCTTTTAGACTCGAAATTGTGTCCACGGAGTGTTTATAAGAGAGATTTCGACGATCGTGCGAGGAGAATTTGTCTCTTGAACATCGATGTTCATGATTGAATTCGCGGAATGAATAGCTGTCGATCCGGCGATCATTTGGATCGATTTGATCGTTATCTCGGGTTAGAAAACAAGTTTATCCTCTTATCTATCTTCACGTATCATCAATTTTAGGATTAGGATTTCAATTTAAGTTTAATTTCATTTTAATTTCAATTTGTGTTCTTCGTGATTCCGAAAATTTCCTCCCACTTCCATCTTTGATTTCTCCGTGATTACTAATCCAAATCGAGCAATTTTTGATTCCACGGATAGATCTTTCTAAAAACACCATTTTCCCTAATTTCTCACCTCAATTCATCATCCAATTTGACCAAATTCTAAAAGATATCTCGAAAATACCTAAATTCCCTGTGGATTCGACCCTTATTTACCATTATACCCCTCAATTCTCTCTTAATTCCCCAAATTGGTCAGTTCGGATTAATTTTTGACACGAGACCGTGTGAAATCGACGACCTCGCGGTCTCGTCTCGTCAGATCGTTGGAGAACGGGTCTAGCATAGTCACTCAAACGTTTCCTGCCATTTCCCTCGTCGTTCTGGGCCATTTCTACTGGTTCGGTTGGATCTACGTTTGAATCGGTCTCGTTAGTGTCATTCTCGGTAGTGTCGGGGGATTGCGAGGATCGTTCAAAGAGGTTTATTTCTAGGGGATTATTTTGTACTCTCTAGGCTATTCGTCTTCTCATGAAGAGTGTATCGGATACTTAAATTGATAATAACTTATAAATACCTATAAAATATTAGAAATTGAAATCAATCGTACCTGAATGTCGGTATCCATGAGAGTCACGCGTTCTCAACGCGATTTTGAAGAAATGATCGCCCATGATCCTTAGAAAAGGGGCGAAATCACTTACTCTTATCAAATTAAGGATCTCGAAGATTGATTTCTACTTCGGATCACTCAAAATACGATTGAATTACGTTAATTTTAAGAAACTAAGAGAAAAATCTAAGTTGATCAAGTTAAAATTGACAAAATTGATTAAAAAAATTTGCCTAAATTCTTCGACAACGGTGCTATTTGACGAGCGGAGACCGCGAGGTCATCAATTTCACACGGTCTTGTGTCAAAATAAAGTCCAAACTTACCAATTTGATGAAAATATCTCGAATTGAGGGGTATAATGGTAAATAAGGGTCGAATCCACAAGAAAATAAAGAAATTTATGATGATCTCTTCGAAATTGATCAAATCGGACGATGAATCGATGATAGAAATTGGGGAAAATGGTAAATTATGAAAATAACTTCAAATCGTTTCCACAAAATAAAAAATCGTCGAATTTGACTTTGATTTTGTGGAAAAATTGAAGATCGAAGTAGAGAGAATTTTCCGAAATCGTAAATCGTGAATTTAACAAAAATTAAACAAAATTAAAGTTCAATTCCTAATCTAAATCAAAATTAAACATGAATGGATGATAGATTACCAAAAACCAACTCTATTAATCGTCGAAAATATGAAGAACTCGATTGTGGAGTTCAAGCTTCGATTTCTCCTTCATCTCTCAACCAAATCTCGATCTTAAGCCCTCTGAAGATGTGGAATTATGTGTAGAAGAGGCTAGGAATGAGAGATTCAAGAAGGGAGGTGCCTAAACAGATCAATTGGGTTGATTTCTTTCTCGAATGCTTTAGAAATCGGAAGAACATCTCGATTTATACAAGTTTTGGGCGTGACCGTCCGATGGCTTTAATCAACGGTTACGATGGAACGGTCCATCGTAACCATTTCAAAAATGTCGCAGCTATCCTATCCGTGATGAAGCCCTTAGATGAAGCCCGTTGAGATGCGTTATAAAATGCATTAGATCGCCGTCGTTGGATCGCGATCTGACGATCAGGATGCTCCCCGCGATATGAAATCACGGCCTTTATAACTCCCCTATTTATGTCACGTGCGTTTGATGGATCCGATGGACCGCGAGTCCACGTGATCCATGCGTGATAATCCGTGCTTTGTTTGATCCAACGCCTCGCGGTTTGCCACGTGTCCTGCACACTAAATACCGTGTGGAACTTAGTCCCGCACGGGAAAAATCAGAGGAAAGTATCGGGTTTATAATGTGGCGCGATTATATGGGTTAGCTTAAATTCTAATACGGAATGCTTATATGTACTATAACCCTTATATTTATGATAAATATAAATATGCACGTCACATTCGCACCGCGTAGGCGCCACGTGGGCCCTGAGTGCCACGTCGCATCCACGTGGCCCCGCGCGAATAATAGACCCATTTTTTGCTTCTTTTAAAATTATTTTAACATTTAAAAATAGAAAAATTCAAAAAAATTTGGAAAAATCCCTAAAAATTAGAAATTTTATAACTTTCAAAATATAACTCCAATTTAATCCAAATTTCTTTCATTTGATCTGAAATTTAATTATCTATCATTCTAAAAAGTCAAAGTTAATAAATAATGAGAGTTTTAATTCCATTTCAGAAATACATTTATTCTTTACAGATTTTAACTTTAATAAAATATAAATAAATGTTTATAAAATGATTTCTCTCATTATTTTAGCTTTAAAGACCTCTATAATCTCAAGTAAAGATGGGTTATTAAATTATTTATCTCTTAATCATCATATTTCACCCTAATTTAAAGTATTTATGAGATTATAATGACTTTGTCATGGAATGATAGAAAAATACACATAAATATGATAACATTCATGAAAATGAAATCATTTATACCTTAATATGCATCAATAATCATGTTTTATCATGTTAATTTAGCATGTTATCAGCTTGATGAATGGATTTCATTGCAAACATCACACTCGAAATGGTAATGAATAAGTTTTATCTCAAAAAACATCAAACAAGATACATGGAAAGTGTGAATGGCTTATAGGCTACATAATATCCAGTAGACACAATGTTTGGTCTCAAATCACATGGCTCCTATGTAACACATGCACAATGTGTACACAAGTAAATGCATGGCACTAAATGCACAATTGGGTGTACAGATGGATATGTGCATGCATAAATATGTTTAGGGATTTGGTGTCTTTTTTACTTCATTTCTATCATATTATTTTAATCTGCTATATAAGGTGCCAAAATGCATAGATTTTGTAAATGTGGCAAAAAAATTTCATCATAGCTACACGTGGTGGTTCCAAAGAATCAAGCTATTGTGGACTTTTTTTTATTTAGAAATTAGGCTTTCGAGATATCATGCAAATTAAGTTTTAGGGAAGAGATTCAAAAATCAGATAGGGGAGTCAAAACTATTGTGGATTACGAGACTAAGAAAAATAAAATTCTAAAAAAACTAAACCTCATAAAAAATTATACAGCTAATTAAATTATAAACTTTAATCAAATTAATGAAATAAAAAATAAGAAATAATCAATTAAAAAATTCCATTGGTTCTGAAATACAAAAAAAATGAAAGTTTGAGTTGAACAGTTGGCATCTAAGATAGTTGTGAGTGGTGACTTTGCCGCAAGCTCGCAAAGTGGTGAATTGGCTAATCTAGATTATGCAAGGGATACCACAGTGGGTTGGGGTATAGGATAACTCAGTGACTTTTGAGAGCAAAGAGGGAAAGAGGTTTAGATGCTAATTGCAATGACCAAGGAGCTCAAGAACATTGAGAAGCCAAGAATCTGGAGTTGGTTAGTTGGGGGTCAAGAGTCAGGACTCAAGAGTTGTGGGCTTCATCGTCAAAATTTTTTTTGAAAAGTAGATTCTCTCATAATTTAAAATGATTGTATTTCTATTATTCAAATTTACATCATAAGAATAGTTTGAGTTAGGGTTCAGTGATGATTAGTGATGCAAGATCTTGAGGGCACTCTTTTGAGAAGAAGAAAACTCTTAACTCAAAATATGCTTATGAATCTATTACATGAGTGGCCTATTTAGAAGTATTAGAGAAAACAGAAATTATCACTTCAAATTAAAATAAAATAAAATTATAAAATAAACAAGAACAATAAACCCTAATAAGAAACTGATGGATATTATGTGGCCTATAAGCCAATCACACTTCCATGTATTTCGTCTTTGTTCACTGAAATGAAATTTATTCATTGTCATTCTTGTGTGATTTGTGCAATGAATTCTATGAGTATATACAATGAGTAAGTGGAATTATGATGAAATCATAATACATCGATTACTAGATTTTAATCATATTCAAGAAGTATATAAAATTATTTGGAATGAATAACACTATCTGATGCAATCCATATCATGAGAATGGTTGATCTTGTGGCCATCGATTCAGAGACGCCAAGGATAAATAGAGAGTGATATTTGGAGAAAAATTTGATTCAATTCATTCGTCTAAATCCTTAAATGGTATTATACCTAACTTCCAATCAGATTAGTTCATGTCATCGTTGTATGTAGTCCTTTCACTAGGACGCCAATGATATCTTGTGAATGGATGACCTTGGTTTGACTATGACTTATGTATCCTTAGCCAAAATGTCGTACATTAGATACGACATGAAATCCTTGAAGGTGATTGTGTGGTCAAGATGGGATCACCCTCTCTCTATATTTTAAGAGATTGACTTAAGGAATGAGATGCAATGAAATCCTTATCCAATGTCGTAGAAATATCATAAAGGTGTTCTCAATAATTTTCTACTTGCATTAGTACTAATTTGAGCGAATGATAAATGAAAATTGAACATACCCTAAGCCATTCATAAGTCTTGTGTGAAATAAAAATTATACGTAATAGAGTTATTTTACGCTCTATATTTCTTAGAGCATGTGGTGTAGCTTGACACTTGATAGGGTGGCAACTCAACTTTTTTACTAACTTCAATTGATCTATGATTTATTAATTTATTTATTGATGTAGATAACTAATTAAGCTAACCAATAAGGCATTATTGGGTCGATAAAATTATTAACTAGAAAGATATATGGATCTAGAGGATTCAAACACATAAGGTGTGTAGATGTTGGTGAATATAGACATAGCTATGAGGATGTTGTGAAAAGCTCACATACCCAATATCTTTAAATAGGGAGAGAACGATCATAACTTAAGATGACCATACAAGCCTTAGAAAAATTCTCTCATTTATTCTCTTTCTCTCTTGGTGAAAAGCATTAAAGAAGAGATCCAAGTGTCTAAAGATCAAGTGGATACAACTAGAGGCTGGACACTAGAACGACTTTGAGAAGTCTTTCAATGAACCCTGCAAGTATGGATTCTAATATACAATAGATTACAAGTTCATTGGTTCTTACTGCCTTAGTGTTTTGAATGTTTGATTCAATGTATTCCATTGGATTTTATGTTTTGATTAAAATTTTGAGAGCCTATAAAGCATCAGAGGCCATCATGGTCAAGTAATCTCCCTCATTTAGACTACCAAAAAAAATTTGTTTGACTCTAGTTAGGGTACACTATTATTTTTATCGGTTATTTTATTCAAATTTTTATTTCTTTATTTTCTTTAAATACTTTATATTAAATTTTAATATGATTTAATTTTGATGCCATGAATGTAGTCAAACAATGGATGTCAGGCTTGTGATAGGTATTGGATGACAAAGTATTATTTACAATATCTGATCTCGACTTGGATATCGAATATTAGAAAGCTCTGGATATCATTAATCCAAATGAAGGCATGGGAGTTTGATATCTATTGTGATATCAACTATCAATAGCTTCATCGAGATGGTCAATCACAAGAAACTATTATTATATTCAAAGAGCTCTTTGAAGAATTTGGAATGATTTATCTGGAATAATAAGCCTTAGGGGGATAAAAGAGAAGCATCCAAGTTAGAGAGGAAGTCCATGGTGGCATATGAACATTGTGTCAACATGAACTTCAAAAAATTAGGAAAACTCCAAGGTTTATGAAGAATTTGACAAAAATGGAGATCTAAAAATTTTATGTAGGACATGGGTGTAAAAGGAGAGACTTCATAAAAAAATACTCCTGAAACTTTACTAATTACTCTGATTGTCCTGAAGTGTGGGTTCAATAAAGTGAGTTCTTGTTTGTGATGTTTTGAGGCGCTAAGGAGGGAATCCCGAGCAATTGGATTAAGGGTCATTGGAACATTGAACCAAAATAACTTATGTTGCATATTATGGGGCAAGTGTGTGTTGTATGTTATGAGTCTAAGAATTGAATTTGAAACCAAAATTAGTTTAAACAATCCCCCTCATTATAACATTCACGCGTGTTAGCTATTTTTAGCTAAATTTGTATCCTTGGTGAGTAATCTAATAAGACCTCTGGCAGAAAAAACTTAATTTTATGGGAATGCATACTCCTCAATATTCGATTAGGGGCAATCCCTGGCTTGTATACAAATTTGTAGAGCGAGAGCTCGAGTGATAAAGATAATTTAGTTGGTTAAGTAAAATAAATAAAAAAAACTAGATTAATAGTCGGGCTAATTCACACCTCACTTAATAGTTTATAGTTTTCTTTTGTTTTAATTATGGCTTGGAGAGAAATTTCACTCTTGTTAGTCACCTAGATTGTAAATAACTATGGATCTACAATCATAACCGAATTTATGACATATGGAAAAATCGTAGCCAATTTAGTTTCATGATTTCCCAAAGAAATGTCGATTCAAAAGTCTTCATTCCATTCAAGCAAAGAAAATAATTGATGGTTGACCTAAAATGAAATTTTCATAATTATCTTCTAAATACATACTTTGTGCATATTTGACCCTTTTAACCAATATACAGAACATGTTATTAGAAAAGGATTGCCCGAACAAGTTGAGAAATGGGGAATTTGATTATTCTTCGTTGACCATGGTTTATCATTGAGTAAAGGGATTTGAATCGTTGGGGGGGATAGTGGATTTCTATTCAACTGCCCGACGATTTCTTTGGTGGGATCTTCTTGTGACTCAAAATCTGTATCGCATTATCCGTCTTTGGTATGATGAAAGTAGATCAAATATTTTCAAACAAACAAACCAAGAGAAAAACCAAGGTAGAAATAATCGGAGGAAAATATAAATCTTGAATTTGGAGAATCGAGTTTACTTTGAATCAAACAAAGTTAGGGAAGAACGAACATGGCGGACTCTTCTGATGAATCATTTTGTCCATTTGACGTTGAAAGGAAGATCAATCCATTAGCCTTTTTCCTTGTAACCCATTGAGGTCGCGATTCATCCCATTTTCATGATGACTTTTGAAGACTTCTCGTCCAGACTCAATGCATCTCCGTTATCTTCCGATAGTTACACAAGGAAGCTGAACGAGTCAAGCGTAAGGTTGATGCAGATTTCATTGACATCATCAAACCGATTACCTCACCGGAAGTAGCCCAATCAACCTTCTCTTGACTCTCACAGGAAAGTGTAGAAAAGTAGAGAAAATGAAGCTGCCAAGATTCATCATTTGGCTGCTAACGTGCTGAAAGGCCGACCGTTTTGCCTTCTCTGGTGGGCGGTTTCACAAGCAATAGGTGAGTGTGGGGGAGAGGCATCATGGATCGCCTCTGTTCAAGATACAGTATCCACAGGGCTCCCGGTAATGATCACCTGCAGCTCTCCTGTTCTTCCGGGTTGTACCTGATCTATAGAGGACGCCGATCAAAGTGCCGGAGCCAATGCATCAGTGTCATCTACCGCTGTCATGACAGATCAAGGTAATCCAGATCCATCAGCATCATCCCAAGAATTTCCTTCTCAGCATCTTGTTCCCCAAGAACAAGTCCTCGATTAAACATTAATTGAGATTTATATTGTCCAGCTTCTTCTTTAATCTATTGATTCTGGATTAAAACTCCAATGGCACAACCTTTCGTTCCTTTCACCTCTCATGAGAATGGATAGAACACAATACATCCAGAAAAACTCTCCAGAGAGAGGATGACCAATAGGAATTCTCAAAACCCAAGACAAGACATTCCCATGATCTGGCCTTTAGATTGCATTTCTTTCTCTTCCCTAGGTGAAATCTCCTTAACCTCCCAACAGTCCTAGAGAGAGAATGGGAGAGACATAAGTGAGTGAGAGAGGGAACGGATGCGGAAGTAAATGAGAATCATTGAGGCAGCTGGAATCGATGTGGGGACGCAGAATAATACTAGGGGGGGGAGAGTCAATTCTTGCCCCATTTTCCCTTTGAAGATTTGAATGCAGCTCCATTTCATCTCTCTCTCTCTCTCTCTCTCTCTCTATTCCCCCCACCATTTTCAATCAGGTATTCAGGTTATACGCTCTCTACACTCTCTCTCTCTCTCTCTCTCTTTAAATTTACTGTATGCTTCTCTTTAAATAGCGCATCTACCCTCTGAGTCTCCCTCTCTCTCTAACTCTAGAACATATCTTCTATCATTCAAAGGCTGCAACCTTCAACCTGCAGTTGTCCTGGATGTACCTCTGTCTTCTCTCTGTCACCTGGACCCTCTTCTCTACGCAGATTCAGAGAGAGAAACTCCTCTCCCGTGGTCCCCAGAGAGAGAAATAAGAGAGAAGGAGAAGCATTAACAGATGTTCTTCTACATAGTGCCCCGACGAAATCTACCTCGTATTAAGTTCCCTTAAAGTTACCATTCCCGTCCTTCTTAAGTAAAATTATCGTTGAAAATTATTTTTTTATTTTTTATTTCTCTCTCTCTCTACTTCTATGTCTCTGGGCTTTCCCATTTGCATAGGTTTCTCAGTATCTCTCAATACATTTCTCACCCTCTTTCTCATCCCTTTTTCTACGTTGCCCTAATGCCCTCTCTCTCTAACTTTCTCTCTCTTGTTATCTCTTGTGCCGTCTCTTTCTCTCTATACTCTTCTCTCTCAGTCTCTCTCCCCGTTCAATTCTTTTTAAGTCCGGAGATCAGTGGGGGACAACCTTCTTGCGCACACGGGGCAGAGAGAGAAAGTCAGGCGTGGGGAGCGGAAGGCTGCGCTCCTTCCTGGCGGGTCTTCTCTTGACCTTTCTGTCAATTCTATTTTTTAACTCATTTCTCTCTCATCTCTCTTCTCACAGTGTGATAAGCAAGTAAAGTCTGAACAGTAGCTCACTGTCAAATCCTTTTCTGATGCCAACCCGGCTTCCCTCACTGCCCGCTTGGCTGCTTCTGTCTCTCAAATCTCAATCTTTCCAGCTCTATTCTCTTCTGCACTGTTTCTCTCTCTTTCTCACACAACATTTTTGGAAAATATAGAATCTAGAAAAATATTTTGGTTGCTTTCCATTGAAAAAAAGTCCTATAATGGAGTTAAAATAAATCTTTTTTATTTCCTATCCTAGGATTATTTTTTAAGGGATGAGAGATGGATTATCCATCATCCATAAAAAAATGATAACGATGACATGATTGAATTAAACCACATTATTTAGGTGATACTCAACTTTATGTTTATGCTATAAAAATGATAAAATCAAAGCATGAAGATCTAGCATATTACGTGTATTCTATAAACCCATCTCAAAAATAAAAAATACCAGGTTTTCTAGACAGTGCAAAATTCAGTAATCATCAAAATATCTAAAATATTCATACAAGCTCACCTTTATTTTTATTTTTTTTATTGATTATAGAGTGGACCATCTTGTACGAAAAAAGAAATAATGTCGCGTGTTTTGGTAGGTATAATTTATCATGAAATGGCCAATTCAAAATTGAAAAGCCATAAAAAAACATGTACATTTATCATGTTTACACTTTTATAAAAATGACATTTAAGATTTATAGATGCATATTCTTTATTGAAATACTTTTTATTGAATTGTTCTATCACAGTAATTAACATGAGATTTTTTGCCCTGATATTATTATTTGTAATTATTATCCAAAAAATTATATATTTTTGCTCTGAAAACATTATTTATAAATAGATTGTGCTCTGATATTTCATCGCGTCACCAGTTCTTTACTTGGAAAAAAAATGTAATTAGTGCATCGTGAAATAAAAAGATATGAATTGCTGTTGGTTGTTTTATGAATTTTCGAGAAAAAAATGAAAATAATACTCTTCAGGAGTGTAAGATAAATTAATTTGAATTTTTCATTGTTTTGGAATTTATAATTTTGATATAAATGCAAGAATATGAACTATATAATCGCTCTTAAAGCCTGAAAATGGATCTGAAAAACTCTTGAAACCGAAAAATTTTTGAGGTTTCAATGTAATTAATTCCACTTAAAAATGTTCAGAATATATGGATATCATCCAAAAAAATTCATTTTTATGTCTTCAGCTTTAGAAATTATTCATTATAAGCCACTCACAACAAAAATTAAAAAAATAAAATGGCGATAAAATAAAATGGTTAATTTTCTGTTTTTATGATAATTCTCGTATTTATGGCAATTAATAACATGAGCTAGAACACATGGCCAGATAAAGAATATTTCTAAAATATTTGTCGGATTATTAAATCAGTAAAATCTGATTTTAAATTTAAAGATTAAAGTAATAAAAATGAGTTTTCCTGCTCCCAAGCAATTTTTTTTTATTTATGATTTCCCCGAGGAGAAGAAGTCGAATCAGATTCTTTCGTCTGCATGATTCACAGAGAATCCCTCGTGGAAAATGGACACTGTTCCTCGCTCGAAAGGAATCGAACTCCAAGAACAAGGAAGCTGCCTGCGTCCACAGAAGACGACGAGGCCACCGTGATGGATAGAGAGAGAAAGAGAGAGGCGTCAAGAGAGATATTAGCTGGCAACTACAAATTGAGTGAAGGGCATGCCAACGAAATAGTGAACCAGTATCTGCCTGTGTGTGTGTTAGTGATAGAGAGAGAGATAGAAGAGAGAGAGATGGGCCCGACTTGAGCTTTAAAAGTGGATGGATCGATGACTACTCATTGCACTGTAAGACTGACAGCTCTCGAGGGACCTTCATCGGTTTCTTCTTCGTCTCTCTCATCCATTTGTCTTATTGGTTTTCTCTCTCTTTCCATCCCGCTTGCGTAGCAAGCAGCAGCTACTATCTCTCTCATCGTTGTCTTTCTCATTCTTGCTCGTTCAGTGTTTAGACGGTCTTGAGATCGGTCTTCCTCTCTCTCTCTCTCTCTACGTTCCTCAGTGCATTTAATTTTTCTTCTCTGCGGTCGGAGCTTTGGCGTGAAGACTTGACGATTTCCTTCTTCATACGCCTTGACATCTTAAATTAATCCCTCTCTCTCTCTCTCTCTCCCCCCTTGCTCCCCCACTAAGCCACTACCTGTATCTCTTGTCTCATTTTCTCTCTCGCTCTTCCCTCGTCAACCATCTCTCTCTTTTCTCACTCTCTCCCCTTATACCCCGTCCCCCATCTTTCTCTCTATGGACTGATACTGCAAAGGTCATTAATTTAGCTACTGGCAGCACCGTTGGGTTTCATGTTGGCAATGTAGGTAACCGACGACGAAGGAGATGAACACCAAAGTTCGCACTTCCTTGCAGTCCATGAAAACGCCATCCAAGCTCGACATCTCTCCGGGGGTAGAGTTTCCGCCTCATGATCTCTTCCGAATTCTGAATTTCTCTTTCTCTGGCTAGCTTTCTGTATCTAACTTTGTTTTCGATGGGTAGGCGACGAAGGGGAAAAGGGAGGTGATGACCGAAACCGGAGGAGGAAGGTTCATGGATGGGAGCCGATCCGTAAGAGAGAGAAAAATCCAACTGCAGAAAACGGTGGGAGTGGTGATCTTTCTCTCTCTAACAATTCTATCTCTATAACTGCGGGGAATTACAGGTGGAGAGTTTGAGAAAGAAGCTCCGACGTGAGCAGAACATCCACCACGCTCTTGAGAGAGCTTTCACTCGTCCTGTGGGCTCCCTCCCTCGTCTCCCTCCCTATCTTCCCATCCCAAGTAACCTCTTTCTCTCTCTAACCTCTCTGTATTGCTCTCTCTCTCTCATTTCTTCTTACCACGCTTTTCATGAACGACATTGCCTGAAATCGATCCCCAGGACCTGAATTCTCTCTTTCTCTCTCTACATGTCATCATGCTTTTGCTGTCCGGCATTGTACCCTGCAATTTATCCGTAGGACTTGAATTTTCCTTTATCACTCCCTCTCTCTGGCTCTTACTATGATTTTGCTCCCCGGCATTGTCTGCAATTGATTCTTTAGACCACAATTCTTCTCTCTTTCTCTCTTTCTATGTGCCTCTTAACATGCTTTTGCAGCTGATTTTTTCTGTTACTGACTCACATACTTGAATTCTCCTTTCTCTCTCTTCCCCTGATCCCAGATACCTGAATTTCTCTCTCTCTCTCAACCTAATTGCGCCTCGATTCTTTTGCTGTGCAGCATTGTCTACAACTGATCTCAAGAAGATCTGAATTCTCCTGTCTCCATAATTAATTTCTCTATCTCCCTATCACATCTCTCTATGAGGCAACTCATCTGAGAATACTTGAATTCCTCTACTTGAAAGCGACCTCTCTCTCTATCTATCCGTCTATCTATCTCTATCTCTTCTCTTTTTTCTCCCTCTTAACCACTCTCTCTCTCTACCATATGTAGTTCACAATATCTACCTATAATGTCTCCGCCTTGTCCCTCTACCTCGCTCTCACTTCTTGCTGTTCTTGCTTATCTGTCCATCATGTTCTTCAACTAATCTCTCTCTTACTTTCTCTCTGTAATTGAGATGGTGGAGCTCCTAGCAGAAGTGGCTGTCCTAGAAGAAGAAGTAATCACTCTAGAAGATCAAGTCATTGACCTGAGACAAGAGCTCTACCAGGAAGCCATCAACTTCTCCTCTCTCCGCCAGAAGCGACCCCTACCATCGCCACATCCTGCAACCGCCAGAGCTCCGGTGCCACTATCTCCAAACCAGAAGAGGAAGAAGAACAAACCGACACCTCCAATTCCTCTCATCAGACTAAAATCAGATGAAAAACAAGAAGATAATGGCCCGAATAGGATCTCTGAGGAACTCCTAAGATGCTTAATTGGAATTTTCTTTGGTAGTGGCAGTAAAGAGGTGGTGAATGCCAAAGAGCCCTCCATCTCTGGTGAAGATGATGAAATTTTCCATGATCCATATGGAGTACTAACCGAATTTTGGCGGCGGGACATTGGTCCTTACAAGAGATTCGCCTCCTTGGATGCCGCCACCACAGCCATTTCGACTACACCGCTGCTCTTTAGGAAGCTAAGGTAATATTACTCAGCCACAGTTGATTCTTTAAATCAACTTGATTATTCATATCAGAGTTGACAGAATTGAATAAATATGCAGTAAAACCCCACAATATTCTGTTTGATTTTTGGCCATGATTGACTTTTCAGACCAGATTTTTTCTTGTTGATCTTTATGCATAAGCAGTATTTTTAAAACCCTCGTTTCTGTAAGTTGGTTTTTATCCCAGTTCGTTTTTAAGACCAGAGTAGTCTGAGTTGACTTTTTTATGACAATTGATCTTAGGTGACAGTTGGCCCACGGTTTGTCAGGGTTGAATTTTTTTTATCAGGATGCATTCACTTTTTCGCATAATTGATAGGAGTTGATTTTTTAACTTGAGTCGACCATGACTGAATTTTGTGAAACAGGCTACTGCTCAAGAAGTTAAGATCTGTGGATCTGAGAGGGTTGAACCATCAGGCCAAACTCGCCTTCTGGGTCAACGTCTACAATTCTTGCATGATGAATGTAGCTTCAATTTCTCTCTCTCTCTCTCTCTATTAGTTTCATAGCCAAAGTGACTGTACCAGGGTTGACCTAATTTTCTCACTCTCTTGGTGATTTAATCAGGCATTCTTGGAGAATGGCATCCCTTCAACGCCACAATCAGTGGCCTCCCTGATGCAGAAGGTAGTAAAAAGCTTCCTTTCATTCCAAGAGGCTAAAAACGGAGCTGAGTTTTTTTTAATCAAAGATTAATATCTTGACTTTTTTTTTTGTTGAACGTTGGGATCACAGGCGAAGATTGATGTTGGCGGACAGTTGATGACTGCAATTTCGATTGAACATTTTGTCTTGAGACTCCCAGACAGCCGCCGATCTGTAAGTTCAAAATATCAGATTGGAGTGTAAAGTCAATGAGCTTAAAAATGAATGCGTCGATTTTCAGAGTGTTGGAGGGCTGGATTGGCCCGAGCCCCTTGTCACCTTTGCCTTGTCATGTGGCAGCTGGTCATCTCCTGCGGTGAGCTTAACTCCTGGCTTATTTTATTCGGAATCATATGTTGACCCGTGCTTGTCAACGTTGACTATTGTGGGGTTTTACTTCATGACCCGGTGATATCAATAAATTATGAAATGGGCTTTTGAATCTCGCTTTTCCTAGTCAATATTTACTGTTGACTTGTGCCATGGCCAACGCTATCCAAGTTTTCTAGGAAATCCAGGGTCCTATAAAAGTCAATGCTGATTACTTTTGGGATTTGGAACCTGGCTGTCTCATCCACAGCCTCCTATTGGCCGATTCCATGCTCAATGTTGACTATATTTCTCTGAAGGTCTGCTCTCCTCAATTGCATTCTAATGGGGGTGTCATCAAAAGTCAATGCTCCCTTGTCGTGTTCCTTAGAATCCGATTTTCCTGATCCCATTCATATGTTGGCCCATGTCACAGTCAACACTGACCATGTCTTTGACGAAGTCCATGCGCATTGAGATCATTAACAGTCAACAGTAATTTTCACTTGCCGAATCCTCATTCTTTCATTGACCAATATCACAGTAAACTTTGACCATGTTTCCTACGAAGTCTAGACTCCTTGGCTCCCTTCCAGTAATGAAGTGAAAAAGTCCATGCCGAATTTTGACTTTTGCCATTTCAGCTAAGAGTCTACACTGCCTCCAAGGTGGAGGAGGAGCTGGACACTGCCAAGAGAGAGTACCTTCAGGCGGCTGTTGGCATTTGTATGGCCAATGACAGCAGCGGCGGCGGCGCCGGCAAGATGGGCATCCCAAAATTGCTTCACTGGTACCTGCTTGACTTTGCGAAGGACGTTGAGTCCCTGCTAGACTGGATCTGCCTGCA
Source organism: Lemna minuta (assembly GCA_024174645.1). Lineage (NCBI taxonomy): Eukaryota > Viridiplantae > Streptophyta > Magnoliopsida > Alismatales > Araceae > Lemna > Lemna minuta. Next base: position 20,344,417 of record CM044101.1, on the reverse strand, counting down.
GATGCCACGTAGCATCAGGAATGAAGCATTCAACTGTCTCGAAGCCGGGAGATCAAGTCAAAATCCCATCGACTGGGTCAAAATCATGCCCTATGACTTTACTTTCCGATATCTCCTGGCGTCTTGAACAGATTGTTTATAATTGTTTTTCTCCCATAATTGAGCAAAGAAAAAAAAATGGAATTCCATTTTGGGGAGAATTGATCCTCGACGAGTCTACCGTTCTTGTTTTTTAATTGAACAAGTTAAATGGGTAAGATTCCTCGTCGTAAAGATAAATGTGGGAAGGCCGGATCGAAGAGAGTTACGCTTTATGACGATAAACAGAAGCCGCCGTGAAGGTTGTTCAGTATTTACTGATCAATAGCTTCCACCCGTACGACTGCTGAGAGAGGACGCACAAAGATGGAGAAGAGAGACAGCGACATGATGTTTAATCATCGTGCTAGCATTTATAAAGTTGATGAGCTGCACCTGCACAGAGGATAGTTTAGATAGATGCAGAGAGGCGGAGCTGGCATTCGAAACAACCCCCCTCCCCACCTTTCTTTTTTGCACTTACGTCAGTTGACTCTTCTGTCCACCACCTTCTACAGTGCGCCACGTGGGGGGGGGCGGAGAGACAGAAAAAAAATGCTGACTGATCTATTTTAATTTCCCGAAAACCTTCCTCACGTGCGTCTCACGGCTTGAGTCCGATGCTCGTGTAAGTCACGTACGAACACTTAAAAGAAGTGGCAGATATCACGTGTTTGTCCTGCCATGTGGACGATTGGAATCTACGTCACGTGGCAATATGCCATTCCAAACGACCAATCAATTTTCGGCTGGGTTTTTGAAATTAATAAATTTCATAGCGCGAGAGAGAGAGAGAGAGATAGACGCTCGGTGCACAGTGGGCAGTGAGACCAGCATGGACTGTCGCACAACTTCAAGCATGCATGAATGAAAGAAACAACCTTCGGTGACAAAACATGTGTGGGTCATCGCATAGGAGGCCATAATCAGTAGATCATGCATCTGGCATTTGTTAAAAACCAAAAAGATCATCATCATCATCATCATATGGGCAAAAAAATAATTAAAGAACCAAAGAACCCGATGAAACATACTCATGCATAGATACATAGACAAATGAAAATGAATAATCCACGGAACGGACCTAAAACTCAGCCAAAAGGATTGGCGGCAGAAGATGGAGCTGTGGGGGCAGAGGTGGAGGCATCAGACCTCTTGATGCTGCCCATGCCGCAAACAACACATCCCGGAGAATTCAGAGCCGAAAATCGGGCCCCACAAACATCACAGTGATCATGACCGATGGTTGGGAGGCGACTGAGAGTTGCAAAGCAGAATTGAGCAGCATCCTCCATCGGATCGATGGACTTGTTGGTGGACCCGCGCTGGATACACATATCAATGAGACTTCGTAACTCGTCTTGCTTCTCGGGGGGTGCCTTCGAGTGGAGGAGTTCAAGCATCTGCTTGGCGTAACTGTAATTCTGCACCTCCATGTTCCTCTTGATGGCTGTTCTAATGCAGTTTATCCTGTGCTTGGCTTGGAGGGGAAGGGATGCCAGGTGGCGTGATAAACGGGCCATTTCGTCTTTGGCACTGACGGCCGCACCACCGCTGACCCTCTGCAGCCGCCCGATTTCCTGTGGCACCATGAAACAGAGGTATCGTCATGTGATCATGATGATGGTACATGAATGGATGACATGATGATTGGTTGAAGAGTCAGCTGAAAGAACCAGAGATAATGATGATGAGGACACCAATGATGACATTTTTGTGCACGATTATAATGAGTGAAAGATGTGTTGAATGATTGGCTGAGAGACCTAGTAATAACAATAATGATGAGGATAGCAATGATTTCATCGTATGATAGTGATGACAATGAATGGATGGGTGATTGAATGATGCGTTGAAGGATCAGCTGAAAGAACCAGAAATTATGATTATGATGATGACGATGATGACGACGGTGATGATATCATCACAGGATCACAATGAATGAATAAATGAATGAATGGGTTGTAGATTGAAGGATCAGCAGAACGATCCAAATATAAAAATGATAATTATTTCACAGTATAACCCCGAAGATCACATTCCCATTACAGAGATAGAAGTGAATTATGACAAAGAAGAAAACTATAGTCCCAACTATTTTGGTATCATTGAGAGTTAATAGTAATAATGATATCAAACAGTGACAAATGAAGACAATGATAATATTTGTGTCAATATTGGTAGTAAGGATAACTGATAATGGGAATAAGATCAAGACAATAGCTATGAAATCTTAAGCACAGTTAAATAATGATAGTAATGATGGTATGGAGAACTGGTGCTGATGATAATGAAGAAAATAATTGCTAGAAGCATTAGAAGGAAAAGTATTATTAAGCAGCAAAAAAAATGAACACAAGAATAATAAGAAAAAAGATAAAGACAATGATGAAGAAATTAATCATAATAACTTAGGGTTTTTTACGGAAGTGGAGAGGAAAAGAACCTGGAGAAGGGCAACGGCGATCTTGTACTGGGCGCAGATGGAAGCTTGGGCTTTGATGTCGGCCCCGCGGGACTGGTCCTTGGCAAGTGCCAGAAATGCCTCATCAAAGCACGACAGAGCATCTCCCAGCTGGTTCTGCTCCAGGTGGGCCACCCCTGTCTTGAAGCACAAAGCTGCTGCTGCACCACGTGGCACCTGCACACCCATGGTGATCCTTAACTTTAGCACCAATTGTATTCATAATTCATGATTTAGATAATTCTTTAGTGCTTGCCTGGCCTGGTAGGACTGCCTTTGGAGGAGCTATGGGGGGTGGCTTGTCGGGCCCAGGAGCCATAAGCACACTTAGATCGACTGGCTGAGAAGAGACTACTGGCTGGGGGGTCAATGCCAATGGCTGAGGTGGTTGCGAAGGCTGAGATGGCGCACTTCCGCCCAGTAATCCAGTAGAGTTAAAGGAAGCCAAAGGAGGGGGCTGCTCTTGTGCTGTCGGAGGAACCCCTCCACCTGGCAGACCGAAGTCCACCACTTGGTTAGCAGGAAAGCCCGGAACGTCCGGGTTCACTTTTTCTCCCATGTTCTGACTGTTCTGAATGGGCAATGACGTCAATGAAGTGGGGGGCTGCAAGGAGGCGTTGAGCTGGACAGATGATATGGTGTTCTCAAAAAAGTTTTCTGGGATGGGCCCTGCAGTAACTCCCATCCCCCCCGCCATCAAGGTCGTTGCCTCAGATGGTGGCACTGTTGATGGCAGTGGCAGGCCACTGTCACCAAATAGATCAGGGGGAGGTGCCTGGGAAGACCCCGAGAGAGACTGAGTCCTCAATGGCAGAGGCATGGAGTCCCCTAGCTTTAACTGCTTCGTGGCCTCCTTGATCTTGTTTAAGTCAACAGTGGGCGCCACGGGTTTCTCTCTTATCCTAAACTGGAACTTCTTCGTTTTTGCCGTGGCTTCCTCCTCATCGCTGCTGCCGCCATCACCCCCGCCACCATATAGAGACTTTTTGAAATCCTCCGCAGCCCTGGCCTGCTCGTCAGAAGCAGCTGACTGCGCCACCACCAGCTGGTCACTCAGGGAGGTACCCTTTGACTTTGGCTGGATAGCTTGACCAATTTCTAAAACATTTACAATGCTCTTCTCACTAACTTCTGCCACACGTGTCCGGCCCTTGACCACACCGAGGTAGACGCCGATGTGATCAACAACGACAGCGGGCACTGCATTCTCATTGGTCCTCATATAAGGCATGACTTCCGTGGCAAGCTCCCATTGGGAAATGGCTTTAAGATTAGTGGGCGTCTTGATTTCCCAGTTTCCCCCTCCCCATTCTGAACCTTTGGGAACCATGCTCTCGGCTGCAAAGTTGGCAAAAATGCCCTGGGTCCAACCCACTGACCGGGCTCTCAGGATTCTCTCGCAGTGGCGGCGTAGCTCTGAGTCAACACCTGCCTCCTCTAGCTTCTGGGCAAGGAGTCTCATGGCACTAGGATTTAAGTGACAGATGAAAAGGTCCAGCATGCTCTCATAATCCTGGATCACTTCAAAGGTCTCTTTAGCACTGTCAAACTGGCCATATCTGGGAGAATATGGAAGTTAGAGGAGAGAATTTTTTATTTGGAAGAAGGTGCTGTGTGGTGACATACTTAATGCAGGCATATCCGAGTTGTCTAAAGCGGTGGAATAAGTGAGAAGTAGGAGGACATTGCGGGTAGTCTCTTGACCGCAGGAACTCGTCTTTCAAGATGGAGAGAGCTGTAGAGAAGCGGAGGGCTTTGATTGCATATATGCAACGAAGCACCTGTATGAGTCCACAAACCAAAAGATTTCTCAGATATAAAGAGGGGATAAAGACTGATATAGTTTGCATACATAAATATAGACATACATACAAGAGAGATAGATTGGGGTTGAGAGAGATAGAAAGCAGTAGACGAAGCAAAAAGACAAGTGCTACATTTTCAAGAAATACATTTCCAATAAAACCCCATACATAATTCCACAACTTTAAATTTCTGTCCACTCCAACAAGCAGTCTACAAAACTACACGAAAAGAAATATTACACCTAACCAAGAAAACTACCTGAGTGAACTGCGGACCAGCTTGTGACAAAGAGACAGCCAAGTCACCACATATGGGAGAACCCTTAGCTAGAATATCTAGAGACCTCGGAGTAATCCGTAAGCTATCAAACCTTCATTCATGAAAGAACAAAAAACAAGGGATGATAAAAAACAAGGGGTACATAAAAAACTTCTTAGGGTGACAAGATAATAAAACCTTGATGTAATCTGATATAATATCTCTGGAAGATCAAGTTTCTCTTCAAACTGCTGTTGCATTGAGGCAAATCCAATCAAAAGAGGCTCAAGAAGGCCCACAAGACAGCTACGGATTTCAACCCCTTTCTTTCTCTTTAGATTTATATCAGATGGATTGGCCAACAATAATCTATCATTCAGAGCACCCAGTAATGCTGCATCAGTTCAACAAGAGAGAAACAAGCAGATAGTTAAACTTCCTTATAAAACTAAAGAAAGAAATAAATAGAGAAGCAACCGCACCAGAATAAGGCATACTAATTGAGAGAATGGTTCGAACTTTGTTGTCCCATCCTAGCATGCTTACAGCAGTTGCACTCGAGAATAAGAGAGCAGGTCCCACCCAAAGTAAAGATCTTAAGTGCAAGGAGGTTAAGAAAAATAGATAATTATGAGAAAAAATACATAAAAAATAGTAAATGCTGGTTTTTACGATGTATTAGTAGGATATCGAAGGGACTCCTTTGTCAAAATAAGAGGAGCTGCAAGAGAGTATGTCCAGTTCTTTTGAAACAATTAAAACCCTTTGACTAGTCAATAGCCCTGCAACATGGCCTCTTAGGGTTCCCTGCCACTGGACCTGCAAATACAAATTTCCATCAATGAAAACGAATTATATATATGTAATCCCAAAAATCTGAGTGATTTATAATTACCTGAAGAACAGTTTCATTTGCTTTCAGCTTCAATGACTTTGTACCTTCCTTTTTGGTAGGTATATATTGCTCCCCATCATTAGATAAACTGTACGGTTGAAGCAGATTTGCCAATCCCAGATGATGGCCAGAAATAGCATACAAAATGGTTGACTCTACAAAATGGCCAACTAAAATTAGTCAAAAGAGTTTTAAAAAGGGATCCACAACGAAACAATGAATGAGGTCATTGTTCGACATACCTAACGGGGTGGAAAAGATGCGGTCAACATCGGCTTCAAAAGATAATCTTAGAGAACGTTGACCATTCGCAATTTTAGATTCAGAAAAAGAAGCAGCATCTAAAGCTCCATTATTATCAGAAGATTCTAGAACAGATACAGACGGTAGAGGATATAAGGATAACCCCATCTTATCCTCATGAAGAATTGCATATTGGTTTTCAGTGGGTCCCACAAAGGCCACGTCTCTCCCTACATGGAAAAACGAAAAATAAATAAGAGAGGAGGGCCAGGGTGAAATTTTCCAAAAACAGTTACCTTTCAGTGAACTTCCTTTCTTAGCAATCGTCTGAGAATCTGCCTGTTCCCAGTAAAGCACAACTTCATGGAAGGAACTGCTGATGCCAGATACTTGGTAGACTATCAAAAATAAGTTCTGCTTTGAACTGTACACCATGTTTTTCGCGCAGTACTCAATATTTCCAGTACTCTGAGTATTAAATTTACCCAAAAATTAAAATACACTACGCTTAATTTAAGGAAAATTCAATTAAAAAGGTGTACCGATGCATAAAGTTTCTTGTATGTGTTGTCCATGCCAGATGAGAGATTATAAGACATGAGGTTGTCTCCATCAATATAAAAAGCTCGAACAGGGTAGTGAAGAACCCTTTCCTTGTTAAAGAAATTCAACTCCAATTGAATAGGCTGAGGTAACATAAACTTGTCAGCTGGAGAAAAGTGAGTTCTTAAAAGAATCAACAATAAATATTTTAATAGACTTGACCTGACAGACTGGAATGTCCTTCAGTTGGTGTTCCTTGTTGGAGATAGTGATGAGGGGCAACCTAGTGATAGGTGCATTACTTGCATCTCCTTCCATGAAATGCTACAAAAGCACCAGGACTTCAAATTGAGAAAAGATTAAAAGTTTTTAGTATATTTTTAGATGTTATAACATTTTAGAAGCATCCATAGGTATAGGAAGGAAAGATTTTAATTATTTTATTTGACATGGTTAAGAGAGGAGACTACGCTGTGAAGGAATGCCTTCCTCGCAATGTCTGACATCGTGAGTTGACCTTTTCTGCATAAAGTTGTAAAGTTAACTAAAGAGATAACATTCCCAATTCAGAATGAATGTTTAACCCTGAAGAATCAATGAATGGTTCCTGAGAAATTTCCAATTTACCCTTTTGAAACTTGTTCCTGCAGCTGAATCTGAAGTTGATGGTCAGCCAGTAACCCTGAAGAACCCAGAGATGAAAGCTTCTCCTTCAGAACCGCAGCTGGAATTCAACATCACACATTATGAAAAACTGACCTTCGGGAAGAAAAGCAAAACTCTAATTAAAAAATCTGTTATTTCCAGTACACCTGTGGAACCTCTAGCATTTTGGAGAATAGAAAAGAGCTGCTTTCTTCTTTCCCTTGTAAGTCGGGCTTTGTTCTTCAAGTCCTCTCCAATAGTGACATCCTGTTTAAAGAACAATGGTAAATTCCAAAAGAACTTTAAGAGAATATTCCGCACTTAGTTTCACTTAACGACAAACAGAAGAGCTGCTAGGTTGATTTTTGGATGGACAGCCAGGTTTCTTATTCGAGGTAAAGGATAAATAGCCCCTCCATCATCAAAAGCAAGAATCTTTGCAATGTCCATTGATTCAATGGCTGCAACAGGGGAAAAAGTCGCATGTGAGTGAACGTTCAACAGTTATGCATTATAATGCATTTGAAAATGTTAGTAATATAAGGGTATTTAAGGCATTATCTAGAGGTTTCTTACCATTGTAATTAGCCGTCAGAAGAATACACTAAAAAACAAATTAAATAGATACTGTCTTTCCTTCTATTGCATCTACTTGAGACCTCATTCTGAATCCTGCAGCGGATTAGATTTCTGTCATGGTATAAGAGCCATGATCGGCAATTGGAAGTTTGACAATGGGATCGTCATAAAGAAGAGCTTCCTGATCTGCGTATCTTTGGGAAAGACTCGATTCACCTACCTGCGGTCTCCCAGCTGCATACCTGCAGGAAAGGCGCAATTCACCTACCTGCGGGAACAGTGTATCTGGTATTTCTTCATCCCGGGACTTCAAATCTACAGGGTGCTGAAGTTACATCTGCTCCTATCTGCATTTCTGCGGACACTACACTCAATCGGTTGTTTGTTTCCTCCGGCTGCGGAAGATTCAACACCGGTACTACGGAAGATTTGCCTCCGATTCATGATTCTGCAGAAGGTACTCATTTCCGACTCACGAGAAAATAAAAACATGGATCAAATCTCGAACTCACCTAAGGAAGTCAACAAGGAAATCCTGCAGGTGACAACTGCCTCTTCATCAATTACTCCTTCCGTAACTATATCACCTACACTTGCCCTATCTGCACCAGGAATCAACTCTGCGATTCACTTGCTTGCGACAGTCTCGCTAACTTTATTTACTAGCAGGAATCTTTATCACTGGAGGCCATTCATTGAACGCACTCTCCAGCCTGGAAAACTCGAAGGACGTCTCACTAACCCTCAACCTAATGCAGACGATGCACACTACCTCAAATGGATCGATGAAAAAGATGTACTCTTTACTTGGCTACTGGACTCAATGAAGCCTGAGATTAGTGATTAATTTATTGATCATGAGTCTGTCAAAGATATATGGGATGAGGTAATCATGTTATACTCAAAATTAGAGGATGAATCACGAATAGCAGATCTTAACAAGAAAGCTATGGAGCTTCTTCAAGAACATCAAAGCATTTTAGAATATTCAAATGAATGACAAGCTCTGTGGAAGGAAATCGATTTCTATCGACCACTTCCTACTGATTCTACAGGCCGTAAATATGCTTTAAAAGGGAGAACGTATCACTTCTTAACTGGTTTACGACCAGAATTTGAGACTGTGAGTAGTCTCCTGTTTAACCGTGAAAACCCTCTATCCTTCAATGAATCTGTGGTCCAAGTAATCAAAGAAGAAGATTGACTTATGTCTATGAATAAACTAACTAAAACAGAAAGTCAAGCCTGCACACTGAATTTCATGGCAAATCGAACTTTAGACAAGCATCCAATGTAGGATCTACTCAAGCCTCCAATACAAAGCCATCCTCGACTTAGGCATCCTATAAAAAAAATCACATTCAAGGAAGAAAGGAGATGCCAAGGACTCTTATGGTGTGATTTCTGCCAATGCCTCAGGCATACTAGAGAGACATGCTGGAAGATACATGGACGGCCTGCAATTGGCCAGAGCCAAGTGATGCTTCAACAGAATAGCGGCAATTGGCAACCACCGCTTCATTAACGTATTTCAGCCTCCAGAAGATAAAGTTGAGATGGAACTCTTAAGGGACAGGATAAAGCAACTAGAGGCTCAACTCTCCTAGTCTTCACCCATAATTGAGTCAACTACAATAGATATCTCTAGTAAGACCTTTGTTTTCAGCAGAATTCTTACACTTGCAGCTTTTGTAGAAAACATGAATCCTCGCGATTCCTGGATTTTAAACTCTGGCGCAACAGACCATATGCCACCCATATCTAGCTGGTTTACTTCATATATACCTTGCTCAAATACCTTAAAGGTCCAGACAACACAAAGCACACTTCTCATAGTTGCGGGCATAGGAACAATTAATCTACCTCTCATAGGGAAATTAGAACATGTACTTCATGTCCCAAAACTCTGTATTAGCCTAGTTTCAGTCCAAAGAATTGGCTCCCTAATTCCATACAAGATTGAATTTGACAGAATTAACGCTTTTCTTTGTGATAAGGGGCAAGGGTGGAAGACTGGACTGGCTAGGATCCATGGAGGTCTCTATTACCTGCCATCATGTAGAGACACCAAGAAATCAGTTAGGAGCACATCGAACAATGAAGTGTACCCGTCTAGTACTCTAGCAACCATGAATACCAGACGTAAAGAAGAAAATGTATGGCTCATTCATCAGTGATTAGGTCATCTTTCCTTTCAAATCTTAGAACACATGTACCCTGATGTTTTTCAAGGATTTCGGATTGAACAATTTGTGTGTGATGTTTGTGAGAAAGCTAAACATAAGAGGCACTCATATCAATCATAAAATCCTGAGAGAAGAAAAACTCCATTTGATCTTATCCATAGTGATGTATGGGGACTGGCACCCTCAACTGATCTCCATGGTTTTAGGTGGTTTCTAGTTTTTGTAGATGATTGCAGTAGGTTTAGCTGGATCTACTTACTGAAACATAAGTCAGAAGTTACCTTGAAGATCAAACAATTTGTCCAGATGAGAAAGGGATTAAAATCATCAGGACAGATAATGCTAAAGACTTTGTAAATCATGACCTTCAAAACCTCTATGACGATTTAGGAATAATCCATGAAACCTCATGTGCATATACCCCTCAGTAGAATGGTGTTGCACAAAGGCGAATTGGACTTATTCAAGAAAGAGGTAGGGCTCTCCTTATCCATACTAATACCCCTAGCTTTCTTTGGAGGGAAGCAATGCTTACCGCTACCTATCTTACAAATAAGACTGCAAGTCAGACCTTAAATACACAATCTCCCTTGCAACTACTCTCAGCTGCCTTTCCTCTAATGAAATTAGATGATGGTTTATCAAAAAAGGTGTTTGGGTGTGAGTGTTATGTACATCTCTACCCAAACCAAACTAATAAATTATCACCTAGAGTACTTAATTGTGTCTTTGTGGGTTACTAAAATACACAAAAATGATATAAGTGCTACTATCCTACTAGACGGAGAATTCTAACCTCTTTGGATGTTACTTTTAATGAAAGGAATTCCTTTTATCAACAAAACAAAGATGCCCAACCCCAACTGTTGATTGAGGAGAGAAGGGAAAGTTTAGACTTTCCTATTGAAAAAACACAACAGAGATCACAACTCATCAATGTATATGAGAACCCAAGTGGATCTCAAAATGAAGAGGTTGAGTGTGTTCCAAATTATAGTAAGGCACCTACATATACTCAAGTATATACAAGGAAAAGGAAATTAAAGGAGACTAATATTACTTCAAGAAATGAAACAAGTTTACCAATAGAACGACAAGCCCATTACAGTGATCCATCTGAAGAGACCAGTGTACCCAGACCAGTCACATGAAGAAATCTGCAAAGAGATTGGTACAAAAGATGGCTCTACACAAAAGGACAAGAATAGGATCTTTGAAAAGGATATAAGGCAAAATAAACCACTCCTTACCCCTTAAGTAGCTACCTTACCTTCTCAAAGGCTACTGACCAGTATAGGATATTGTTGACTTCCCTACACCAAGAATATATTCCAAAAAACAGTGCTGAAGCCCTTGCTATTCCACAAAGAAAAAAGGCAATGGAGGAGGAATTGAATCCATTGGAGATAAATCAAAAGTGGGAACTAGTCCAACTACCACCTATGAAGAAACCCATTAGGTGTAAATGGGCTTTTTCTCTAAATTAGTTATCAAATGGGAGTATTGAGAGATACAAGGCACAATTGGTAGCTCAAGGATATGCTCAAATATGTGGAATCGATTACGAAGAAACATTTGCTCCGGTAGCCAAGATGAATACGATAAGGATTTTAGTAGCTTTAGCAATGCAATTCAACTGGTCATTGCAACAGTATGATGTGAAAAATGCCTTTCTACATAGGGATATAGAGGAAGAAATTTATGAGAACGTACCTCTTGGATACTCACGCTCAATGACTAATCAAGTGTGCAAGTTAAGAAAGGCCTTAGATGGCCTTAAGCAATCACCTGGAGCTTGGTTTGGTAGGTTCTCACTGGCCATGAAGAAGTGCGGTTATTCTCAGTCAAATGGAGAACATAGTTTATTTAACTGACACACCAAAATTAAGAGAATAACCATCTTAATCGTATATGGTGATGATATCATAATCACCGGGAATAGCCTTGAAGAAAGAACCAAACTAGAACAAGAACTTATGGAAGAATTTGCTGTAAAAAACTTAGGCCCAATGAAGTATTTTCTAGGAATCCAAGCTACCCATTCTTCCAAGGGCATTATTCTCTCTCAGCAGAAATATATATTAGATCTTCTAACAGAAACGGGCTTTACAGACTATTGAAGTAAAACATGGAATGACATGGATTGAGAATGAACCGGAAGCAAATATAGGGAGTTATCAAAGACTAGTTAGAAAATTAATTTATTTATTACATACTCGCCCGGAAATCGCATATGCTGTAAACTATCTTAATCAATTCATGCACAATCCTAGAGTATCCCACTTGCAAGCTGCTAATTGAGTACTTAGATACTTAAGAGAACAGTGGGATGGGGACCAGTTCAAATGCCAAGGTACGTTCTCTCTTGACGCATATATGGACTCTGATTTTGCAGGGTCATTGGCAGATCGCAGGTCTACCACCGGATACTGCACATTTCTAGCTGGGAATCTAAATACATGGATGAGCAAAAAACAAGAAGTGGTTGCCCCGTTCCACTACTGAAGCTGAATTTCGGGCCCTATCACATGGACTCAAGGAGATCATGTGGATCAAAGGAATCTTAAGGGACCTCCAGATTAACTTAGATGGTCCAACACGAATCTTCTGTGATAATCAATCAACAATTAAAGTTGCACACAATTTGGTACAACATGATCAAATGAAACATGTCAGCATTGATAGGCACGGTATCACAGAGATTGGATCAAAATGATATTGATATTCCCTATGTTGAAACATCAGAACAATGAGCAGATGTACTGACGAAGGGACTACCTAAGGAGCAGTTTATGAAGCTAATAGGCAAGCTGGGACTGATAGATATCCACTCCTCAGCTTGAGAGGGGGTGTTAGAAATATAATGGTAGGTAAGGCATTATATAGAGGTTTGTTACAGCTGTAATTAGCCGCTAGACGAAGTCTTCTAAATACACTTTGTAACTAATGAAATAGATACTTCTTCTTTATTTCTGTCTTCCTTCTATCGCATCTCTTTGAGACCTCATTCTAAATCCTGTAGCAGATTAGATTTACGTCAGAAAAGATATTTAGTGCATACATTAGAAGGAACTTATAAGAAGATGCTCGTTAACTGTTTGCATACAAATAAGAACTTTAATTACACGTCACAAAAAATTGGATAACCTGAGCTACAACTCAGATGGAACAGATTAATGAAAACGATGCCTGCAAATGCACTGCATCCATGCCCACCAAATATAACTTTCATTGTTCTAATTCATAATCAATGTCACTGTACTTTGGTTTCTTCTACCAGATAGGGCACCAGAAATTTGAAGATCAAAACCCACGACCAAGAAGTGGACAGTGTCCAATAATTGACCCCATAACCAAGATCTCAGCAACAACCTTTGTCGTCATATGTATTCATATAATTTCTATGTCTTCATATAATTTATCTATTTTTAAGAAAAGGGAACAAGAAAAAAAATTAGCTTCATTTCCATATAAATAATGCTTTGTGCTTATTTATGTCTTTTGGTTATGAATTTAAATGAAGCAATCAATGAATCATAAGAAACTATTAAAGAAGAAACAAAACCTGCACGCCCAAAGAAGTTTGCAAGCATTGGTTGCTTATTTGGATTAGTCAAAACATGTGCTTTTCCACATTTGAAGTCCCCCATCCTTTGAAACAGTAGCAAGATATGAGAGAATCGGCATCCAAGAAATTGATGTTATTGGGTGGGAACCAACTTGAGTTCTGGAATAAAAACGGAAACCAGGAATCAAAACTGACACATACCAGATCAAAGTTACTTGAAAGGCAAAAAACTTCACTTTGATCCAAGAACAGTTTACGAAAGATGCCAAAAACTTCAAAGAGTGCTGAATCAAATTATTTGCTCCATTGAAAGAATAAGATTCTCATACAACACTCCTTTGGACTTGTTAGAGAGCAGATTAGCATAACAGCTAAGGGGCCACAAGGAACCCAAAGAGATTGATGAAGAGGCACATGGTAATATGAGAGTATTTAAGGAGGTCCAGACGCGGGTTGTTGACATTGAGGTACTTGTCTCTCACCTTCACTTTTTGTCTTCCCCCTCGGGATCTCTGTCCTCATTAATCCTCTCACTTCTCGATCTATAATCTGAGGACTCACCATAATCAATGGCTGATTCATCTCTCTCCTCCCTTCTTTCTTCCCCCTCTCTCTCTTTCCCAGGGCCCATCTAATTAATATCCAACCTCCACTCTCTCCAATTTGAATTTTACGGGGACCTACCATGAACTGGAGCAATTGCAGAGGTATTTTGCAAATCTTGGGATTACAAGGTGGTATGGCTCTTGAAGGGGTGTAACGATCAACTGGCACAAAGTTCATTAGAAAGTTAAGAAGACCCTGACCCCAATAATTATTCCCCATTCAGTAAGATTAAGAATATTTTTCCTTTTTCCTGAATTTCAAAAAGGCCAATCACCCAGTGAGTTGGTAATCAACCTGATGATGGGGGTATCAACCCCTATCAGTTTGCCTAAATATGATCCATCCCTCAACCCTAGCTACTAGGCTCAAGGAAACCAAGACGCCATAAGTTTATTTGTAGACACCGTCCTTCCCCTAAACAGCACCTCATTCCAGTGCAGCCATACTGCCATAGTACCACAAGTATTCAGGCCCCCCTCCTCTCCTCCTTCAGTCTAGAATGACATCACTGGATAGCAGCAACAGGTGCCCCTCCCCCCCCCCGCCCCCTTCAACAACACTTAGCTTTGCCACCCCTCCACATGTCTTTCTTTCTCCTCAGCAACTGGCTGCCAGTCTATAATAGACATCCTCCCTCGCATCAATGGCAAGCCCAAATACCACATAGATAAACTGCCAATTGCTGTTCCCAAGGTCTATGAGCATTGTATCTCCTAATCTTTGAATAATCCAAGCCCCACAAAGGCTGATTTGGCATGATTAATTAGAAGAGCCAAAAAATCTGCAAATAGATCTAGCAAAGTAGACAGGTTTCTTCGCCTCCTCCACTGAGCCTTATATGATAAGAGTGATGTCATCTGCATACTGCAAAAGAGGAATACTGTTTGGATAGTTTATCCTCTGGTTGCTTGTCAGCATTCCTTGTGAACACACTTTAGTGGTACATGTGGCTCATGCACCCACGACAAGGACAAACAGTAGAGGTGCAAGCCAGTATCCTTGCCTCACTCCCTTTTGTGGTTGAATCTAATCTCTCTCTGGGCCCCCATTCACTAATATGGAAAACGAATGAGTGGTAATACATCTCCTTACCCACATGATCCATTCCTTGGGAAAGTCTCTCCTTTTCACAGGTGACCACAAGAAGTCCCAATCTAAAGAATTATACATCTCGGCGAAGATGACCTTCAACATGAAACACCTAGTTTCTTTCCTTTGCCATGCTGCCATTATCTCTCCTGCAGCGACTGTGATGTCCTCCAATAGCCTTCCCCATCTGAATGCTAATTGGAATGGCCCTACTAGCTAAGAATAATTCTTTTAAAGATGTTTTTTTTTATTTTCTTTCAAAGATAATAACAAAATTCATAAACTTCTAAAACAGATTACAATCATTGTTCAATCAATAAGAACAAAACTCACTCAACCAAATTCAAAATCTCCAACTCTTGCAAAAAGTTATGCAAACATATTAGTAATTGTTAAAAGAAATATTTTTTATTATTTTTTTTAATAGTGAAAATGGACGGTCACCCGAAAAAATTGGTGACCAACCCATGGGACACGTTAGCTAATACATCAGGCCCCCTGGCCCTTGCTTTAGAGGACCAGGTTGTCACAAAACCCTCCACAGCATAGGCAGCCCCATCAATGGACGCCTCCCTCTTGTTGAACACCTTGTTGTTTCAGTGCAACCATAAGGCCCAGAGCACCGCGAGTATGAGAACCCCATCCTCCCTCCTTTTGCAATGCTCCCGCTGATTGACTCCTAGAAAGATGACTCTGAAGTTAAGTCAATTCTCGAACTAGTTTGTCGATCCTATATTGATCAAGCGAAGGGGCATCCAAAGAAAAGGTGTGCACAATCTTCCTCAGTGCCCGAACATAGACCGCACTCAGTTGAGGACTCCAGGTACAATCGTCTATGGAATACTCGAGCAATAAGACTTTTCCAGAGAAGAAGCCAACCGAATAACTGCACCGTGAGTGGGACCTTTTGTCGTCATATAAACCTACAAGCTCTATGGATCGAAGGGTTCTCCTCAAATTGCCCCTTGCATAGTCTCTTATATGCCCCCTGTACAAAGAATGGAGCACCGATCCATTCCCAAGTGTCACACACCCCTCTCTATGGTCTCTTATGCGCTATTGATTCATGTAATACCATGAACGTTGGATTCCATGTGCCGCCCTAGGACTCCTCCACCGTGACCCTAGGGTTCATAAAAAATGTTAATGATGGAGGAAATGCCTCACTTTGTATGCCTTGCGTCGACCAATCATTTGTACAGTTCTGAAACGCCGAACCATCTCCTAGGTGAGCTATGAAGAAGGCTAACATCTGCCAAAAAAAATATGTCCCAATCCTTTCCAAAAAGATGATGCCCCTTGAAATGGGGCGGTGTACCTTTTTCAGTTCAACTCACTGGTGTAGCTCTCCTTCAAAACTTGAGTGATTAGGTCTAGTCAAGAGCTCATAAACCTAGCAACCCATTTTGCTAGTAGTGTAGTGTTGTGTTCATTTTATGTGTATCAAGGATCCCCAAGCCCTCAGCTTGAATAGGTCGACAAATGTTATCCCATGACCCCAATGCTTGCCCACAACATTGGTCAAATCTAAATCCTTTCCACAGGAAATGTCTCATCAAACCTTCTAACCTCCTCCCTACTCCAATGGACAACTTATACACGGATAGCTGAAATATAGGGATTGCTGCAAGGATTGATTCCAACAACACCAGTCGACCAGGCTTAGATAATGATTTAGCCGGCCATCCCTCCAATCTCCTTTCCACTTTCTCAATGACAGGGTCCCAATCTATTCTTGACGTCATGTCTTTCTTCAAAGGCATACCCAAATATCTCATAGGTAGGCTCCTTATCAGTGTTCCCAAGGCCTTTGAGCATTGCAATCCCTCTTCATGGGTTATACCAAAACCCATCAAGGCTGACTTGGCACAATTTATTTGTAAGCTTGAAAAAATTTTCAAAAAATTTTTTGAAAAGAAAATTTTTTGTAAGCTTGAAAAATATGTGAAAAGGTCTAGAAGAGTAGATAGACTCCTTGCTTCCTCCAACGAGCCTTCTATAAAAATAGTTGTGTCTACTGCATACTGCAGCAGTGGGATACCCCTCAGGAAAACTGTGTTTAGAAACCTTGGAGCATGCCTTGCAAGCATACTAGAGTCATGCACGTGGCGAGAGCATCCACTACCAGAACAAAAAGTAGCGGCGCTGAGGATCATTGCTGTCTCATGCCCCTTTGTGGTTGAATCCATCCCCCTTCTGCACGCCTATTAACTAAGACTGAGAATGAGTGAGAGGTAATGCATCTTTATATCCATGATATCCATTCTGCAGGGAAAGCTCTTGGTCTCATGGACGACTACAAGAAAGCCTAATCCAAAGAGTCGTATGCTTCAGCGAAGTCAACCTGTGCTTTTGTCTCAGGCTGCTACTATTTTGCCAGCCACCACTGCGCTATCTACCAACAGCCTCCCTGGAATTAATGCTGATTGGAAGGGTCCCACTAACTCATTTATCACCCCTCGCAGCCTATTTTCTGGCACCTTTGCAATAATAAGATAAATGGAGTTAGATAGGGATATGGGGCAAAAGTCTTCAACTCTATCATCGCCTTGACGCTTTGGGAGGAGAAAAATATGTCACTTGTTGATTCTCTCCATGCCCCGATTCTCATGACAGAGATCCTCAAACATGGCCATCACATTGGGCCTAACCAAATCCCAAAAGTGCCTCTAGAAAAAAGCCTGGATGTCATCTGGACCGGGAGACCCTTCACCATTTAACCCCTTGATTTTTGCTCAAACCTCCTCTTCTAAGAATGGTTTCACCAAGATATCTCGTTGTTCTTGGGTCACAACCCAGTGCCCCCCAACCACACCACTTCAATCGCTTTTTGTTCCCTTTCCTAGAGGAAGATCTAAACTGCTCTGCTAATGCTCTGACCCACTACCTGTGAACCAACATGTTACTTGACTCCCAACTGTGATTTTCATGATTTGGTTTTAACATTTCCTACCATTTGCTGACATGTGGAAGAATTTTGTGTTAGCTTCCCCTTCATGTAACCACGGCTGCCTCGACCGCTGTCTCTTGCCCATTTCTAGCTTTTGATCTTCTCCCTCAATGATGCCCTGCCTAGCCTTGTATTCTTTCACTTCCTTTTCTTTTAGAGCTCGCCTATCCTCTAAACTATCCAAATGTTTTATTTTTGTTAGAGCCTCGTGTCTCTTTTTACTCTTCTATTCTCAGATGTGCTTTCAAAGAACCATTAGACGCCTCCGTACACCTTCAATCTTACGGGCTAGCCGCTTTGTCGCAGAACCATGGGTCACATGAGAGGACCACGCTCTCTCCACTTTTTACTTCAAGCCAACCTATCTTAACGTGATTTGTCAACCTTGAAGTATGTGGAATGCCTCTGTCCCTCATTTGTCGCCCACATAATTGGGTTATGATCTCATAGCGGTCTTGGGAGCTTGAACATCTGCTAGCGGAAAAGGCTCCACCATTTCTGTTGAGCAGTGGAATCTATCCAATCGAGAAGGCATGGTACTGCCATTTGTACTCCATGTATATAAGCAATCCACCGGCCCCATTTCTAGTAGCATTGCTTCTGATATGAATGTCTACAACCCCTCTAATTCACGGTCCTGCCCTCCTGCGTTGTTCGGTCTATCCTCCACCTCCAAAGTCACATTAAAATCACCCCCCATCAGTATGGGTGATCCTTGAAAGGCTACTACCATTTCCTCTAACTCCCCCCATAGTTCAGCCCTCCTTCTAACATTTGTTGGGCCATAGACTGAGATCACAACCACCTCCAGTTCGTCGCTATGCCTCTTTATCTTGACTGCCACCAAGAACTTCCCCGTCTTGGAGTCTACTTTAGTGAACACTGTCTTGTTCCACGCGACCACTACTCCTCCAGATCGCCCAATCACATTGACTGCTCGGAAGTCCTCCAAGAAACCTTGCCCCACCACATTTCAGTCCCAAGTTCCGCAACTCTCTAACATAGTTTCTTGTATACATGCCACCATGGCTCCCCATTCAAATAGATAACGCCCGACTATTCCCCTTCTCCATTCTTCACTAAGGCAACGAACATTCCATGAGATGCATCTCATGAGTGGCCAGCCTCCCCTACACCGCTGCCCCCTACCTTTTGCAGGCCTATTGCCTCTGCGAGCACTGTCACCCCATGGTTCATGAGGGGATCCTCCCTCGCCTTGGTCTCCTTCCCTACTCTCTTCCCTACCACCACAATCCTTGTTTCCTCTCCCTTCTCTACACTATCCACAGATCCCAGATGCGTTGCTACTTCCATACCAGTCTTCTCGGTTTTTCCTTCGCCACCAGTCTAAGTCTGCCGCTCTTCCCTACCATCATCCATGCCTTCACCTCATGCTTCACCCCCATTTTCCTACGTTTGTATACAAGGCCTTCTTTGATTACATGTCTTGTAGTTTGTGAGTTGTACTGCCTGCCTTGATGACTATTCGCTGTGGCCTTGGGCTCCATGAAAGCCAGAGTACTGATTGGTTCTGATGGAGGGCTCTTCGGCCTGTGCAACATCCTTTGGTCTTGTTGTCCATTTGATGATCTCACCCAACCTTGTCGACCTTGTCGTCTCCCTCTTCCATGTTTGTTAATGACCACGATTTGATGAGTCTCTGATCTCTACCACTCATTTCCCCCTCTTGGGCAATTTGCACACTTCCAGCCTCCTCTACCACCATACCTTTCAGTCTTGTTTGCCCCGCATCTCCCCAGTGTCCCTCCGTGGCCTCCATGTAACTCTGAGAGTGTATCAACTGAGGTGGCGGAGGCGGCTGGCGTATTACCATTCTCACCTTGAATACCCTTTCAGGGCTGCTGATCCTGGTTGCCAGCAGTGGTGGACATCATGAGAGTCCCGCCACTTTCAAAAGCACTATATTAGGATCTCCTTCAATGATTCCCTCCGACAATACTCTGCGGAGTGACCCAAATGGTCTAACCATGGCTCCTAGCGCTGCCCATGATCTATAGCCCAGGGGTACTCTTGTATCTAATATCGTCGTCCCTTCCTCTCTGTCTATTGCTCCGTCTATTGGTAAAATGCAACGCCATTTTACTTTGCTGCCAACATCCTCGTGGGGGTGATGGTTCTTCCTATCCCTGGAGTCTTCTGCTATCAGACCTGCCCTTGGGGACGCCTGACGAGCCTGGAAGGTCGATGACCACCTCCCATTTTGTCTCCCTGCAAAAGGCCCCTTCGGTCTTCCTTATGATCACTTGTGCCTCCATGAAGACATCTTGTCCAGCCCGCTCCCCTTAGTCCAGCTGCGCATGCAGCCCCCGGAAGGAGGTGGACTTCAGCCTCCCAATTGATCCACACCCCCCTAACTGGTGTATTTGCATTCCTGCTCTCAGTCGTGTTGTCGCGCACGGGATGCATCAACGAGTTCCTATCTTGCCATTGCAGGTTCCTGCGTGAGATCCTTTCCCCTGTGATGATCTCTGTTCCATTCGCAAACAGGAACTCCCTTTTTGGGAACCGCTGTATATGCCCTGCTGCAACCCCACTGCGACCTCGTTCTCGCACCCCTACACTGTCGCATCTCGCTTCGGACATTCTCTGCTGTTCGAAAAAATTTCTCTCTACTGAAACTGCCTAGGCAGTCCAATTCCTGATCGTTTCTCCCTCGCTCAAACACCTCCTCAGCCGACCGGACCACTAACCATCATCCTCTAAAACATTCAGTAATCAATTATTCTAATTGTGCATGTGAGATCCTCAAAAATCAACTGATGACAGAGAAATCTGTTTAATCTGAAATTAACTTACATTCCTATCACGGATGGCCTCTCAGTAGAAACATCCCATGCCAAAAGAGCTCCACTTCTGTCACCCACAAAAATCCACTCCAGAGTTGGATGAAATGCAAAAGCACCCGCACCAAGTAGCTTGATTGTATTATCAACTACTCCAAACCACAAAATATAACCCAAAATTGTTTCTTTAGAGACACAAGCAATAATGAAAATTAGAATCAACGGAGCATCTTACGTTGTAGAGTGTAATGAACAGCATAGGAGTTGATGTTGTATGCTCGAATCAAGCCATCGGCATAAGCAACATACTAACATGGAAGATAAAGAAAATGACAATGAACACATGATAGAAATCACGAGTACAAATCAGAAATTACCAAAATAGGTAACCGTGGGTGACAAGCTAAGTTAACGATAGGTTTCTTAAGATCTGTCTTTATCTTTGTAGGTGCTTTGCCTCCTTCAACGGTCCCCACAACTTCATAAAGAAATAATTTGCACGTTTATAACATTATAAAAGAAATTGAGACTCTGAATATTCAGTAATAGGGAACACCTGTGACACTCATCCGTTTGTGGAAACCAAAGAACACAACAGGTAAAAGAGGAGTAAGTGCAAGATGAACTTCTGCATCTGATGCAATGTGCTCTGTTCTCTTTTCCGGGGAATGAAGAACAAAGCTCTGTTCAGTGTCGAAATCACAGGACTGAATAGTACAATCCTGCAATAATCGTGAAAATATAGCATTCAATAGACCATCAATTGCAAGCTCAACAACTACCATTATAAAATAGGTTAATGATGTATTCAGCAGTTATAAAAGAAATGCATAAGACAACAGTAAATATAGTTACTGGAAGATAATGTGCTAAATCCTATATGCTCATTATTGTTCCAATCATATGGGCGTCTTATGTGGCTAATATGATTGCATTTTGAATCTATCAATGGGTATATATTCTGTGATCCTTGGGCTTGCCCTTATTCTTGTGATATCTGAAGCAAGAACTTCAAGATGATATAAGGACAGTGAGATAGTCCCTTTCTCCACATTTTTTTGCTCTCTCTGTCCTTAGTTATCTTCTTCTGTCCTGTTCTCCTCATTTTTATGCTGATAATGGAGACGCTGCAGAAGAATTGGGTTGTGTTGGAATATTTGAATGACCTGCCAAATCTGTGGAATGACCACTATAGATCATTGACTACTTACCAAAGAGGTAAAGGATACTTTTAGAGACAGAAATTACTGTATCTTGAAAGGACTGCAACAGGAGATTGAAAACATGAGTCAACTGTTCAGTCATAAAAATAACATTCCTGTAGATGAAATGGTAGTGCAAGTTATTAAAGAAGAAAAATTGTTGCCCATTTTTGGTGGGATTGACCAGTTGGAAAGTTAAGCCAGTCACAGGATCCTAAGAACCCTCCAAAACAATCTGACTCCAAAGTTGTCATCCAAAAAGAATCAATTCTCTGTACAACATCCCAGATAATCCAAAGAGGACATTGCAAAAAACATAAGCATACCAGGAAAGTCTGCTGGAAGCTGAATGTGAAAACATAAATTTTATTCAAGGCAAGTAGATGCCCGACTTCAACCAGAAGAGAGTCGTTGGGCTCAACAGTAGACAATTCCTCTTTGTTAAGAAGTTCAGGGCTAATTACTGTTATTCATCTGTAATTAGCATTTTACCTACAGGCCCATTATGCTCACTAATTACATATTTACCCAGAAGTTTCAATTATTTATAAATATGCCACTATCAGTAAGTAACCATTCACATTACGTGACCGTTGCTGAACAGCCACTTAAAGAAGCTGTATAAATACATCTTTCTAATTAATGAAAATTACCTTTCTTCTTACCTTTTTATAAGTATTTTCCCTTCTTCCAAACTCTGTCCACAGCTCTCTATCTCTTCCAGCTTACTGATCCTCAGAAATCAACACACTTACATTCAATTATCCACTAACATCCAATAGTGAAAAAGGAGAAATTTGACAATTACAGTAGGACTACGAAAACTAAAACGTTTCTCTCTTGCTCATCACTGGTGGTTGAATTTACATCTGTGGCCAGTTTGGGTAAACCCCTAAATTTTAATCGAATCTTATCCGTCACACTCTCTTATTTGTCACCCTTTGAGTCACAAATTTCCTGGATTTTAAACTCAAGGGCCAGTGATCAAATGACCCCTTGATCTAGTTTGCTTCTGGTATGGTTCCAACCTTACCCAGAACAGGAACTCTGAATGTAAGAGAATGATCCTTCTATACATGGGAAATCCTAGATACATGAATTCAAGAAACAGGAAAGAAACTTCAAGAGAAAGGGGAGGAACTTCAAGAGGCTTCCCCAGGCTCTCCAATGCCTCTCTCAATGGGGCTCCTGATTTATAGGCCTCCACCTGATTCAAGATTGACCATCTCAACAGCTGCCAGTATCCTAGGCAAAGCCCAGTAGGGGCTCAGAGAGGATTGACCTAGTCACGGTTCATTTCTTCTCAAGTTCATCTTACAAATCAAGAACAGAGTCTTACCAGTTCATTACCCATTCACCCTGTGCAAGTAACAGAAAAGTGCAAACTGCTGATGTGACACTCCAGATGGTAGCGGGAATAGGAAATAAAAATCTAGAGCATATAGGTAGACTAGAACATATTGTTCCAAAATTTGTATTATCCTAGTGTTCATAGAGAAAGTAGAATCCCTAGTTCCTTACAAAATTGAATTCATGCTATAAAAGTCTTCTTTGTATAATTAGGAACGAGGGTTAAAATTGAATTTGAGAGCTGGACTTGATGAGGTAAATGACGGATTATACTACCTTCCATTACAAGTGCAGCAGGGGAAGACTATAGGAGGGATCAAGGAGCTAGTGGTTGCCGCAGTTTTGAGGCCACCAAAGACTGAATACTGACTATGGCTTCTCCACATAAGATTATGGTGTCCTGCTTTTTCCAATTTCAAAACTGTTTTTTTTTATTTCTATTTCTTTATGTTTTTAAGCTTGAGTGCACTTCATGCAAAAGAGAAACATTGCAGAAATTCAGCTAATTATTATTTTACCAAAGAAAAGGCATTCCATTCAAAATGATCCATTGTGATAGGTGGGATCCTGCCCCATGATCAGGTGTGCACTATTAAAATTGGTTTTTAATTGGTGTCACTTAATTTGGCTGTTTTACTTGGATCTTCTTGGTTAAACATAAATCCAAGGTAATTGCTTGCTTGAAGAATTTCTCCAAAATAATTTAGAGGCAATTTGAGAAACTGAAGAATCTGTCGAACAGATAATGCTAAATATCTTTGTAATTAAGAACTTCAAAATGTTTTTAATATAGCAAGAGTGTTACCAGAAACATTGAGTGCATATCGCCCAGGGCAGAGTGGAGATGCAGGAAGGAGGAGGGTGTGGTACCTTTGAAAACCTACCGTAGAAAACATGTGGACAGTCATGGAGCAATGGCTCCTTAAATATCACCCTTTCCAGGTGTATACGGTTTCATGTTCCTGGTTAATATGCCATAGCAGCCTGGGTGAGGCAGTCACTCAGATTTTTTTGGGATAAAGAAGGAGGTTGTAAGAAGCCAGGCATTGAAGAACTAGGCTTCAAGTGCATGGGGGGAGCATCCAAGATATAAGCTTCATTCGGCTGAGAGGCTCCGGGTAACTCTAGTTCCCAGTGAATCATTGTTGCTTTTAAATCCAGGAGGCTCGATTGTCACAGAGTAGATCAGATCCTAATATTCTTCTCAAAATATCTCAACAGTGGATTGGGCCTATCCAAGAGATAGGAAAAGATCTACTTGTTCAAATTAGAGAGCAAAATTTTTATGAGACAAGAAATGCTGACTGCAATCTTCCGGCCAGGATGATATCCGACCCACAACTACAGGGAGCATCTCCTTGATAAGTAATAGAAATCGCATTTCCAAATGCTAAACTCTAAAAATGGTCTACCCCTATATGTGTTTGGATGTCAATGCTATGTGCATTTTTAACCAATTCAATGTAATAAGTTCTCATTAAGGGCAGTGTAGCATGTGTTTCTATGCTATTAAATTAGACAAACGCAGTATAAGTTTTACTACCCTGCTGCCCTGAAGATCATCTCAACTGGAGATGTAACCTTCAACGAAAATTAGGTACTTGAAGAATCTATGGTACCTGAAGAATTTCTGAGGGAAATAGACAAAAGGGTTAGTACTAGAGACCAATCTATTCTCTTGCTGGAAAAACACCTTTATCAGATCTCCATACCCTCCTACAACTATTTTTTTTAACATCAAAGGAAGATCACCTGAATTCGACAATCAACTTTTACAAGTACCCACTTCTTCCTAACCAAGAGGTCACCCAGCCCTGGACTGCCCAAGCCTGAGCACCCTTAACCTAGGAGTTCTTCTCACCCTGGAGTTCCTCTCCACAGGAACCCATCTCTACACTACCCCAGCCTGAGCAAGCTTAGCTCTGGAGTTCTTCTACACCCTGGTGCCCCTTTTCTCAGGAGGTCACCCATCTCTAAACTGCCCAAGCCTTAGCACGCTTAACTGTGGGGTTCTTCTCTATCCCTACGCTAACCATCCTACACATATTTCAATGAAAGAAAAGGAAATACCAAAGAATTGGCAACCCAAGATAACATCACGGACAAACAGAAGTGGTCAAGAAACATTCAAATGCTGGCAGCACATCAAGTACATGGGTACCTAAAAGGGACAACAGGATGGGGATCAAGCTTCAGATGCTGAGGTATGCTTACTCTTGAAATATTCATAGATTCATATTTGGTTGGGTCTCTTGTCAATCTCTGGTCTCCAACAGGCTATATTTCGTTCCCTGATAGAAATCTCATATCCACAATGCCCATGAACCATCACCCAAATCTCTCCAGAGGTAGAGATTTGGGTGATGGTTCATGGGCATTGTGGAGTAGTCTAGATTAAGCTGGAACGACCAATCAACCTTACAAGTAGCAACAAGTTTGTAATCAGCATAGCCCATGATCCTTTACATCATGACCAGATGCAGTATGTTGACATTGATTGACATCTTATCTAAGATATGCTGGAGTCCAACAATATCAGCACGTCAGACACTGGATTGTAAGAGAAGAGAGAGGACAAGGTGACCAAGAGGTTGAAAAGGGATCAGTTCACAGAGCCAATTAAAAAGCTGGGAATGCAGGATGTGCACTCAACTTGAAAGGAAATGTTCAAAGCTAGGGTAATAATTATTTTTTTGAATCAAGATAGCTAGGCTAATGATGTATTCCATCGTTCTACAATAAATGCATTTGACCATCATAAAATATAGCTGATGCAAGATAATGGGCAAACTCTTTTGAAAAAAATGGGCAAACTCATATAAGCTCAATATCTCTATTTCATGTAAAATTCTATACATACGGCATCTTACATGAAGAATATGATCACATTTTCAGTTTATCCAAGGAAATCTATCATGTGCTGTTTGATCATACCCACATTCTCATAAGATCTATAGCAAAAACTTCAACCAGGACAGACATTAACACATCAAGTAGATGCTTCAATGGTTTCCCAGGAAAGGCTATCAGTTAGCTTAATTACAGAATTAAATTAATTATCTCAGGGTATGATCAGAGTGGATCTAAAAATTTATTAAAAAGATAGACGAAGAATAAAATAAATTTATCTATATTTACCTCAACTAATGATATAATGAACAAATCTACGCTGATGCTCCACATTTTCTCAAATGAATTGAAGCATGCATTAACTCAAAATTCCTTCCTCCACTATTATAATATTCTGTACAAAAACTTATTCCCCTCACATTGAACTGAATCTTAAAATTTATTTCTTTCTCAATAATCTCCAAAACGTGGTGTGTTTCAATTAAAAATTGTAAATACGGAAGGTCAACTGTGATGATTTATATTTTAACAAAAAAATCAAGAGGGTGGAGACCTCATTTGTCCACACTTGTATGATAGGGAAAGATGATAACTTTCGAGTCTTTATATCTGTGATTGCCAGACAGATGAAAAATTTTAATTTTAACACTTTCCATTTGTTTAAAGTAAAAGAAATTCAAGGATATCTAAATTTATAAGTCCATCATGATTGTCAGTATGAAAGTATTGCCACTTTATCCCAAAGTCTTAAATGTTTTATACTATTATGTACACATTCAATATCAAACATTAAAAATAAGGTGAAAGACAATAATAACAAGTGAACAAAGAAATAACTGACCCTTAAACTAACCTCAAGAATAGATATCACAGAATGAAGACTTGTGGGACTATACAACATCCGAACAACGGGTGACCCAACATCAATTGAACTAATCTTACATCCGCTGAGTGCATCAAACTCTGCATGAAAGGATAAGAATTAGACAGTTCACAAAACTAGAGCAAGTAACACGATCATAATTATCAATTCTCAGACAAAAAATAGCACATCAATCCTAAACAATTCTCGCCAGAATTAAAACACGAATTCAGAGCTGATTTAATCATGCAACTAAAAGAAATCTTAAAGAAATCAACCCTGGTTTAAATTACTAGTAATCTTAAAGAAATGACCGAAAATTACTAATATTCACTTCATTTATCAATTAAACCAATAAACGTCATTTCCCAGGTAGAGATATATGACCAAAAAATCGTTAGACGATAACATACTTTAATGAGGCAGTGCTATCCACGGTCTCAAAACTAAATTCTTCAAATTTTCTGTTTTGATCTAACATTCCAAGGACCATAATTCACGTAAATTAAATACAAACATTCAAAACCTAGATAATTACCGACCACTAAAGTGAAGCAGAAAATACATTTATTAGGGACAGATGATAAAAATCACTAGAAAATAGCACAACTTCAACAGGCAACACCATTCTCAGTCGCACAACTAAATTCTTAGAAACCTACTGTTTTATTCCAAGTACCTCGGAACCATAAATTCACCTCAATTTAATACAAACATCTAAAACCCCAGTTAATTATCGGCCGCATAAGTGGAGAAATAATCGACATTATTCAGGCACAGATGATCAAATGTCATTAAACAAGAACAAAACTTGATGAGGCAACGCAATTCAGTCTCACAACTAAATTCTTCAAAATCTCAGCTTCAATTCTAACATTCCAAAAGCCATGATTTACCTAAATTCACCTGGATAATTGCCGACCATATTAGAGCAATAAACATCATTTTCAAGGAGCAGATGATCAAGAATCATAACATAAGGGCACTAGACAAGAACAACTAAAGTCTTCAAAATCGGTTCTTCGATCTCAACGATCCAAGAGCCAAAACTCGCCTAATTAAAAACACAGATATTTAAAACCTAGACAATTACCGACGATATGAGTGCCGACGGCAACAGCTATGATCGCTTGAACAGGGTGAAATGCCGCAGCGTGAGGTTGGAGCGCCTTCTTTCCCCGAGCGACGTGCTTCAGATCGAGATGATGCACTGGCTCCCATTCCATCCCCATTCTTCTCCCCTCCTCTTTTCCGTCTGCCCACCAAAGTCGCCAAAATCACCGTCAGGAGCACACCATAGCGCCGGGTCCCTAACAGATTGTAAGAATTTTCGAAAACTAACACTTCGGACGCAGCAGATCTCGGCACGATCTTGGTCTTTTTGCTTCTCTGTTCGAGATCTAGGAGGAGATGAAAATTGAATCGGTAAGATGTTCCGGCGGACCACGTTAAGTAGAGAAATTTAAATTTAAAAAGAGATTTTTAAACGTGTTTTTCTGTGAAACGAAAATCTAGAGGTTGTAATGAGAAAACAACTTGGGATATATACATAAAATGTATCTATAATTCCTTTTTTTCCCTAAGAAGTCATTTTTTACTTCTTTTGGAAATAAACATTCTACTAGTAAAAATGTCATCAACATAAATACTTCTTGGGGTGAATGCATAGCACCGCAATTTGGGTAATGAACCATATAGATATAGAAAATTCATCATAAACTTTATCATAATGTATGCTAGTTGTGGAGACCAATGTGAAGAGCAAAAGACTATCAAACATTTTAGATGTGCGATATGGCATAGATCTGAGGATGACTTCAAATTGATTTAGAAGCTATGAGTGTGGCTTGGTGAGATATGGCATAAACACTGATGGAGAGAAGCTTGGTGAGAAAGCCAAGAATATAAGAACATAATGTAATAGCAGGGAAGGAGTAGGTGTGGTCAAGCCTTGTCCTTTAATGATGTAAGAGCCAGGATCAATGATGGTGATAGAGGGGTGGGAAGTTTAATCTAAAGACTAGTGAGAAACTAAGGCTAAAATATGAATCATGTGAGTAAATGTCCTTGAGTTGACAATCTAAGATTTCTATGTGAGAAGATCATGTATACTTGATGTGAAGGGATGAATAACCATAGCGTAGGCAAAAGATAGTGTCGTATTAGCTTGCTTCCAAGCTTCATGTTCTTTCAGAGTAAATTTCATGTGGATCATTGAACTAATGAAGTCAAATTTTCCAAGGCCACATGGAATTTAGATTACGCTATGAATTTAAATTCATTAGTCCAAAAAATTGACTTCATTTTTTTGGTGCTCTTTGGAGAAAGAGTTCACTGAATTGATCAGTATGAATCCTTGAATGGTATTACACCTAACCATCAATCCCGTTGATTCATGTCACAGTTGAGTATCTGGTCCTTTGACGTGAGACACCAAAGACATCTTGTAAATGGGTAACTAAGTTTCGATTATGACTTACGAATCCCTAGCCATGGGATCTCTAAAACACCATCTATTGGATACCGTATGAAGTCCTCAAAGATGATTATATGAAAAATATGTAATAGTCTGTTGTAGGTATTTGAAGAGATTAACTTATGAAATCATATGTTATGAAATCGTTGACAAGATAATAAAAATATTAGAGAATATGTTCTCAATAATTTCCTCTTTGCATAAATACTTACATCAATGATTAATTAGGGTTTGATATGTTGGTTTAAGTGGCTAAGGGTAAACATTGAGGGGGGGGGTGTTGAATGAGGTTCGTTGAAATTTATTAACTCTAATTTTTCTTAAATATTTACTTCTTATCCATCTGGAGAAAGAGGTAGAGGATATAGATGTCACAATTTTTTTTTATACAACTTAGGCTAGTCCTTAATGTTGTTAGGGGATATCTAGCCTTGGTGATGATAAGCCCTAACCAAATTTTGTGTGAATGCCCTTCAAGAAAATCACTTGGAAATAGGGCTTAACTAGGATATCAAGAAAATAAAGAATTGATGAGGCTCTATGATAACATGCAATTTATACATGTAAGTATGTGATTATTAATGCAAATTTAGGCATAAAACATTTCATTCTTATGCATATTATCATACTTTGAGTGCATATCTATCATTTCGTACATTTTTAAATTATAATATCAAAATTCATTATTTTAGGGATAATTATGCATAATTAAATGAATATATTTTAGAATAGATTATTATCATACATATTTGAGATTATAATTGGGTTTTAATAATAAGAGAAAATACTTTTATAAAGTCATTTATTTTTCTAAGAGAAATGAGTATATTTTTTAAATCATACTTCTATCATAGGGGAAGGGGACAATCATTGATTTGTGTTATATTAACTCACCCATCTAGAGCAAGGCATACACTGAAATTAGAAATATATGATCTACCTATTGCCTTTTTTTGGAGAAGACTCCTATTCCAGGGACTGATCATTGTGTATACAATAATTGATTGATAGGAAAGGTAGAAAGAGAACCTCTTAACGCATGGGCTTTGTGATGGAACGAATCGATGCGGTCATTAATTGCACACCGATTCGTGTCAACAATTAAACCAAATTTACCAATTTAATGATTTAATTACGAATTGAGGGGTATAATGGTAAATAAGGGTCGAATCCACTGGAGAAAATAAGGGATTTTCGAGAGATTGTTTGGAATTTGATCAAATCGGACGATGAACTGTTGATAGAAATTAGGGAAAATAGTAGATTTAGAAAGATAACTCAAAGACGAATCCACGAAATCAAAAATCACTCGATTTGGATTAGTATTCGTGGAGAAATCAAAGAGCGAAGTGGAGAGAAATTTCTAAACGTGATTAAGAGAAAAACTGAAATTAAAAACTAAATTAAACTAAATTACGACCCTAAATTACAAATTGATGATACATAATGAATGATTAGAGGGAAAACATGTAATCTAACTCGAGATAGCGATCGAAATGATCCAATTAATCGCCAAATTCAAGGCTTTTCATTCCGCGATTTCGAAAACAATCGTCGGTGTTCAAGAGACGAATTCTCCTCAATCGATTGACGAAATCTCATTTTCAATCACTCCGTGGACGTGAAAATGAGTCTAGAAGAGATTATAAGCGAGAGATTAAAGGATATATGTGTATAGATAGATCAATTGAGCGAAATCATCTAAGAATACATCAAAATGTCGAAGAACATCTCAAATTATAGTGATTTTGGGCGTAACCATCCGATCGGGCGTTTCCTCTTCGATCAACGGCTCTGATTGATCGCATTAATGCGAATCGTTACCGTTAAGTCTCGTTTGTTGGATCGCAGATGGAGCACTCAGATGAAGCCATGTGATCGCTCGTTATAAAATGCCTTGAAACGGTCGTCGTCGGATCGCGATCGGACGGCTCTGATCACGTGCGCCACGTCACGTGCGCGCTTTAAATATTCTGAAAAATCGATTTTAAATTAAAAAATTTGATTTTTAATTCCGGAAAATCCTTAGAAATTCATTGAAAATTCAAAAAAATTCAGAAAAATTTGGAAAAAATCCCTAAAAATTAGAAAATTCATAACTTTCAAAATATAACTCCAAATTAATCCAAATTTCTTTCATTAGATCAGAAATTTAATTATCTATCATTATAAAAAGTCAAAATATTTAAATAAAAAGAGAATAAATTATTATTTCAAAAATACACTCATTTGTTCTTGAAAAATAAAACTTTAGAAAAATCATTGAGTGTATATAAACATTTTCTCTTATTATTTATCATTAAAAACCTAATTATAATCTCAAATTTAGATGTGAATAATCTATTCTAAAATATATTCTTAATTATGCATAATCATCCCTAATTTAGTGCATTTTGATATTATAACTTAAAATTGCATGAAATGATAGAAATGCACTCAAAGTATGATACCATGCATACAAATAGAATGTTTTATGCCTTATTATGCATTAATTATCATGTATTATCATGTTAAGATTGCATGTGATCACTTTGATGCCATGTAAGTTATAAGTGGGATTATGACATACTGAGGTAAAAAGATAGATTTGTTGTATACATGTATACTATAAGAGGATGTTATCCAGCCCATCATGAGGAGCCCACTAAAGGCCTCTCTTTCTAAACTCTCTAATTCTAGGTTCTTCTTCTCTCCTATTTATAAAAAAATGTAATGCCTTGTCCATAAATATAATGTAATACAATGTAGTCTACTTTAGGGTTTCCTCTCTTCTCCACATGTATCAAAGTTTTTGCATTCCTAAGGCTAATATATTTTCTAGTGTCTTTCTACCCTATGGGAAACTTATTTCTAGAACCCAAATTTCACGTGCAAGTTCTCCAAGGTGATTATTAGCTTCAAGCAATTCATCCAGACTGTGAAGTTGAATTATAATGGTGTAGTTGCCTTCTATATGTAGCTTGTGTGTGCGACTTGAGTTAAATCTTTGTGATAATTTTCTTTTGCGTATATATTATGCATATGGTTTTGGGGCAGTTGACTTTGAGTGCACCATGTTGGTGATTTTTAGTGAGGATCTCTTCGAGGGGATTCTTCTATGTGAGATTTCTATATGTGATGATTCCTCTAGAGTGTCATCTTGCTCCTCCATTGCACACAATTTTCGTCCTCTATGCCACTTTGCTACTTGATTGCCATTTCATGATTTGGAAATTGGTCAACAAGGTATCTACTCACTTTCATCTAAGTGCAATTTTATGCACACCTGTGCTTGTTCCCCTCTAGTGACTTCTAGAAATTTTTGTGGTGATTTTCACAAACACAATTAGGGCTGAGAATGCCCCACCCCCGGAAACTTGCCGTATTGCTCCTACTACAAAAAATGGGGAAGGGAATTGCCCCCTCTCTTGCTTTTACTCCCATTGGCAATGACAAAGGAGGGAAATTGCCCCCCTCTACTTGATTATCATGATGGGAGGAGGGAACACCCCCATCTTGTGCTTCTACTAACAGTGACGTAGGAGGGAATTCCCCCATCTTCCTTGTGTGCTCATATTGACAAAAATGGGGAGGGAACCGCCCACCTCCCTTGGTCCTAGTGAAAATGGGGGAGGGAATTGCGCCCCCTTCCTTTTGCTCCTTTTGTTGACATAAATGGGGGACGAATCGCCCTTCGCCTTGGTATTGATGGAAATAGGGGAGGGAAATTTGTCCCCCCCCCAATTCTTACTTTTGCTTCAAATGATGATGGGGGAGGGAAACCCGCCTTCCCCCTTGCTCATGTGGAGGATGAAATGGGAGGATGTCACTACCACACCCCCCCAAATGATTGTTGCCACTTGTACTTGTCGTTCACCCATCTAGCCTACTGTCCATGATGTTGGCCACTGCTTGCCAACTGGCCATCAGGATATTGGCCCACTTTCTTTCTGCCCCTATTGCCACTTCATGCCATGCATGATGCCCATACGCATACGCATGTCACTTGCTTTCTTTGCTCTATATAACTCCTATAATGGGGAAGGGGGTGTGATGGGATTTGAAGTCAACAATCCCTCCAAAAGTTTGATGTGAGCATCGTACACAGTAAAAACTAATCGAATTAAACATTAAACGTGTAGAAGCACCAAGGGGAGAGGATATTATCATCTAGTATATATTAAAACCATACTTACATGATTCAATTGAAGGAGACCTCTAAGCCATTCGAATTTTTGACCTCTAGTAGTATCCACACGATCTCTAAATGATTGGATCTCCTCTAGAATACTCATCATCATGAGAACAGAAGAGAAGAGAAGTGAAGAGAAGAGAGGGGAGAGTTTTCCTCTAGGCTTGCATGGGTATCTCTATTATAGACATTCTCCCCAATTTATAGACTTTGAGAATATGAAATTTTCACAAAAACCCTTATTATTATGTTTATATCCATCAACCTCCATTGACCTTATTTGTGTAACCCTTTAGGTACATATATATTGCCAATTAGTTACACCATTAACCCAATGACACTTATTAGTCCTCCTCATTAATTAATTATATCAACAAATATATTAATTCATTAAAGATTGATTTAACCCAATTGACAGGTTGAGTTGCAAGCTCGTTGGGGGCTAAGCTGCGCCTCGAAGTCTAGGAGATGCGGAGTATATGAGAACTCTCTCATGAAACCTTACCTTCATCAATTATTGTGTACATATAATCCTTCATTCACGCAAGACTCATGAATGACTTAGGATATGGTTAACTGTCAAATCCTAATCGGTCACTTAATTTAGTACTGATGTGATTAAGAAATCTTTGAGAACGCCTCTAAAAATTTTACTACCTTGGCCAAGGTTTTAACTGCATTTCATTCCTTGAGTCATTCTCCTCTTGTATCCAAGGTAGAGGATCCCATATTGACCACTCAATTGCCTTCAAGGACTTCATCCCATCTCCAATCTAAGATGTTATGGAAATCTCGTGGCTAGGGATTTATAAGTCATAGTAAAAAAATAATCATTCATCCACAAGATGTCTTTGGTATTTCAAGTAAAAGGATCACGCAACATGAATAAATCTTATTGAGAGTTTGGCATAATACCATTCACGGATTCATACAGATCAATTCAGTGAACTCTTTATCTAAAGAGCACCCACTATCTATCATTGTTGTCTCTACACCTATGGCCACAAGATCAGTCATACTCATCATATGAGTTAGATCACATAGTACTATTTCTGTTCAGATAATTCAATATCCTTCTCAAATATCCCACAAATATGAATATTTAGAACATATGCCCAAAAACTAATAAACACTATATAATGATCTCATCAAAAATTCACTTAGTCATTGGGTATGCTCATGAACTTCATTGTAAACATCGCACAAGAATGACAATGAATATAAGTTCATTTCAATGAATGTAAACAAAAGATGAACGTGTGATTGGCTTGTAGGCCACAAAATATTTATCAGGGGGTGGCAAAGGCACTTTGCTTGCATCAACAATGTCCTTCCACACTTGCTATTACCCCTCAGTGCACCTACTAATGACCCCCCAATACACCTACAAATATCCTAGTGCACCTTCTAATTCTACCCCCCCCCCAAGCACATGTGCTAGTGCCTGATAACATGCTAATTAGACATGATAATTCATGATTATTTATGCAAATTAAGGCATAAACGATTCCATTCCTATGCATGTTATCATATTTATAAGTGTTTATCTATCATTCAATGAAAAAGTCATTATAATATCAAAATACCTTAATTTTGGGTTAATTATGATAAATTAAAGATAAATAATTTTATAACCCATCTTTACTTGATATTATAAGTAGTTTCTAAAGTTAAATAATGAGAGAAATCATTTTTATAAATATTCATTTAATACTCTAAAATTAAGATCTAAAAGAAATGAATGTAGTTTTGAAATAGAAATTAAATATCTTGTTATTTATTAAATTTGACTTTTTAGAATGATAGAAATTAATTTTTGGATAAAATGAAAGAAATTTTGATTAATTTGGAGTTATTTTTTAAAAGTTATGAATTTTCTAATTTTTAGGGATTTTTCTAGATTTTTTCTGAATTTTTCTGAAATTTTAATGAATTTCTAAGGATTTTTCGGGATTAAAAATTGATTTTTCGAATCAAAAATTAATTTTTCATATTTATTAATAGCGCGCAAGTGACATAGTATAATCTGGAGCGTCCGATTGATCGCAATCAATGATCAAGGGCGCGATGCGACGTGGCGCATCGTGGGACGTCCGATCGCGCGTGAAATCAGAGCCATTGATCAGCACTTAAGTGATGGGGTACGTGGCGAAATCGGATTCAACAGATCACATTTTATTCTCAGCCCTTAATCAAGAG
Source organism: Lemna minuta (assembly GCA_024174645.1). Classification (NCBI taxonomy): domain Eukaryota; kingdom Viridiplantae; phylum Streptophyta; class Magnoliopsida; order Alismatales; family Araceae; genus Lemna; species Lemna minuta. Next base: position 20,308,593 of record CM044101.1, on the reverse strand, counting down.
GAGTTACAACAGTCGAGATTAAATCGACGGAAAACGCATCAAGATCGTCCGATCGCGATCCAACGGCGAGCGTTTTTATGCGTTTTATAATGCATGCGACGTGGCTTCATCTCGGGCGTTGATCAGAAATCCAACTGCTGTGATTTAACGGTAACGATTTGCATCCGATGCGTTTCATCAGAGCCGTTGATCGCAAATTGAATGAAGATCGGACAGTTACACCCAAATCGCCTTATAAATTTAAATATTCTTCGAGATTGTAAAGTATTCAACAGCAATTCGAGTAAATCGAACTGTTTAGACACCAAATCTCTTGAAATCTCTTGTTCCTAATCACTTCAAAACTCATTTTCGCATTCACGGAGTGCTTAAGATCAAGATTTCGACGACCGACGAGGAAGAAATCGACGCTTGAACTCCATGAATCGTGATTTCTGAATTTTGATGAATAGCCTTGATTCAGGCGATTTATTGGATCAATTCGATTGCAATTGTGGGTCTAGGGATCATTTTTTATCCTAATCTATCTTTGATTAGTATTTAATTTCATGTTAGAATCATAATTTTAAGTAATTTCAGTCTTAATTATTGGATTTCGCGATTTACCGTTTTTGGAAAAGTCGTCTCTATTGAAATCTTCAATTTCTCCGGGAAATCAAAGTCAAATTTATTGATTTTTGATTCTATGGAATTGTCTTCAAGTCCTCTTTCATAAAATATCTATTTTCCCAATTTCTATCACTGATTTATCGTTCGATTTTATCAAATTCGAAGAGATCATCAGAATTTTCCCTAATTCCCTATGGATTTCGACCCTTATTTACCATTATACCCCTCAATTCTAATTAATTTCATAAAATTGGTATGTTTGGACTTTGTTTTGACCCTTGACTGTGTGTATTAAATGACCATTCAGTCTCGTCTTGTCAGTGCCGCCTCCTCTAGCACACCTACTGTTGGGTTTTGAAGTCGATACAATTTTTAAAATTTTGATCAAAACATAAAATGCAATGGAATACATTGAATCAATTATTCACAACATTGAGGCACCAAGAAAAAATGATCCTATCATCTAATATGTATGAGAAAACATACTTATAGGGTATCCTTGAAGGAGTTCTTGAAGCTATTCAAGTGTCTAACTTCTAGCAGTATCCGCACAATCTCTGAATGGTTGGATCTGCTCGTCATTGTTCTTCACCAAGAAAGAAAGAGAAGAAAGGAGAGAATTCTCAAAAGGCTTACATGGGCCCCTTGAGTTGTGGTTGTTCTCCTCCTATTTATAGACATTTGGTATGAGGTTTTTTTCATAAAAATCCTCATAATTATGTCTATGTCCACCAACATTCATAGACCTCATGTGTGTGACCCTCTAGGTCCATATATCTCACTAGTTAATAATTCTATAGACCAAATAACACCTTATTGGTCAAACTTAATTAATTATCCACATCCACATATAGATTAATTATTCAAGAATTGATTTAACCCAATCGATAGGTTGAGTTGTCAGCCCATTGAGTGCCAAGCTATACCATGTACTCTAGGAGATATGGATTATCTAAGAACTCACTTATAGAACCGTTTTCCGACATTCACATGTATGTATAATCTTTCATCCACATGAGACTCATGAATGACTTAGGGTACGGTCAACTATCAAACCCTAATTGATCACTCAAGTTAGTATTGATGTTTGTAGAAAATCATCAAGAACTCCTCCGTTATTTCCACCACCTTGGCCAAGGATTTCATCACATTTCATTCCTTGAGTGAGTCTCCTCAAATACCGAGGGCGGATGATCCCATCTTGATCACACAATCATCTTCGAGGACTTCATGTCGTATCCAATATATGACATTTTATACATCTTATGGCTAGGGATTTATATGTCATGATCAAAACACGATCATCCATCCACAAGATGTCTTTGTTGTCTCAAGTCAAAGGGTCACAGACATAACCATGACATGAATCAACTTGATTGACAATTAGATATACTTAGCATTCAAGGATTCGTACAGATCAATTCAATGAAATCTTTCTTCAAAGAGCACCCACTATCTATCCTTAGTGTCTCCACACTGGTGGCTATTAGATTAGTCATACTCATCATATGAGTTGGATTAGATAGTGCTATTCTTTCCGAATAATTCAATGTCGTTCTCGAATATCCAATGAATAGGAATATTTAGAAAATATATTTAAAGACTAGTGATCGCTATATTATAATCTCATCATAATTCACTTAGTCATTTCATATGAATGACTTCATTGCAAACATCACACAAGAATAACAATGAATAAAATTCATTTCCATGAACATAAACAAGGTACATGAAAGTGTGATTGGCTTATAGGCCACATAATGTCCATCACCAACTAGTGCCCCTTGGTGCACCTGCTAGCACCGACTAGAGCCTGCCCCCACCACCCTAAGTGCACCTTGCTAGTGCCCACAAGCTCTCTTGTTAGCACTTCCATACATGCTTGCTAGTGACTTTGTGCACTCTTCCTAGCACCTCTATGAATCCTTGCTATAGCCTCTAGACTCCCTTGCTAAGTGATGAATCGAGACCGCGAGGTCGTCAATTGCACATGGTCTCGTGTCAAAAATAATTCCAAACTTACCAATTTGATGAAAATATCTCGAATTGAGGGGTATAATAGTAAATATGGGTCGAATCTCACACGGAATTAGGGAAATTTCTGATGATCTCTTTGAATTTGATCAAATCGAACAATGAATCAAGGATAGAAATTGGGGAAAATGGTATATTATGAAAGAGAACTTCAAGACGATTCAACGGAATCAAAAAATCATCAAATTTGACTTTGATTTCGCAGAGTAATTGAAGATCGAAGTGAGGGGTGATTTTCAAAAATCGGAAGAACAAAATTAACAAAAATAAAATAAAATAAACTTAAAATTACTAATCTGAACAGAAATTAAACAGTAAGAGATGATAGATTAGGCAAAACCACTTCCACTAACTTACAATTGCGATTGGATTAACCCAATTAATCGCCGGAATCAAGGCTTTTCATTAAAAATCCAAAAATCGCGATCGTGGAGTTCAAGCGTCGATTTCTTCCTCGTCTTTCATCCAAATCTTGATCTTAAGCACTCTGTGGACGCGGAATTGAGTCTAGAAGCGATTGGGATCAAGAGATTCAAGAGATTTGGTGTCTAAACAGTTCAATTAGTTTGAATTGCTCTCGAATGCTTAACAAAGTAGAAGAACATCTCAATTTATAGGGATTTTGGGCGTAACCGTCCGATCAAATTGATCAACGACTCTAATGAAACGGTCCATCGCGAACCGTTACCGTTAAGTCGCGGCCGTTCGATCGCAGATGGACGCTCGAGATGAAGCCACATCGACGCGCGTTATAAAACGCCTTGAAACCGTCTCCGTTGGATCGCGATTTGACGCCTCCGATGCGTTTCATCGCGATTTAATCTCGACCATTATAACTCTTGCGATCAATAGTCGAGATTAAATCGATCCAGTGAACCCCGATTTAAGCCACGTGGGTCCATCTGATTTAAGTGAAGATCAACGCCGATATCGCACGCGCGATCGAACGTCCCACACGTCGCCACGTCGCCTCATTGCGATCATTGATCGCGATCAATCGAACGGCTTTGATTGCGCCACGTCACCTGAGCGCTTTAAATATTCTGAAAAATCAATATTTAATTAGAAAAATTGATTTTTTTAATTCCAAAAATCCTTAGAAATTTATTAAAAATTCAGAAAAATTCTAGAAAAATCCCTTAAAAATTAGATAATTCATAAATTTCAAAATATAACTTTAAATTAATCGAAATTTCTTTCATTTGATCAGAAATTTAATTATCTATCATTCTAAAAAGTCAAAATTAATAAATAACAAAAGTTTTAATTTATTTTCAAAAATACATTTACTTCTTTAAGATTTTAACTTTAGAAATTTAAGTATATGTTTATAAAATGATTGCTCTCATTATTTAACTTTAAAAATCACTTATAATCTCAAGTAAAGATAGGTTATAAAATTATTATCTTTGATTCATCATAATTAAACCCTAATTTAAATTATTTTGTGATTATAATGACTTTTTCATAGAATGATAGATGAATACTCATAAATATAATAACATGCATAGGAATGAAAGCATTTATGCCTTAATATGCATCAATAATCATGTATTATCATGTCTAATTAGCATGTTATCACTAAGAGCTCCCCGTGACCTTTCTAGAACCATGTCTATCTCTACTAAGTCCATTGAGTGCCCTTGCTAGAGCCTCTCTGAAACCTTGATAGTGCCTTTGTGTGCCCTTATCAATGTCTTTTCTGCACCCTTGCTAACACCTTTGTGCATTCTTGTCAGTGCTTTTGGGCGTCCTTGTTAGTGTCTTTGTGAGCCCTTGCTAGTGTTGGGATCTAAGCTTGATAGGCCTTCAAAATTTTGAATCAAAACATCGAAAACAACATAACACATTGAATCCACTTTTTAACTCTAAAATATACTAAATCCACTTTTTTAAAATAAAAAAGAAGATAATTTTATAGTTTATAAAAAAAATTTCTTTGATTATATTAAATTAAAAACTTGAATAAAATCTCAAATATAATTAAACTAATCTATTTAAAATTCAAATGCATGATTAATGCATGATTAGCCTTCAAAATGATACATTTTGATATTTTTGATATAAATTGCATAGATTGATGAAAATGCACTCAAAGTATGTTAACATGCATCAAGAACATATGAATGGTGTCCTAAAATGCACTAGTAATCATGTAATTATATGTGAATATTACATGTTATTAAGCCTCTGTAAGAGGATGATGAAAATTTGACGGAAGGGATGGATTTGTTGAGATTACATAATTGGATGGTGAAATAATTGGGCAGGGGTAGGGTAAATTAGTTATCTAAAACCTTTTACAAATTTTTCGATTGTTTACTCTATATCTCACATCACTTGTGAGCCAAATTTTTTTTATACTAGACAAGGTATCCAACACTCCTACATTAGCACCAAGAGGAGATAGTCCTCCAAGAGTTACTTGTCACCTTTTTAGTCCCCTAGTACCAATTACAAACTAGCCAAGTCATTCAAATCAAAGTCCAAACATAAATGTACGATCTAACCTACTCACGCTCGCAATTAGTGACCTCACTCTACCAACTTCCTTCTTTACTTCACTTCTTATCTCGTCTCCCATGGGCTGACTCCCAAAGCTCTGCACACGCTCCCTACTTCCCTTCATGTTAAATTGTTTTCTCTAAAATCCTTGAGCCTCATCACTAATCTATGAATGTCTCAAGTAGTTCTCTTGACCTCGATCCCATGCGATTGTATAAGGTAGAAAATAAATGCACCACAAGTTGGGTTTTTGGTCAACCACTATACTCGTCCTTAGATAAGATAATAGACATTATGTGGCTTATAAACCAATCACACTTTCATGTATCTCATTTATGTTCATTGAACTAAAATTTATTCATTATCATTATTGTGTGATGTTTACAATGAAGTCTATGAGCATATGTAATGACCAAGTGAAATATGACGAGATCATAATGATGGATATTATGTGGCCTATAAGCCAATCACACTTTTATGTATCTTGTTTATGTTCAAGGAAATGAAATTTATTCATTGTCATTCTTGTGTGATGTTTGTAATGAAGTCTATGAGCATGTGCAATGACTAAGTAAATTATGATGAGATCATAATATGGTGATCACTAGTCTTTAAATATATGTTATAAACATTCCTATTCCTGGGATATTCGAGAAGGACATCGAATTATCCGGAAAAAAATAACACTATCTAATCCATCTCATATGATCAATATGGCTGATCCTATAACCATAAGCGTGGAGACACTAAGGATAGATAGTGGGTGTTTAACGTAACGTTATCGTATGGTCGTTAAATACACACGATATAGTGTCAAAACAAAGTCCAAACTTACCAAATTAAATATTAATTCACGAATATAAGGTTATAATAGTAAATAAGGGTCGATTCCATGGAGAATTAGGAAATTTTAAGAGATATCTTTGAAATTCAATCAAATCGGACGACGAATTGAGATTAGAAATTGGGAAATTTATGATATTAAGAAAGATAACTCAATTGCAAATCCACGGAATAAAAAATTGAGTGATTTGGATGAGAATTTGTAGAGTAATCAAAGTTTAAAAATGGAAGAAAATTCATATAGCGAAAATGATTTAAAACCGAAATTAAATTGAAATTATACTTAATCTACGATTCAAAATATAAAATTAACACTAAATGATGAAAGATTAAGATGAAAACACGCAATCTAACCCAAAGTAGCCTTCAAAATGATCTAATTAATCGTCGGATGCATGGCTTTTCATTCCGTGTTTTTTAAGACAAAATTGAAGTTCAAGATGTGATTTATCCTCGATCTCTCGATCAATTTTCGATTTCAAGCACTCCTTGGATGCAAAAACGAGTCAAGAACACAAGGAAATCGATTGGCGCTCGAATTGTGGTGTCTAAACAGTTCAATTATCTCAAAAATTCAAGGGCGAGTTTTTCCGTTCGAAGAACACTCTAATTTAAAGAGAATTTGGGCGTAACCGTTGATCTAACGAACGCCTCGTGATCAACGGTTGCGATGAAGCACCTGTTGATCAAAGCGGTGCAATTAAGTTGCATCCGCTCGATCACAGATGGAGGGCTGAGGTGAGTCCACGTGTTTAAGTGAACAAGCGCGTCGTTTCAGATTGGCCGTTAGATCTTCATCCGATGGTCTTGATTAATCAGAGTGTTCATCGGTCGCGACGAATCTCAGCCGTTATAACTCGTAAGATCAACGGTCGTGATGAATTCACTTAAGTCCGATTGAAGCACGTGCGCGATTAAAGATCGGGTGGACCTCGCGTCCACGGCATCGACACGTGCCATTTCTCGCAATTTGAATCTAACGCTCCACGCTCTGCCACGCGTCCTACAATCAAAAGAAAAGAAAACCAATAGTCCCACACGGAGGAAATTAAGAGAACATCTCGTGTATATAATGTAGAGAAATTTTAAGGGGTAGAGAGTTCCTCTATGGAATGCTTATATGTACTATAACCTATGTATAATAAATATAATATATGTACACGTCACATCCACGCCACGCAGACACTCGCGTGGGTCCGCGTGGCTCTGCCACGTGGCCTTGCATGCCACGTCGCATCCACGTGAGTCCCGCACGATATATACCCCCTTTTTGCCCATCTTTAATTAATTTAAGCCATTTAAAAATCGAATAAATTCAGATAAATTCCAGAAAAATTCTTATAAATTGTAAAAATTATAACTTTCAAAATATAAATCCAAATTAATTCAAATTTGTTTTGTTGGATCAGAAATTGAATAATCTATCATTATAAAAAATCAAATTATTGAAATAATAAGAGAATGAATTTTAATTAAATAAATACATCCATGTATCTTATAAAATAAATTTATCGAAATACATAAATGTTAATAAAGATCCTTTCTCTTATATTTTCATCATTAAAACATGATTATGATCTTAAATATAATTAGGATTAAAAATCATAATGTTTAATTATGCATACTCATCCATAAATTGATGTATTTTTAGATCATAACATGAAATGATACAAAATGATAGAAATATACTTAAAATATGATAATATGCATACATTTAGAGTAATTAATGCTTTTATTTGCATTAATAATCATGTAAATTCATGTATAAATAGCATGTTATCAGTGCTCTTTGGAGAAAGAGTTCACGGAATTGATCCGTATGAATCCCTGAATGGTATTATACCTAACTGTCAATCAGGTTGATTCATTTCATGATTGTGTATGTGGTCCTTTGACTTGAGACACCAAAGCCATCTTGTGCATGGATGATCGTGTTTTGATTATGACTAATGAATCCCTAGCCACGAGATATCTAAAATATCATATATTGGATACGACATGAAGTCTACGAAGATGATTATGTGATCAAGATGGGATCATCCACCCTCGGTATTTGAGGATATTGACTCAAGGAATGAGATGCGATGAAATCCTTGGCCATGGTAGTAGAAATATCGAAGAAGGAGTTCTCGATGATTTCTACACGCATCAGTACTAACTTGCGTAACCGATTTGGGTTTGACAGTTGACCATACCCTAAGTCATTCATGAGTCTAATGTGGATGAAGGATTATACATATATGGTAATCGATGACGGGAAGGTTTCATAAGTGAGTTCTTACATACTCCATATCTCCTAGTGTACGTGGTGTAGCTTGGCACCTAACGGGCTGGCAACTCAACCTATCGATTGGGTTAAATCAATCCTTGATTAATTAATCTATATGTGGATGTGGATAATTAATTAAGGTTGACCAATAAGGTGTTATTTGGTCTATAGAGTTATTAACTAGTGAGATATATGGACCTAGAGGGTCACACACATAAGGTTTATGGATTTTGGTGGATATAGACATAATTATGAGGGTTTTATGAAAAAACCTCATTCCAAATGTCTATAAATAGGAGGAGAACGACCACAATTGAAGGTGCCCATGCAAGCCTTGTGGGAATTCTCTCCATTCTTCTCTTTCTCTCTTGGTGAAGAGCTTTGAAGAGGAGATCCAACCATCCGGAGACCGTGTGGATACCGCTAGAAGCTAGAAACTTGAATAGCTTCAAGAACTCCTTCAAGAAAACCCTGTAAGTATGTTTTCTCATTCATACTAGATGATAGGATCATCTGTTCTTGGTGGCTTGATATTTTGAATGTCCGATTCAATATTTTCCACTGCATTTGATGTTTTGATCAAAATTTTGGAAAGTTATCGACCTCAAATCCCATCACATAATACCGTGATCACTAGTGTTTAACCATATGTTCTAAATATTCCTATTCATGAGGTATTTGAGAAGGATATTGATTATCCGGAAAGAATAACATTATCTAATTTGACTCATATAATAAGTATAACCGGAGTGGAGATACCAAGGATATATAATGAATGCTCTTTCTAGAAAGAGTTCATTAAATTGATCTGTATTAATCTATGAATTATACCTAATTTTCAATTATGTTATATATATTATATGGCCTACTGATATGCATAAAAATACGGTCGTTGAATGCGCAAATTCGCGTATCAAAAAAATTATTCTCAACCCTTCAAATCTAATTTTGTAAATAAGAATAGTGGTGAGTCGAGGTCAAATCCACAAAGAGGAAGGTTAAAAGATTGAAATCAAGAAATATGTTTGGTGTTTTTAGATAAAGAAAGCGGAAATGATCGAAGAAAGGAAGAAGATGTATGTGGAAAAGACGGATGGAAAATTATCCTAATCTAAAGATTCATAATGAAAACACACTTAATGATGCTCTCTAATCAAAACCTACCTTCAAGAGCTTGTACATTTTTCTTGGACTTGGCGTCTTGCATCCAACACTAAGAATGAAAAGAAAAGAGAAGAAACTCACGAAAAATGATGCTCCATACATGAAGAGTGATCAATCGTTGCCTTCTTTACTTCTTGCTAGCCAACGCTAGAGGCAAACAAAGAAACATTGATTTTCCTAATTTTTTCATCTCAGAACTTAAATCAGCCCCAAAAAATTCATAGATCTTGAAATGAAGATCATGCCCATGAAATTTCAGCCCCTAACTCCATCAGGATCGTAAGCTATCAAGATTTTAATTTTGATGAACTCTGAACCATTGATTTCATTTCTCTCTCCTCAAATTCTGCCTGTCAACTCATTCTAGGCGAGTCAAACTTTACTAAAACACATAGAATTTACATTAAATACCCCTCAACTCTCTCCTCTCTCCTCTGTTTTCTCTACTCTCTCATGCAATGACGAGGAGAGAAGACGTGAAAGAGGGATTAGAGAGATGCACGGGAGGTGCGAGGAGAGCGGAAGCAAAAGAAGCGGAAGAGTGTAGAGAATCATCGTGGAAATAGAAGCGAAGAAGGAAAGAAAGGAGAAAGAGAAGGGGGAGTGAACCGCTCCTCGCTACAAAAATTTTCAGAGAGAGAGAGAAATAGAGAGCGAGAGAGGGAGAGTGATCGCAAAAGAGAGAGAAAGGAAGGAAAGATCGATCGTGGGAGAGAGAAGGGGTAGAGGAGGGAAAGAGAGGACAAATCTCCCCCTCCTCAGAGAATTACATGTGCACGTCGCGCGTGCGGGAGAGCCAGACGGAGAGACTGCCGAAGAGAGGGAAAGTGGGAGAGAGGGAGAACGATTGAAAGAGAAAAGGACTACAGAAGAGAGGGAGAGCGATTGAGAGAGAGAATTACATAGAGAGAGAGAGAGCCTCTCCTTGCGACGAAGTTGTTTTGCGTCAAGAAAGAGGGAGAGACAAGAAGAAAATGAGAAAGAAGGAAGAGGAAAAGAAGGAGAAGGAGAAGAAGGAGAGAGGGAGCGCAACCCTCCTGGCAACGAAAATTTCCGTCGCTGGGAGAGAGAGAGAGAGAGAGAGAGAGAGAGAGATGGCGAGCCATGGCGGAAAATTCTATCGCGAAAGAGATAGAGAGAAAGAGGGAGAGAGAGAGAGAAAGAGATTAGGGGGGAGAGAGAGTGAGAGTCTCTTGTATCTTTTTCTCTTTTATATTTTTAATTAATTTTCATTATCAAAACAACATTTTTCAATGATTTTCATTTCCAAAAATCTTCCAAAAAGTCCAAAAATATGAATAAAAATATTAATTTCCTATTAGAAAGAAATTCATTCAATAAAATTCATGATAAAATGCACTTTCTAAATATTTTGATGTCAATTAAGGCATTATGAGTAGACGTTTTATTTTATAATCAAACAAAATTATATTCTTGATAATTCAATATCATTAAATTCTCATAAAATGCTAGTAATTTATTAAAAAATCAAGAATATATTTTAAAACGTAGAATATATCAATTTAATTCTTTTAAATCATGATAACATACATTTAAGATTATATTTTAAAGAAGAAATGCATGAAATTGCATGTTATCACCTGCAAGCTAATCATACTTTCATTTTTCCTTTATATTATTTGAAATGTACTTTTATTCATTGTCATTCTTGTGTGATGTTTGCAATGAAGTTCACGAACATATGCAATGATCAAGTGAATATAGATGAGATCACAATAGAGTAATCTTTAGTTTTTGAACATATATTCTAAATATTTCTATTTAGGGAGTTATTGGAGAAGAACATTGAGTTATTAGGAAAGAACAACACTACATGATCTAACTCATTTGATGAGTATAATTGATGACATGAAGAATCTATGTGGTCGTTGAAAACACGCGAATAAGTCTCAAAACAAGTTCCAGACTCACTAATTTTGAGAAATAATTATGAATTAAAGACTATAATGGTGAATAAGGGTCGAAGCCACGACAAATTAAGATATTTTTAAGTTATTTCTTCAAATTCAATCACATCGAATAATGAATTGAGGAGAAAAATTAGGGATTTTGACAAATAGAAAGATAACCCAAAGCAAAAATCCACAAAATAAAAAATTGCTCGATTTGGATCAAGATTCGCGGAGAAATTATAGAGCAAAAATTAGGTAGAATTTCTGAACTCGAAGAGAGAGAAAACCAAAATTAAATATAAAATTAACCTAATCTAAAATTTGAAATTGAAATATGATGTTATAGGAAGAGAGATTAAGATGAAAACACGAATTCTAACCCAAGATAAAATTTGAAATGATCCAATTCATTGCAGGATCAAAGGCTTTTTATTCTGCGATTTTGAAGACGATTGTCAGCATTCAAGAAGCGATTTATCCCTATTTTCTCCACAAAATCTCACTTTCAAACACTCCTTGGATACGTCAATTGATCTAGAACACTAAGGAAGCAAGAGATTCAAGGATTGAGATATTTAAATAGTTCAATTACTCAAAAAGCCCCAAAATACTTTACATCGTCGAAGAACATGTGTATTTATAGACTAAATTGGCAGTGGTCGTTGATAACATGCAATCTTAACATGCAATTACATGATTATTAATGCAAATTAAGGCATAAAATATTTCATTTTTATGCATGTTATCATACTTTGCATACATATCAATCATTTCATGCAATTTTAAGTTATAATCTCAAAATGCACTATTTTAGGGATAATTATGCATTTTTAATAATATATTTTGAAATTAGATTATTATCATATATATTTGAGATTATAATTAGGTTTTAATATTAAATAATAAGAGAAAATACTTTATATACACTCATGTATTTTTCTAAGTTTAAAATCTAAAAGAAATAAGTGTATTTTTGAAATAGAAATTTATTCTCTAGTTATTTATTAAATTTAAATTTTTAGAATGATAGATCTTTTAAATTCTGGTCCAATGAAACAAATTTAGATTAATTTAGAGTTATATTTTGAAAGTTATGAATTTTCTAATTTTTAGGGAATTTTATGAATTTTTATGAATTTAAAATCGATTTATTTTATTTAAATTCACTTTTCTTTTCATACAGTTGACGTGGTAGCAAGTGTAGTGTCCGATCGCGTGATTAAATCACGATCGTCGATCATCAGTTAAAAGTGATGTGGCAGCACGTGGAGCGTTCGATGGTGCGATTAAATCGTGATCGTCAATCGTCACTTAATGGCGGGGGGTACGTGGCGCAAATCCATTAGTCGTCGAATCGTTTGAAAATGATTTAGTCTCAGCCATCGATCTGACAAGATATAACGGCTGAGATTAAAACCGAGCATCAGATCAAGATCAAATGGCGACGATTTGATGCGGTACTTATAACGCGCGCGACGTGGCTTCATCTCGATGACCATCTGAGATCCAATGGCAACAACTTAACTGCAAAGATTTGCATATCGGTGTTTCATCAGATCCGTTGATCGAAGAATAAACGCTTCCTCGGACAGTTACACCCAAATTTGCTATAAATTGAGATGTTCTTGGACATTATAAATCATTCTTGGATATTTTTGAATAATCGAACTATCTAGACACGACCATCCTTGAATCTCTTGCTTCTAATCGCTTCTAGACTCATTTCCGCGTCAACGGAGTGGTTGGAAGTGAGATTTTGTTGATAGAATAGGGAGAATTAGCCTCTTGAACACCGATGATTATCTTTGAAATCGCGGAATGAAAAGCCTTGAATCCGGTGATTAATTGGATCATTTTGATCACTATCTTGGGTTAGATTATGTTTTTTCCTCCTAATCTTTTGTCCTATATCATTAAATTGTAATTTAGGATCGTAGATTTAGTTAATTTCATTTTTAATTTTGGATTTCTCTCTCTTCTCGTTCGGAAATTTCTACCTAATTCGCTTTTCGATTTCTCCTCAAACCTTGATCCAAATTGAGTGATTTTTTATTATGTGCATTCGTCTTAGAGTTCTCTTTCCAAATCTATCAAATCCTAATTTCTCACCTCAATTTATTGTCTGATTTGATTGATTTTCAAAAGATCTCTCAAAATTCCCTTATTTCTGTGTAGATTCGACCCTTATTCACCATTATACTCCTTAATTGGTGATAATTTGATAAAATTGGTGAGTTTGGTAATATTTTTGACACAATTGGTGTGTAATTAACACCCGCATTAATTCGTTCTGCCAGGCATTAGATTTGACTCTTCATCTTCAATCGACAACTCATATGAAACGCTTGGATGCAAATAGTTGTCATTAAGTCGCATCCATTCGATCGAAGATGGAACGCTCAAATTTGTCCATGTGAAGAAGCATCACGCAATCGCATCCGTCTAATCATGAATCAACTCCTGAGATATCTCCAGGCGTCCATTGGGCGTATTTAATCTCAGCAATTCTAACTCTTCAAATGAACGACTGAGATTAAATCAAATTAAAATGAATCATCGCCCAATCAAAGTGTGCCGCGTAGCCCCTCACTTAAGTGAAGATTGATGATTGCAATTTGATTCACACGATCGCACGCTCCAGATTTTGCCACGTCAATTGTGCATAAAAATAAACACAAATTGTCCCACATGGCAAAAATCAAAGTGGATTGATGAGTATATAAGGTACGAGTGATTAGTGAGTTGGAGAAAATTCTAAAATGGGTGCTTAATCTCACTAATCACACACGCATACACATACGCACAAATGAGCGCATGATAACATGAAATCTTAACACGCAAAAACATGATTATCAATGCAAATTAAGGCATAAAACATTCCATTTGTATGCATGTTATCATACTTTGAGTACATTTCTATCATTTCATGCAATTTTAAGTTATAATCTCAAAATACAATAAATTAGGGATAATTATGCATAATTAAGAATATATTTTAGAATAGATTATTCCCATCTAAATTTGAGATTATAATTAGGTTTTAATGTTAAATAATAAGAGAAAATGTTTATATACACTCATTTATTTTTCTAAGTTTTGTTTTTCAAGAAGAAATGAGTATATTTTTGAAATAATAATTTATTCTCTTGTCCGCGTCCATGGAGTGGTTGAAAGTAAGATTTTGTCGATCGATTAGGGAGAATTCGCCTCTTGAACACTGAAGATCGTTTTCGAAATCGCGAAATGAAAAGCCTTGTATCTGGTGATTAATTGGATCATTTCGACCGCTATCTCAGGTTAGATTGTGTGTTTCCCTCCTAATCTTTCGTCATGTATCATTAATTTGTAATTTAGGATCGTTAATTTAGTTAATTTAGTCTTTTAATTTTGGATTTCTCTTAATTCGCGTTCAGAAATTTCTCCCTAATTCGCTCATCGATTTCTCTATGAATCTTGATCCAAATTGAGTGATTTTTGATTCCGTGGATTCATCTTTGAGTTCTCTTTTCAAATCTATCATTTTCCCTAATTTCTCACCTCAATTCATTATCCGATTTGATCGAATTTCAAAAGATCTCTCAAAAATATCTTATTTCTCTGTGGATTCGACCCTTATTTACCATTATACCCTTCAATTCATGAATTAATCATTAAATTGGTAAGTTTGGATTTTATTTTGACCCTTGACCGTGTGTTCAACGACCACTCAGTCTCGTTCCATCAGTGCATACACCCACATGCGCGCACATATGCATACGCATGCGCCATGTGGCAATGCGTTTTCGCCCCTGCCACGTCAGCACGCGATAAAAAAATTTTATTCATTTTAATTCAAAATATATTCAATTAAATTCAAATAAATTCATAAAAATCATAAAAATTCCAAAAATATCCATGTAAATTAGAAATTTCATATCTTTCAGAATATAACTCTAAATTAATTTAAATTTTTCTTATTTGATTAGAAATTAAATA
Source organism: Lemna minuta (assembly GCA_024174645.1). Lineage (NCBI taxonomy): Eukaryota > Viridiplantae > Streptophyta > Magnoliopsida > Alismatales > Araceae > Lemna > Lemna minuta. Next base: position 20,293,281 of record CM044101.1, on the reverse strand, counting down.
ATCTATCATTCTGGAAAAAAAATTTAAGAAATAACAAGAGAATAAATTTATATTTAAAAAATACATTCATTTATGTTAGAAAAATAAAGTTAAGAAAATAAATGAGTATATAAAGAGTATTTTCTCATATTATTTAATATTAAAACCTGATTATAATATCGAATATAGATGAAAATAATCTAATATTTAATTATTTCTCTTAATTATTCATGATTATCCCTAAATTAGTGCATTTTGAGACTATAACTTCAATTTTCATAGAATGATAGATATACACTCAAAACATAACATTTATAAGAATGGAATATTTATGCCTTAATTTAGGTTAATAATCATATTAATTCATCTGTAAATTGCATGTTATCAATTGACCCTGTGGCCATCGATACAATGACACCAAGGATAAAGAAAGAGTGCTCTTTAGAGAAAGATTATGTACGTGCTCTTTGATGACATGAAAATTATCTATGAAAAAGATACAATTATTAATACAAATTAAGGCATAAAATATTCCATTCTTTTGCATGTTATCATATTTTTTAGTATATATATATATATATCATTCTATGAAAATTACGTTATAATATCAAAATGCACTAATTTAGGGATAATCATGATAATTAAGAGAAATATTTAAAGATTAGATTATTCCCATTTTTTATTTGAGATTATAATTAAGTTTTAATGTTAAATAATAAGAGAAAATAGTCAACTCCTTGGCTTACTAAGAGTCTTTCCCTTACCCTACTAGGTAAGTGTCACTAGTATTGAGTCCTTCCCTCAAGTAAGTCTAGTTTGCACTGAATCCTTACTTTACCCTCATAGATAAGTCTACCTTGCACTGAGTCCTTTGCTTACCCCTTACAAATGAGTCTGACTCTTAAAGAGTTCTTTGGATGTATAAGGGGTGGTCCTAACTATCTATGTATTAAATGAGTTAATAATGGGTCAAATGATATATAATGCAAGATAGTGGATGAGAAATTTAAATTAATCCAAGAATAAAGAGAAGCAAGGAAATAATATACACTACATAAATTCAGCGAGATGATTTGAAACTCTAAAGAAAATTGAGAGAACAACTCAGTTTATAATTTGATTAGAATTGAAAACAAGATCACGAATTCTAATCAAAATAACACATATAATTATAAGATATCGTGGATCGTATCTTTAGCATTTGTATATTTCACACTTTCCAGTAGCAAACTTTATTCTAAGTAGATGGTGATATTCTAAATGAAAAAAAAATTCATCGGCCTTTGTTGTGCACATTGCGTATAAGCATTTCAATATGTTGAAAGAAATAGAACTAGAACTCGCTGAACCCAATCCTTTTCTTGAAAAGGTGAATCATCTATCTAAATAACTTAAAATGGTACATAAATTTTGGGACCTTGCATAAGTTATGCCATGAAAATTGCATGATTCCCATGGATCCATATAATCAAATAAATAATTCTTGCTAAGTATTACAACAAATACCAAGCCACCAATGGTAATGAAGGTTCTTTCTTCATGGAAGATCATCCAATCAAGGTAATTTTCTTTGTTACTTGTCTTGGAGACAATGCAAAGAATATCTGCTTGAAAATTTCAATGACATGGGACACATAAGATTAAACCATATCTATTTGCCCTAAATTGGGGTGATTAATTAAGTGTTCTTTGCTGTTGTGCCCTAATTTCTATGCCCACCGATTTCGACATTTTTAAGATGCCTTTAAAGACGGGAAATTTTCTTTTCTGGAAATTATTTTGGAATTTAATGGAAATTTATTGTTGGAGAGCGAAGTTCAGGGTTATGATCTCACGTGGGCAGATAAAGAATTATCGCGACACAAACACGTGGGCTGATCATCTTTGACCACTGACCTTAATTGACTTTCAACGGATTAAACAATTATTTATTTCCCTTCTCCAGGGACACCATTCAAATATATACGTCATGGATTTTCTGATCAATCTTGTCAATCGCCTTCTCGAAGGATGGATAATTGACGGCGGCCAGTCCAACCCAGCTACCAGCCCTCCTTCCTCCCCTCCTCCATCCTTCTCTCTTCTCTCATAAATACATTCTCTCTCCTTCTCCAAACCGAACTACACAGAGAAAAAGACTAAGCTTCTTTCTTCCCCATCCTCCCTCTCCGGGGGCTAGAATAAGAAATAGAGCGGGACAGGAAGAGTCTCCTTCGTTCAGCCTCACGTCTCGCATAAATCTCCACATCCTCGCTTGAAACAGTGAAGAAGGGAGGAGGGGCTAGTGGAGAGAGAGAGAGAGCGAGGAAGAGAGAATGGAGGTGGAGGTCAGAAGAATAGAGCTACCATCTGAGAATCGGCCATCCTTGAATTCTTTGAGCGCCCCAACAAGCCCAAGAGCAGCTAAAGAATGGGCCGATCTCTTCTTCACGAGCGCTCCCGCCAGCCCTTCTCGCGCCGCCGCCGTTTTCGGCGACCTCAGCTCCTCTTCTCGCTCTTACGCCACACCGCCGCCTGATGACGACCTCGACGACTTCGCCTTCGATTTCAACGGCGGCGCCTCCCCTCTGCCTGCCGACGTGCTCTTCGACCACGGCGTCATCCGCCCTCTCAAGCTCCCCCCTCGCCTCCAATCCCTCCCACCCCCGCCGGTCTTCTCCCCCAAGTCAACGGCCAGATCCGGGTTCTCCCCGTCACCGCGGCGTAGCCCGGCGCCCGAACTCGACCCCTTCGCCGCCGCGATTCAGGTGACGACACGTGGCAGAGAACGCGACGTCCCGAAAGTTAAGCACCGCGCCGCCAGATCTCTCTCTCCTTTAAGAAGGCTATTCGACTCCCACGTCAGCCCGGCGGCGCAACGGAAATCCGGCAGCGGGAAGTGGCGGCTGAGGGATCTCCTCCTCTTCAGGAGCGCTTCGGAGGGGAGCGAGAAAGATAGAGCGAGAAAGTACATGATATCGAGGGAGGAGAGAGGTCCTAGTTTCAGGTCAAATGAAGGCAGCGCGAGACGCAGCGGCGGGTCGGCGCACGAGAGGCACTACGCCGCCAACAGGGCGGCAGCGGAGGAGCTCAGGAAGAAGACCACGTTGCCGTACAGGCAGAGTTTGTTTGGGTTTTTGAGCTTCAACCCCGCCATTTCAGTGCTCACTAAAGGTTTCACTTCTTCCCGTGGCCGCCAAGAATGAGGTATTCAGCGAGGAAGAACGGGAAAATGAATTAAAAAAAAAAAGTTTTTTTGTCCAATTGGATCATGTTGGGAGGCACACTGAATCGTTGATCATGTTGGGCGGCACACCGGATTGTTCTCTGAATGGTCGGGATCAATAGAAAAATGAGGCTGAACAACTGTAAAGATCTTTTATTTTTTCTTTTTCTTGTACGCAGCAGAAGAATGAAAATGGTTATCTTTCTATGAAATATTTGATTTTGTTTCTGATTCTTTGAGTAGAAACTCTAGCCCTCCTCCAAATTTTCCTTTTCTGTTTCTGATTTTCCGCAGTTTTTCGGTTTCCATGAGCGTTTTCGAGGATTATGAATACGGGGGCGAATTATTCTTTCAAAATTCTTTTTTGGGAACCTTTTTCTTCTGTTATTTATTCTACCCTCAGATTAAATATTGGTTTCAAACGTCTGTTTCTTGGTTGGTGGAGACTTGTCGTGGATAATTTTCTAATTAAAAAAGTTTCAGGCAAATAAAATCATAAGAATATTTTTAAGGACATTAATCAAATAGTGACAGCGGAGGCCGCCGAGTCCATGTTGGAGGGAGAAAAATGGCGGCACGTCTGTTGACAGGGTACCAAATGTCAATCTGGCGACATCATCGAAACCATTGACATGGTCACCTATCGGCTGATGAACGGCTGAGATTGAAAGCAGGTGTAAGCGGATAAAATCCAGCAGTTAAAGAATGATCGCGATTAGATATGCCAAATCCTTTGGAGAGAGAAACATAGATGGTAGATGAAATTATGACGGTCAAGAAGGGCAATTGGACAGGGAGAGAGAAACTGGTATCCTAGAGAGAGAGGATGAAGATAATGCCCTTCATCCTAGAAGACGGATAATTATGAGAGAAGATAGTTCTAGCCTCTAGAGAGAGAAACCTGGGCATTAACTGCGGTAAGTAAGATTATTCTCGAGGGAGGAGGAAAGAAGGACAATGGCGGAAATCATAATTCTGCCAAGAAAAATAACCTACGTGTCTAGAGAGAGAAAACAATAGAAATGATGTGGCAGACATTTTCATCCCTCGACATTGACTGTGGAAGAGAGGAGGAGGGGGGGTGGGGGCTCCGGGCATGAGTTTGACCAACAGTGCCGTCCGATGGCGGCAATCAAAGATGTTGCGTCTTGTGAAAATGATATCTGAAAAGGAAGAGTCAGACGACGTGGCATCTGCGCTTGAAACCCGGGCTAGTTTTACCTGTTCGTTCAAAGCTTGAATCTATCAATCTAATATCTCTGCCCCCCTCCAATTCCCCGTCTTTCTCTGTGTATCTGTCTATCTATCTATCTCTATCTCCCGGTATCCATCTCCTCTCTCTCACTTTCTATTTTCTGCCAGCTGTGTGCAGTTTGGTCCTCCCTCTCATTGTCTCAGCTGGCTTTATTTACTTGACTTTGTCTACATTGGGACAGGGAAGAACGGTTTCGTTGTGTTCACGAATTAACATGAAGATTAACACGAGCAAAACCGGACAAAATCCAACATCACCAGGAACAAGACCATTTTTTCACAGCCGTTCGTTCACGGACGAACAGATTCGTTTGCGAGTGCAACTCGCACGACTTTATTCCTAGGCCTTGCAAGTCGCCGCCGCCCAAACAGACGATAGCGAGCGGTTGGGGGCACGGTCTAGGCTACGGGGGCGTTGATAGGGCGACATTATGATGTCTAGAGAGAGAGGCTGTCACATCATTCAGTTTTAGCGTTACATGGCTACATTATGAAGTGAAGAGAGGTCGTGATATTTTCATATCAAAGCAGATACATGTGAAGAAAGAGAGATGAAGATTTTTTCGCATCAGATAACCTGCACTAGAATACAGAGAGAGAAACCAACAAAGAAACAAAATTCAATTTAAATTCAAATACAGTTGCGGAAATCTAGATGTCTAGGATTTAATATCTGTTCAATTAAGACAGTGCTCCTGTGCGCCATGACACACCCACGACATCTGACATTCCTTCCCTCTATCCTGTCCTCTATATATTTCCTCGATGTTCCCATTCTCTCTCGCTCTCCCCCCTTCCCTCTCTCCCTTTCTCTTTCCCGTTAGCTCCCTCTCTCACTCTCCCCCCTCCCTCTCTTCCTCTCTCTTTCCCGTTAGCTCCTTCTCTCACTCTCCCCCCTCCCCTCTCTTCCGCTCTCTCTCCCTCTCCCTCTCTCTCCCTCTCCCTCTCCCTCTCCCTCTCTCTCTCTCTCTCTCTCTCTCTCTCTCTCTCTCTCTCTCTCTCTTCCCCCCCTTTCTTCTCACTTGGTGACGATTTGCAGAAGTTAATGGGTCGCAGAGTATTATTGTCTACAGCCTGCCGCTGTTGTTCATTGACCTTGTCACCTTCAACTCTACACGTGGGTCGAGTGACACAAATACGGACACTGAAATTTCTAGAGGTTGAAAGCTGTGTAGAAGGTTAAACAAGGTCAGCCGAAGTCAGAATATGAAGGTAAATTATCTGGAGGGGTCTCTGAAGATAGAGAAAAGGAGAGCTTGAAAGAGCTGCTAGGGAATACTTGTCTAGAAGAAATGAAAAGGTCATTGTTTTTGAAGATTCAAGAAAATATTTCTGGTAGAGGTGCTTGGGAAAATTCTCTATTCACAGTTACACCATCTGATGGAGTAAAATACTCTATGTTGAGTTATAAGATCAGATCAATACTTCGAACCAAGATTTGTCGGAGATTGTACAAATAGGTAATGTACCAGATGAGACAAGATGAAATGAGCTAAATGAGTTAACAAGAAGAAGATGCCAAGGCTCTATTTATTATTCAAAAATCAATCACCAAGAAGATTTTCTCAAAGATTTCAAAAATTAAAACATTTCATGAATCTTGAAGTAAAAGTAAGATCTCCTAGGAGAAGACAAGGTAACTACAATGAAACTTCAAATAGTAACAAGAGAGGACGAATATTCATGTATGAAGGAGACTGATATTCAAGAAATAAGCATAACATATGATTTTCAAGAATGATTTTTGGTTGAATTTTATGAGTCATCTAAAACAAAGGCTAAACTGGGTAAGAAGAAAACATTGAACAAAAATGTATCCTTGAAATTTAGAAGACGAGATAAAACAGAAGGTTGCATGATGTTTATTTGGTTCCAAAATTTTGTTGCAACTTTTTGAGTTTGGGACAACTTGTAGAGACAAGTATAAGTTTTCAGTGAGAAGATAATAGATGTATCGTGAAGAAAAAGAAAAAGCAGAAGCCATAAATGTGTATTCAGAGCTTTAGTAAAAGAATGCTTCTTGCAAAAATTTATTTTCTCAATAACACAATGGTATTAGAAAAGATGAGTGATAATTGACCATGGCAAAACAGATTTGGCCCTTGAATAGTAGCTCATTAAAGCTTATGGGTAATAAGAAATTGATGAAGATGATGTACGTGAAGGCTGTGTATATGGAAATCAAGCAGTTTCCTTCTCAAATGAACGTCCAACGAGAGCAAAATCATCTCTAGTGTTGGTCTATGCCTATGTATGTGGTCCTTTAAGGACATCTTCATTAAGACGAAGTAGGTAATTTTTTTATTTGAAGATGATTATTGATAGCATGCAATCTTAACATGATAATACATGATTATTAATGCAAAATAAGGAATAAAACATTCCATTTGTATACATGTTATCATACTTTGAGCGCATTTCTATCATTTCATGCAATTTTAAGTTATAATCTCAAAATGCACCAAATTAGGGTTAATTATGATGAATTAAAGACAAATGATTTTATAACCCATCTTTACTTGAGATTATAAGTGGTTTTTAAAGTTAAATAATGAGAGAAATCATTTTTTATAAACATTCATTTAATTTTCTAAAGTTAAAATCTTAAAGAAATGAATGTATTTTTGAAATAGAAATTAAATATCTTGTTATTTAAATATTTTGACTTTTTATAATGATAGAATTTCAGATCCAATGAAAAAAATTTGGATTAATTTGGAGTTTTTGCAAGTTATGAATTTTCTAATTTTTAGGGATTTTTCTGAATTTTTATGAATTTTTAATGAATTTTCTAAGGATTTTCTGAAATTAAAATCTAATTTTTCTAATTTAAAATGGATTTTTTGATTTATTAATAGCGGGCAGGTGACGTGGCGTAATCTGGATCGTTCGATCTCATCGCGATCAACGATCAAGATCGGGAGGCGACGTGGCAGCCTATGGAGCGTCTGATCGTGCGAAGAATCTCAGACGTCGATCTTCACTTAAATCGGTGGGCACACGTGGCTTAATCAGGGTACACCGGATCGTTTTAATCTCGACCGTTGATCGCAAGAGTTATAACGGTCGAGAGTAAAATGATCTAAAACGCATCTAAGGCATTAGATCGCAATCCAACGGCAATCGTTTTACGACATTTTATAACGCATGATCACGTGGCTTCATCTGAACGCTCCATCGGCAATCCAACGGCTGCGATATAACAGTAACGATTCGCATTAATGCGATCAATCAGAGCCGTTGATCGCTGATGAAATGCCCCATCGGACGGTTACGCCCAAATACACTATAAATTGAGATGTTCTTCGACATTTTGATGTATTCTTGGATGATTTCTCTAAATTGATATATCTACACCCTTCCATCCTTGAATCTCTTGCTTCTAGTCTCTTCTAGACCCATTTCCGCGTCCACGGAGTGATTAAAAGTGAGATTTCATCGATTGATTAAGGAGAATTTGTCTCTTGAACACCAACGATCGGTTTCGAAATCGCGGAATGAAAAGCCTTGAATCTGGTGATTAACTGGATCATTTCGATCACTATCTCGGATTAGAATATGTATTTTCTCTCTACTCTCTCGTCATGTATCATCAATTTCTAATTTAGGATCGTAATTTAGTTTAATTTCATCTTTAGTTTCGGTTAATTCGCGATTCTAATTTTTGGAAATTTCTCTCCACTTCGCTCTTTGATTTCTCCGCGAATACTAATCCAAATCAAGTGATTTTTTATTCCGTGGATTCTTCTTTGAGTTATCTTTCTAAGTCTACCATTTTCCCTAATTTCTATCACCAATTCATCATTCGATTTGATCAAATTCCAAAAGATCTCTCAAAAATCCCTTATTTCTCCATGGATTCGACCCTTATTTACCATTATACCTCTCAATTCTTGATTAAATCATTAAATTGGTAAATTTGGCTTTATTGTTGACACGAATCGGTGTGCAATTAACGACCGCATTGATTCATTCCGTCAATTATTTAATAATGATTCGGGTTTATTTCTTGAAAGAAAAATTATAAGTTTTTCAAAAGGTTGTAAAATTTAAAGCAACAGTTGAAAGATGAGGACATATCGATTAAGGATTTTGGAGGATAGATTGAGGTGAAGAGCTTCTATCTAAGCTACCATTGAAAATAACTTTTGAAAGACATAATTTTTCTTACATGGTTTATTGAAGGAGTATTTGAAGCTATTAAGTGTCCAGCCTCTAGTGATATCCATATAATCATTGAACAATAGGATATTCTCTTCTAAAATTTTTATAAAGAGATATGTACAAGAAAGGGGAGAGTTTCTAACAAGCCTTGCATGTACACCCCTAGGTGTGGTCATTCTCCCCTTATTTATAAACTTTTATATCATCAGTTTCCATAAAAATCTTCAAAATTACGCCTACATCTACTAACAACCATCGAACATATGTGTGAGACCCTATTGGTCATATGTATATATATATATATATATATATATTTAATAACCCTTTAGACCCAATAAATATTATTGGTTAGATTTATTAACTAACTATATAAACATATAAATTACTTAACCAAGGATCAATTTAATCGAGCTGACCAGTCGAGTTGTTAGCCTATTGGGTGCCAAGCTACACCATATGCTTTAGGAGATATAAAGTACAAAAACTCTCTTATAGAGCCTTGCCATAATTGATGATTGTGTATGTCTAATCCTTCCTGATAACATGCAATCTTAACATGATAAAACATGATTATTAATGCAATTTAAGGCATAAAACATTACATTTATGTGCATGTTATCATACTTTGAGTGCATTTCTATCATTCTATGCATATTTATGTCATAATCTCAAAATACACTAAATTAGGGTTAATTATGATGAATTAAGGATAAATAATTTTATAACCCATCTTTACTTGAGATTATGAATGGTTTTTTTAAAGTTAAATAATAAGAGAAATCATTTTTTTATGAACATTCATTTAATTTTTCTAAAGTTAAAATCTCTTAAAAAAAATGAATGTAATTTTTGAAATATAAATTAAATCTCTTGTTATTTAAATATTTTAAATTTTTTTAGAATGATAGATAATTAAATTTCAGATCCAATGAAAAGAAATTTGGATTAATTTGGAGTTGTATTTTTAAAAAGATATGATTTTTTTACAATTTTTTTAGGGATTTTTTCCGTATTTTTTTCCGGATTTTCTATGATTTTTATTTTTCTATTTAAAACATTAATAATAAAAAGGGCAAAATGGGCGCGGGACCCGCGTGGATGCGACGTGGCACGCAAGGCCACGTGGCAGCGCCACGCGGACCGCGCAGCGCCTACGTGGCACTTTTATATATTATATATATTTATTTTTACATTTAGGTAAAAGAGGTCTTTGTCCTTCCCTATATGGGAAGGGTCATACTTAGAAACCGTCGGGTTATTTAAACCCGACGGTTTCCTAAATATCTTCCGTGTGGGACTAACCCACACCTTATTTACTTATTTCAGGTGACGTGGCGCGAGGAGGATCGTCGGATCGACCCGCGCGTCGATCTCACGCGTCGATCGCGTGAGCGCCGGACCACGATCGATCAAATCAACACGTGCTTGATTGGGCGAGTTATAACGGCCCTGATGTTGGCGACGTGGCGCGAGGAGGATCGTCTCCTCCTCGGATCGACGGCGCGCGTCGATCCCACGCGTTGATCGCGTGAGCGCGGTCCACGGATCAAGATCAACACACGTGCGCGATAAAAGGAGTTATAACGGCTAGATTAGAGCCACGTGGCGGCATCTCATGCGCCGATCGCGTGGACGCGTGGCGCACCGGAGATCAATCAACACGTGCGTCAATTTGAAGCGTTATAACGGCTGAGATCAATCGGCGCGGATCGAATCTCAGCCGTCGGATCGTGATCCAAGGAGCGAGATCAAAGCGTTTTTATAACGCTAATCCAAGCGGAAGATTGGAGCCGTCGATCCAGATCGGACGGCTAGGACTTAATAGAAATGGTCCGCGATGTACTGTTTCATCGTAACCGTCCGATCGTTTCGATCGGATGGTTACGCCCAAATTTAGCTTAAATAGCCTTGTTCTTCGTCATTCTATGTATTCGAGTGAGAATTCAACAAAATTGACTGTCTAGACACCTCTCTCACTCGTTTTTCTCGAGTTCTTCCTCCTCCTCTCTCAATTCCGCATCCATGGAGGGGTAGAAGTCGAGATTTGGTGGAAAATCGAGGGAGAAATCGACGCTTGAAGCTCGGCGTGACGATCTTGACGTTTTCGGTGATTAATCGGCTTAATCACCTCGTTTTGATCGCTAAACGGGTTTAGTGGAAGCGGTTTTACCTTAATTATCCTCCTATTATCTTTAATTTGCGTTTAGATTAGGATTTAGCTTTCAATTTCATAGAATTTCATCTAAAATTCCGATTTCGACGTCCGAAAATTTCTCTCCACTTCAAATTTCGATTTCTCCGCGAAATCAAGTGCAAATTCAACGATTCTTGATTCCGTGGATTATTTTTGAAGTTATCTTTCTAAATCCATCATTTTCCCTAATTTCTCACCTCAATTCATCGTCCAATTTGACCAAATTCTAAAAGATATCTCGAAAATACCTAAATTCCCTGTGGATCGACCCGTATTTACCATTATACCCCTCAATTCTCTCTTAATTCCCCAAATTGGTAAGTTCGGTATTATTTTTGACACGAGACCGTGTGAAATTGACGACCTCGCGGTCTCGTCTCGTCACTTCCTCCTCTCAAGATTCATGAATGACTAGGGAATGATCAAGTGTCAAACCCTTATTACTCATTATATTGAGTTCAAATGAGTGGAAGAAATTATAAAATATCCTTTATATTTTTATTACCTTGACCAAAATTTTTATCTCATCTCATTTCCTGAATAAATCTCCTCAAATATTGATGGCATGCGATCCCATCTTAGTCACCTAATCACCTTTGAGAACTTCATGTCATATCTAGTATATGACATTTTGGAAATCTTATAGCTAGAGGTTCATAAGTTATAGAAAAAAAACAATATTATATATGATAACATGCAATCTTAACATGATAAAACATGATTATTAATGCAAAATAAGGCATAAAACATTTCATTTATATGCATGTTATCATACTTTGAGTGCATTTCTATCATTCTATGAGATTTTATGTTATAATCTCAAAATGCGTTAATTTAGGGTTAATTATGATGAATTAAAGATTAAAGATTTTATAACCTATCTTTACTTGAGATTTTAAATGGTTTTTAAAGTTAAATAATAAGAGAAATTATTTTTATGAACATTCATTTCATTTTCTAAAATTAAAATCTTTAAGAAATGAATGTATTTTTGAAATAAGAATTAAATCTCTTGTTATTTAAATAATTTGACTTTTAGAATGATAGAAAATTAAATTTCAGATCAAATGAAAGAAATTTGGATTAATTTGGAGTTATATTTTGAAAGTTATGGATTTTACAATTTTTAGGATTTTTTCGGATTTTTTATGAATTTATTTTTCGATTTAAATTGATTAAAATAATTAAAATTAAGGCAAAAAGCGATTTATTTCCGCGCGGGGCCACGTGGATGCGACGTGGCACTCAGGGCCACGTGGCAGTGCCACGCGGGCCCACGCAGCACCTACGCGGAGTTTATCTCTATTTATTTTATTTACATATTATTTATAATGGGTATTCAGCCTTCCGTATATCGGAAGGGTATTCAACCCATAAGATCGTCGGGTGTTATAAACCCGACTTTCTTCTTTAATCTTTTCCGTGTGAGACTAAAGTCCCACACAATTTATTTTAATGCAGGTGATGTGGCGTAAATCGGAGAGTTGGATCGCGATCGGAGCGCGCCGATCGAGTGGACACACGGTCCACAAATCACAGATCAAGCATGTGCCTTTTAAATCAAGTTATAACGGCCATGATTGACTGCGACGTGGCGGCATCACACACTTCGGATCAACGGCGCGACAACTGACACACGTGGATCCCATGAACTAGAAGTCCACCAGATCTGATCAAGCACGTGCTCTTTGAAATGGAGTTATAACGGCCAGGATTTATTGCGCCAAAATGCATCGCGATCGTCGGATCGCGATCCAACGATCGGAAAGTTGATGGGTTTTATAACGCATATCGCGAGATGGAATCCGGAGCGTCCATCGACAATCCAACGGCCACGGCATTTTCATATAACGCTTTTCGTATTGATGCGTTTAATCCAGACCGTTGATGCGGATTAAACACATCAATCGGACGGTTACACCCAATTTTGGCTATAAAACGAAGTGTTCTTCGTCTTTTGTAAGCATTCGAGAAGGAATTTGCTCAATCGACCCATCTAAACCCTTCCTCTCTTGAATCTCTCACTTGTAATCGCTTCTAGACTCGATTTCGCATCCACGGAGTGTTTATAAGTGAGATTTTATCAATCGATCATGGAGAATTTGTCTCTTGAACACCGATGTTCACGTTTGAATTCGCGGAATGAATAGCCGTCAATCCGGTGATCAATTGGATCGATTCGATCGTTATCTCGGGTTAGAAAACAAGTTTTCCCTCTAATCTATCGTCATGTATCATCAATTTTTAGTTTAGGATCTTAATTTCGTTTAATTTAGCTTTTAATTTTAATTTGTGTTCTTCGCGATTCTGAAAATATCATCCCACTTCACTCTTTGATTTCTCCGTGATTACTAATCCAAATGGAGTGATTCTTGATTCCGTGGATAGATCCTTGAGTTATCTTTCTAAATCTACCATTTTCCCTAATGTCTCACCTCAATTCATTGTCCAATTTGATCAATTTCCAAAAGATATCTCGAAAATACCTTAATTTCCCTGTGGATTCGACCCTTATTTACCATTATACCCTTCAATTCGTTTTTAATTCCTTAAATTGGTAAATTAGGCTTTATTTTAGACACGAGACCGTGTGAAATCGATGACCTCGCGGTCTCATCTCGTCAATATATCTATGAGGAGTGCTTCGTATCTCCAATCTAAAGACAATATACACAACTATGACTTGAATCAACTTAATTGATAGTTACGTATAATACCATTTAAGAGGATTCATAGAAATCAATTCATTGAATTATTTCTCTAAAGAGCACCCACTATCTATCTTTGATGTCCCCACATCTATGGCCACAAGATTAACCACACTCATGTAAGTGAGATTAGAAATTTCTATTTTTATTATATATTTTGATGTCCTTCTTGAAGATCTTTTCAATAAGAAAGTTTAGAATGAATGTTTAACAACTAGTGACAAGTGTAATATGATATTCTCAAAATTCACTTAGTCATGGCGTACATTTATGGACTATATTTTAAACATTATGCAATAATGATGATGAAAACAGTTCATTTCAATGAATATAAATGAGAAATTGAACTGTGATTGGCTTCCAAGCCATAGAAGGTCTATCTATCTCCCACTTGGACAAAAGCCTATCACCTTTGTGCATCAGCCCCATGTTTCTATAATGATGTTAGAAAACTTCTTGAGCTTAAAGATCAATAATGGATTTACAAGATAATTTCAATTAATGAAACTTTATTTTCACTACAACTCCTACGATGACAATTTCCCTAATCAAAAGAAAGCATCTTAGAATGTGCTTTAGCTTCTAATCAGACCTCAACTTTTTCACTTGAGCTATAGCACCACTACTATCACAGAATAGGGGAATAGGATACCATATTGACATGACGATGCTAAAGTCTACAATAAACCTCTTCAACTAGATTTCTTCCTTGGCAGCATTGCTCATAAATATATACTCAACCTCTATGCTCGAGTCTATGGTGATGGTTTGCTTTGAACTCTTCCAAGATATTGCTCCTTCATTTAATATGAACATGAATCAAAATATAGATTTGTTATCCTTTGGGTCTGATTGAAAACTAAAGTCAATCTAACCTTGGAGCTTTAGGTCCTCTCCTCCATAAAATAGAAATAAATCATTATTTCTTCTTAAGTACGAAAGGATGCATTTCATGGCTTCTCAATGTCTCTCACCCATGTCTTAAATTTTCTCATAATACTTAGTGCATATGTCATATTAGGTCTTGTATATAGCATTTCATACTTGATGGATCCAATTATCTAGGCATAGTAGATCTTTTCTATCAACATAATAGCTTCAAAAATCTAAGGCAAATGCTCCTTAAATATGAACTTCATGCCTAATTCATATGAACATGTCTTGGAGTTATCCATGTCAAACATTTTGATAATTGTGTCTATGTACATGGAGGAGAATAATTTGAGAAACCTTCTTGATCTATTTCTATTGATATATATTCCCTAAAGGTAGGTCGTTTCTTCCAAATCCTTCATTGAGAAGTTCTTTGACAAGAACGCATTCACTAATAATAATATACTAACATTATTCCCAATGAGTAGGATATCATTCACATATAGGACTTGAAAAGTGAGTGCACTTTCATTGATATTTTTATACATGTAAAGTTTATCTTCATTTTTAATGAAGTCATAAGATGTGATTACCATTGCAAATCTCACGGTCCAACTAGATTCTTTTTTTAATCCATAAATAGATCTCGACAAACTGTACACTTTTTTGGAACCTTCTTAGACATATTTCCCGAAGTTTGTATCAAACACATCTCTTCCTTAGAGCTTTTGTTGAGGATGGTAGTCTTTACATCCATTTGATAGATCTCTTAGTCTTAATGTGAAGTTGCAATAAGAATCATCCTGATTGACTTAATTATAGCAGTTGGTGAGAATATTTCTTCATTGTCAAGTCCTTGCCTTTGATGATAACCTGTCACCACCAACCTTCTATTGAAGGTGTTATCTTGTTAATCAATGTTTATCTTCTTCTTGAAGATCCACTTGCACCAGATCGTTATTATACCCTCAAGAGGGTCAACTAAGTATCATATGTGGTTTTGATGTATAAATTGGATCTTGAAATCTATTAATTCTTGTCATTTCCTCAAGTTAGAATCATTCGCCACTTCATTGTAGGTTAAAGAATCACTATCCTTAAAGATGGAGAGTACTTAAATCATTTGTGATGAAATGTCCCACATATCAATTTGGTTATATTGGTGCTCTATCACATCTACATGATCCCAGTGTTCTTGAAAATGTTGAGAGACTGAGTTCCTATCTAATGAGGTAGCATTTGTGTCTAGATCTGAAAATTCTTTCAAGATTATTTTACGCTCTTTATCTATTCTCAAAAAATATTCATCTTTAATGAAGACAATCCTTTTAGGAACAAATCCAAGATCATAAGTGGACTCACTATGAGCCAAATTGGGCCCTCTATGAGTCTCCTTAACAAGCTTCTTCTCTCTTCAGGAAGGAGACTTGCACCCCTCCCCCCCCCCCCCTAATCGTCTTATGGTCTTGGAGCCAACCCTCCTGGTTCACCTTTTGGCATGATCGATCCACTGTGGATTGATATTTCATCATACATTCAAGTTTTTTTAATTTTTGTGGATGTCTCATAATCGATGATTTTAATCGGAAATTTTAATCACTAGAATGTCTGATCACAAGCCGTTGACCAAAAAAAAAAACAAACAGTGTGGTTGTTCTGACGTTGATGATTTCTTTAACCCAAAAAATGGCATTGAGAAATTTCATTTGCGGAGTTGATAAATTTCTAAACTTTGGTAATTTCAATCATCAAGAAATCAAGTCACTCTTCATTTGTCTAATTTTCAAATTGTGTTGTCATGTTCAATCATGGTGCCCTACTTTATTTGCAGTTCTTCTTTGTGTGGAGATATCTCACGAAATGAATTCGTGTGGTCACTAAAAACACAAGAATTTGAGTCAAAATAAATACCAAACTCACCAATTATAAGATAAAATCATGAATTGATTAGTATAATGATGAATAAGGGTCGAATCCACAGAGATTTAGGGAACTTTTTTAGGTATTCTTGAAATTCAATCAAGTTGGATGACAAATTAGGTTGAGAAATTCAGGATTTTGGTATTTTTGGAAAGAAGACTCCAAGAAAAATCCACGGAATCAATAATTGCTATCAATAATCATGGAGAAATCAAAGAGAGAAACCAAGGTAGAAAACTTGATCGCAAAGAGAGAGAATTTGATAAAATTTCTAAAAATTAATCTAATGTAAGCTTTGAAATTAAAATATAATGAGAAATGACAAACTATTAGAAGGAACACTTGTAATCTAACCTTAAATCATGCTCAAAATGATCTAATTGGTTGCCGGATCAAGGATTTTCATTCCGCATTTTTGAAAACGGATATCGAGAGTTCAAGCATTGAATTCTCCCTATTCTTTCGATGAAATCTTGATTTTAAGCACTCCCTGGACGCAGAAATGAGACTTATTGAGAGAAACCAATATATTTGATGATTGAGCTGTCTATAAGGTTCGATCAATTGAAACAATCCAATAATACATTTTAATCGAAGAGAGAAAATTTATAATGTTTTGAAATTGGGCGTGACTATCAAAAGTTGTGATTGAATCCCAAAAGGTGAATCTTTATGGCTAAGTCGTGATAGTCAGATCCTCATCAGAGTGTTAGGATTGTGCTACGTTATCGTGTGACGAGCGAGCGTAGTGAAATCTCATCCGTCCGAACGTGAATCAATGTTTCAGATCTTAGAATGGCTCTTCAAATCTTGACCATTATAAGTCCTGAGATGAATGACCAGGATTGAACCGTTTAATAAAAAGAATTGTCACCCAGTAACATGTTGCCAAGTATCCCCCTCACTTAACGAAAAATGAGGGGTTGAGATTAAATCTATTTTCTTACCGCCAATCCAATGATTCTAAGCAAGCCACGTCCCCTGCGAAGAGATAAAAATAGAAAGATAATGCCACATAGGAAAAATGACAAAAAATATTGAGAAAAAATGTAGACATGATATTAACTGTTAGCATATACCCTTATCAGAGATGCTTAACTACTAATCGTGTGCTAATGACGCGTGCACTGTGCGACACATCGCGACCACGTATGTTGCCATGTGTCGACACGTAAGCACATCACCATGTCTGTGCGTATATAAGAAATGAATTTTTAATAATTTGAAACTTTAAAAAATTCAAAATAAATCCAGAAAAATTTTCAAACTTTTTAGAAAAATCCCTAGGAATTAGAAAATTCATAAATTTCAAAATATAACTCCTTTTTAATCTAATTTTTTTGTTTGATCAGAAATTAAATAATCTATCATTCTAAAAATTCAAATTTCATAAATAACAAGAGCATAAATTTTTATTTAAAAAATTTACTCATTTTCTTCCGTAAATAAAACTAAGAAAATAAATAAGTGTATAAAAAATCTTTTCGCTTATTATTATTTATTAAAAATTAATCATAATCTCAAATAAAGATTGGAATAATCTACTAAAATAATATTTTTTTAACTATGCATGATTAACTCCTTTTTAATCCATTTTTTTTAGAAATAAACTATCTATCATTCTAAAAAGTCAAATTTAATAAATAACAATAGCATAAATTTTTATCTAAAAAATATGCTCATTTTCTTTGGAAAATAAAACTAAGAAAATAAATGAGTGTATAAAAAAAATTCTCTTATTAATTATAATTAAAAATAATCATAACCTCAAATAAAGATGGGAATAATCTACTCAAACATATTTGCTTTAACTATGCATGATTATCTCTAAATTAATGTATTTTGAGATTATAACTTTAAATATCATAGAATGATATATATGTACTCCAAGTATGATAACATGCATAAGAATGAAATATTTATGCCTTAATTTTTATTAATAATCATGTAATTATTAGTATAAATTGCATGTTATTAATATTTTCATGTCATTATTTTTATCAGCTGACATCGATAATTTTCATTAGTTGACGTTCGCAATCTTCAATTTTCCTTTAGAGGAGTTTATTAGCTAGGTGAGTTTGATCACACCATCAACCTACTAATGATGTGTTCATTGTGTCAGCAATTTTTTGTCGTGTTTGCACTTTTACAGTGGCCATTTTTTCATTGTTCAATGTTAACTCTAGTTTTTAGAGTCAATGATAATCCCTATTGACTTTGTCAACGAGTCTTCCAAACCCTTTTGTCTCCTTCTTGTTGAGCATCTCTGATTTTTTCATGCCTAATCAGAAGCCCTTCAATTGCAACCTCCATGTCATCTACCATACATTTGGTCACACTAGTCATTCTAGCACTTGAGATCATCATGAGGTTTTCTGATTTATTAACAAATCAAATAGTATAGTGATAATAATTGATGGCACGAACTAGTTGGCATGTTCTACCACGTTTCAAAGTTTTCTTCAAATTCGTGATAAATTCATGATGATGCACCTCTAGAGTAGGATCCTTCATATTACACTTTGTAAACTCAAGATGAGATAAAACAATCATTTATTCAATGTTTAAGACATCTATACCTTCTTTCCATGACTTTGTGGCATTGCAAGCCACTACAAAAATCAAATTTGGATTATTTGGTGCATTTATTCAAGATTAAGACTAATGTAATTCACACTTTGTAAGTCTATTAAGAGCTCTTTAAGCTACAGAAAGAAAAACCATCTCTTTAAGATTATCATAGCAAGACTAAAGAACTTCTCTCTCTTCTTTCCATGTCATCCCTTTGCTGCCAATGTGGCTACCCAGTCATGATATCTAGAGGAGCTTGTTGCCGCTATCTTGATCTCCCCACAATTGATAATCAAATCAAGGGGAAATTGCCTTAAGTGCCTACATATTACCTACATTCATGACACCTTTTCAAGAGTGCTTCTAGTTTCCACTGGTACCAATCAAGAACCTTGCATTCTATTCCAAACACCTTTGATACTCTGCTCTTGTCACCCAAAGATGATTTTGAGAGAGAAAATGGTCAAAATAAATGAAATTATTTTAATCTAGATTTCTAAATTGAAAGTTAATGTCAAAAGATGAAAGATTAATGAAAATAAAACTCAACTAACCTAAGACCATAAAGAAAATGTCCAATTAATTTACAGATCAAGACTTGTCATATCAATGTGTTCTAGGAAAAAATTGAAGTTCAAATAGCAAAAATCTGATAATTCTCTCATCAAAATCTTGATTTCAAATGCTCGATGGATTCGTAAATGAGTTCAAAAAAAGAAAACTTTGATCAAGAGATTCAAGAAAAATTCAGTCCAAAGGCCCAAATGATTAAGAATTATCCAAGAATACTAGTTAAAGAGGAGAGAGAGTGTGTGTTAAAATATGAGGAATTGGGTGTAACCGTTGAATCAAGGCACATCTTGATTTCCGCATTTACAATTTGTACCTTGCATCCCTTTGGTGCCAAATCTTGACCTTTGGATTTTGAATAGACCCTACACATCATGGTATGTCGAGCATGCCTCTTAAGTCGTTGTGCCAAGAGATTGCACCAAATAACCCCTCTTTAAGTGATGATAAAGGGCCCAAATAAATCATGAAATTTGACACAATTAGATGCTCCACAGCTAGCCACATCACTTGAAATCAATGTAGCAAAATAAAATTAAGTTCAACTAATAAAAAATATAATATAATATGTGCCAAGCAAACTTTGTGTGTGCTAGGCATGGCATTGAGAAGACGAATTGAGCACTATCTCACACCAATGATGTCACATAGCAGCCCACATTGATTCACACTTATAAACCTCAATAATCATCTTTAGGCTTCTAAAAATTTCAGAAAAATCCAAGAAAATTCTAAAAACTTGCAAAATGTCATAAATTTCAAACTATAACTCTTTTTCTTCCAAATTCTCTTCATTAGATCATAAAAAAACTAAAATAATATGTTATTAAATGTCATTTCAATTTTGAAATAACTATATAACAAAATATTTACTTATGAAATTTACTAAATTTACTTGGAAAAGTAAAAGTAGATCACTTTAAAATTTCATTCAAAATTATTTGTATCACTATTTCCTTTATTATTCAGTTACATTCTTGTAAATCTTAGAAATTCAAAATCTTAAGCAATTGAAGCTTATATCGAAGGAATTTATGTTCAAAAATAAAAACTTCTGAATTATGTAAAATTCGCCTTGAAATGGTGCATTTTAAGATTTTAAGATAATGACAACATAGAATTCATGACAATGTTATCAAAATGTAATAAAATATGTGGCCATAACTAATGTTCAGTATTTTGATTGAACTTTTGAGAGTCTATCATGCATCATATCTCATCATACGTACTCTTTGAAACATGAAATTTGTATTTTGAAATAGTGCCCCATGTCTGGTTTAACAAATTCATTCAAGGCATCCTTGCTCATGGTTATTGCCATGTACGATGGATCCCACTATCTTTTGTCGACATACATTTGTTGCTATTGTTATCTTAGACATATTTTTTTATGACATTCTTATCACTATGAGTGATCAAACTGGCTTGGCTCTCTCACACTAAGAAGCATATGTGGACTCAAGTTGATGTGCATGATTTGTCATTTGCGTAACTTTTTGGGTATTGTGCTTGCTTATCAGTTTGGGCACATAATTCTTATTCAATTCAAATATGTGTTAGATCTTTTGGAGTAGACTGGATTGCTGGGGTATAAAAGAGAAGCTTTAGTGATCGACTCGTGCCTTGATTTGTGTGATACTATTTCTTCATTTCTTAAGAATGTTCATCAGTTTAGTGAATTTTTGGGAAGTTTATTTATCTTACGGTCACTAGCCCTAACATTGTGTATATCATATGACTTCTCAGCCACTTTATGCATACCTCTAGAGGTATATCGGTTAGGGCATAGTACAAGTGTTAGCATACCTCATGTGAGCTAAATGAAATGGAATTTTTACACAGGATGTGGCATCTCCAACTTGAATCCTATTGAAATTTTACTTATATCGGTGATAAGAGGTGCTAGAAATCTCCTTCAGATTATTGTACATATTTTGGGGGGAACCTTATCACCTGGTAAAGTAAGAATCGCAATGCGGTCTGTTGCTTGAATGCAAAAGCAAAGTATCAAGCAATGGCTATAATTGCTCGTGAGATGATATAGATTCAATCCCATCTCCTAGAGTTAAATCTTCCCATGTCTACCCCTATACCATGCCATTGTGACACCGAGGCATTGATCTTTATTTCAAGTAATCAAAGATTTCATGAATGCACCAACTGTATTGAGGTAAATTGTCACTATAATAGACAAGGTATAAAGGATTCCTCAAAAATTTACATGTTGCTTTGTTAGAATAGCTTATAGGCATCTTGACTAAAGGATTGGACATTTTTCATACGACACTCTCTGCACCAAGATAGGTGTGCCTAGCATCTAAGTTCAAGCTTGATAGGGACTACGAATGGACTTCATATCGTCAGAATTGGGACCCACTGAGTATCTCTTTAATGGGCATCCTCCATATCTATATAAGGGAAGTTGATCCCCCATATCGAATCAAATGTCTTTCTCTATAATAGCACCACATTCTCTCTCTTATCAAATGTCTTTCCCCCTATTGCTCTAGTAACAATCAGGTCTCTTAGGAAATTAAATGAGAGAAATAGCAGGTCGACCAACCAATCACCCAGCTCTTGAATTTCCTTACATCTTGTAGTTAGAGCTACAGGCTTGGACAAAATATTTCATCAACTAAAATCCCAACTATAGTGGAATACATCAGCCTCTATCTTAGTCATATATATATATATATATATATATATATCAACTTGTTTACTTTAAAAGAAATGACTATGTACATATATATCTATATATATCAACTTGTTTACTTTAAAAGAAATGAATAGATACATGTCACTGATGTGACATTTACATAGACAAAAACACAAATGTATTCATTCCATCAAGAGACTCATAGGAACAGCTAGCTAACCATTGAGTGATCACTGTCTTGCTTTGAGACAGATTCCAAGATGTTGCATCAAGGCCTTCTGCTTTATAAATTTGAAGAGTGAGCACAAAAATTCCATAAAAAAATAATAACAATTTTAATACGTATTTATCCATTAAGGGAAAACATTGAGGATGAGTGGTTTATCATGTTGAAGAGTGAACATAAAAATCCCACCAGCCACAGACACATTGAGCGACTCAAATCCACCAGCCATGGGAATGTTGACAAGGTCAGACCCATCCATGGCTTCCTGGGAGAGTCCCCTGACCTTCACTACCAAGAACAAGACAGAGAGGAGACCCTCCCAGAGAGTCGACAAATTTTCTAGAAAGAGAGAGAGAAGTTTTCCTCCTTGCATTTCCATTCATATCTTCTGGATGGGCAGCAAGCATCTTCATTCTGAATTGACTCTTGAGAGCCTCCACGTGAACCCAGTCACCAGATATAATGGGCAAATGAAAGGATGCCCCTCTAGCAGCTCGAAGCGCCTTCTCGTTGAATGGATCGCAGCATCCTGGAAGAAGAAACACTCCATCCTGTAGAGAGAGAAACAGAAGAATATGTATGAGAATTCTTGAAAAATATTTTGTTTTTTAAATCAAGTAATACAACGTCCCAGTTGTAGCAACTGACCCATTTGAAAGCCAGGGCCGTTCTCATCAATGTTCCAACATTGCCTGGGTCCTGCAATGAACAACAAAGAGGGAAAGATAAAAAAAGAAGGGAATTACAGAAAATCTCAGGAAAGAAAAGAATCATGGGGATGCAAGAAACCTGAATTCCATCAAGGACAAGAATGCGACGAGGTGGAGAAGAGAAAGAGCTATCAAAATCAACTAATTCACATGACACGCCACTCAAATCAGAGAAAGAGTGAGGGATCTTCATGACAGCAACAGCGTCAATCGAATCCGTTGACTGAAGCCCTGAAAGCTTCTTCATCACTGCAGAACTCACTCTCACTACTTGGTTCCCCTTGAAGGAACCTCCTCTACAAAAATCACAGCCAACCTCACGAAGAAACTCAACAGAGTTTAAAGAAACGTCATCTGGTTCATCCAACAAGAGCAACTAGATCGATCAACGGAGACCCATCGTCATTTAATCCGTTTCTCTTTTGATGGTAGTAATCTCTGGAAGCAATCTCCCTAAATTGAACAAAACATATGAGAAAATTAAACGAGAATAAGAAGAAAAATTTCACGTGGGCAATTAATCGAACACCTGATGGGCGTGATGCCGACTACTATAGCTCGACCGCAGGAGCGGCGGTAGGAAGAGCTCTGACGCAATTTTACGCAGTGCTTGATAAAGGGATTCGATGGGCTGGAAATAATACCGGCGCTGGACGAGTGTGGAGGAGAAAACCGTGATTTTTCCGCGGGAAACTCGACGTTTTCTCTGCTTTTACTTCTTCCTTCTCTAGTTCCTTCGTTTGGGCCATCAAAGGGCACTCGAGATGCAGTGGTGGAAGGGCGTCGCCCGCGGAATTCCGCTGAAGAGAGGGAGCGAGGGAAGGGTTGTTGTGTCAAACAAGACATATATGTATCGATGTGTGATCTATTTTCGGAGAAATCGAGATGGGAGTAGGGTGAAATTGGTGGGACAATTGAACTATTAAACGGGTAAAAAGAGTATATTCAAGAAACAGGCAGAACCCTAAGAAATCCTGTCAGCACATCAAGACATTTCTCTAGTTTATAATCCATTTAGATTCAAAGAAATTCAATGACAAGACCATATTCGGGAAATTTGGAGGATTTATGATGCGATAAGACATGCATACAGGCGCAATAGTGCAGAAGCAAAGGGTGCCATGTGCTAATTTTATTTGTCTATGGTGAGTGTTCATTATTTTTTATTTATGCCCAGAGGGACTCCCAACAATTGCTTTTTTGGGGTTGTTTTTATAGTCCTAAACAGTCCAAAATCTAATCCATGTGGGACTAATCGCGCCGATAAACACGATGAAATTGCAATCATTGGATGTATGCAATTTAGTTTGAAATGCTAATCTTCACTCATTCATCAAGGGTATGTGGCGCGATCCTAGTGGCTCACGACAGTCATAAGCAATCCCGGAGTCTAATCTGTTGGATGGTGCAATCAAAGATAAACGGTTGATCTTCACTAATGACCATAAGAGGGTCGTGGCAATGCCCTATTCTACAGGCATAAGATGTGGGCAAGAATCTAATGATCTCCACACATGGTATTATATGGGGTCTTCCATCTCCATCAAAAAAATTGGATCAATGATGTGGATGCTTTGGACTCTATCTCCTCACGATGAGAGGCGGCTGTAGATCATTGGAATTATATCCTAATTCAGTAGTTATAATCATCACTTAAAATGATCAGACTAGTATGACATTTTCGAGGAGCTTAAATACCTCTCTCCCCTTGATAGTTCATATTCTTGGTTAAACTTGACCAATTTAGTATTTTGGATGCCTTGATCCTTGAATCTTCTATTTTTATATTTTTAGACTCTTTTGAGCTTCTAGTGGGTCCTAAGATCAAGGTTCAGAAATGGATTGAGGGAATTAGTGCTCTAGGTATTGAAATTATCTAAGAGCTTTCCAATTTGGGCATTCTTCTATTTGACAAACAATTAAAGCAATTTTAATTCTTTGGAATTCTAGGCTGGTTTGGTATAGTTTTGATTAAATATATCATCTTATAGCTTTAGAGTGACTTTTATGTATTGTAGAGTAATTAATATTTTATTTTTCTTGTCATTTTCTCCCTCTCTTTATGTGATTTACTCTCACTAATTTCTCTCTTTAGTTTTGAATCATTCAAAATACTCCTTCATCTTCTAAAAATATCTATTTCCTAATTTCTCCTCTCATTTCATTATCCCTTTTGACTGAATTCTAAGAATTCTCAAAGTCAACCCTAATTCTCTGTGAATTTCATCCCTGATTCACTAATTTTACTACAATTAATCAACAATTCAGTGAATTTTGACTTTTTTTTTTGACTCGTGAATGTGTGATTAATGACCGCAAGATTTTTTTCCTCATCGTCTATTCATAGATTATCTATCTGTCATCACGAAAATCAAATTCCTCAATCGTCTTATGGAACTTGGCTGGAGTTATGAATTATTGAATGGGTTGTGAGTCCTTGAATGGAAAAAAAATGAATTTATTCTTGTAACCTATCCATCTAGTTTCAAGGAAATTGAATACAATGATTATATTATGGAAAATGGTCGGACCAATGAATTGTTGACTGGGCATTGTTGCCCCTAGATGAGCCCCATGCATGTGCAAAAATCAGTCAAGAACATTTATAATTACCTTATTTTCAAAAACGTAGTTTATTATAAAGATATTCACAATAACAAAAGCCGTTGTGGGGAGAATTAAAATTTGATGAAAGCAAAGCCATTAATTTCCCAAGTAATGACTTGATTGAATTATGAGAAGATTGATTCAAGTTTTTAAACATTTAAATTTCTCAATCAGTTATGTTTTTATTATGTATCATCCAAAATTCACATTCTAAATAAAATAGAAACTCAGTTATCTTTGTCATTAATTAGATAGCATGAAACTAATAATGTTGATTGTTTGATGAATAGTATTATCAAACTTATAGATAATAGTAATCATAAAGAGAAAAATATTTAAAATATTTTTTGATAGGTAAAATATTTAAAGAGAAAAAGGTTTACATATCATTTCTATGTGTACAACCAAGCTACAAACTATCTAAAATATTTAATGACATTATCCAAGAGATCAATATTTTCAAACAATTGTCAATTGGAAGCGACCAAAATAGTATGGTAGTAGTATAAAAATTATCAATGAGTGGAAAAGAATTTTTCTTTATAAAAAAGAGAAGATTTTTAAATCAGTCTTTATTTCTTCTTAATGTCTAGATGACTAATTGAAATGCTTAAGAAAAATTGGAGTCTTGAATTATATGTACAGAAAAATTATGAACCTAAAAAACATTTTTATCTTTTATGATATCATAAGATGAACTTTAAATGAAATTGCATTTGAAATTTTCATTACTCTTACATACATATTTTTATATTACTTCAAAAATTTTTATTTCTTTATTTATAAATTCATTTCAATGCACTAATTTCTCGATAGGTATTTCAATCCAAATAAATTGGTTTAAATTGGATTTATTTTATTCAAGAAGCTTAAAAAACTAAGGTATAAAATGTCCTTCAAGCATAATTTGGACGTTTAAATAGCAAATGTATCCATAAAAGAAGCGGTCAAATGTTTTCTCAAACTAAAGATAGGTAGCTAATAAAAACTTTTGAGTGATAATTGTCAATAAAGATTCTTAAGCATTCACTATTTCAATATTCTAAAACTTTCCTTTTGTAAACCAACCCCATTTAGGATTCAAAGACATTCATGCTTCATTACATATATTCAAGAGAGTCAATGATGAATGGGACATTCAATAATACAAAGATGGAATAAATATTAGGTTGGTATTTTTTGTCTTTAATAGAAGCCTAATATTTAAATAAACAAAAAAAAGTTATTTTGACTTTCGTCACACTTAAATATGTCAATTGTAAAGCTCTGATTCTCTTTACACCAAAAAAGATAAGTTTCTCTCAATTTGATGAAAATTTCCAAAAAAATTGTAAAAATAAGCTTATAAAAGGAGACTTAGATGTCAATGGTTGATAACATGACAATTTTTACATGAATTTACATGATTATTAATGCAATTTAAAGCATTTAAATATTCTATTTGTATGCATGTTATCATATTTTGAGTGCATATCTATCATTTTATGTAATTTTAGGTTATGATATAAAAAAATATAGCATTTTTGGTGATAATTATAAATAATTCTCATAATATAATTTTATTCACATTTATATTTGAAATCATACTTATTATTTTCATGATTTAATGATAAGAGAAAATATTTTATTTACACTCATGTATTTTTCTTAATTTATTTTCTTAGAGAAATGAGTATATTTCTTGTTATTTATATATTTTGACTTTTAATAATGATAGATAATTAAATTTCTGATCCAACAAAATAAATTTGGATTAATTTGTAGTTATATTTTGAAAGTTATGAGTTTTCTAATTTTTATGAATTTTTTGGAAGTTTTTTAAATTTATTTTAAGCTATTTTTGATTTTTAAAAGAATAAAAATATAGAAAAAATTAATGCTTTATCACGAGCTGACGTGGCGAAGTGCCACCACGTGGCAACGCATGTACACGCCAAGTGGCGGCGTGTGCGTGTGACACGTGTGCGTCTATGTGTGCGCATGTGTGCGCGTGATGTGAGCACGTGTGCACGTGTGAGACTGATTAGTGGGTTAAGCATCCATTACTGATTAAACGCTTACCCACTATACTCTTATATATTATACACTCATTAAAACCTTATCTTTTATTCTATGTCGGGACTATTTGTGTATGTTTTTATTTGTAGGTGACGTGGCGCAATGTAACGTGTCCGATCGTGCGATTAAATCGTGATCGTTGGATGTCACTTACTCGTGGGGGTATGTGGCAACATCTGATTAGGCGACGATTCGAGTAAAGATGATTTAATCTCAGCCGTTCATCTGGGGAGGTTATAAAAGTCGAGATTAAATGCACCCTGATGGACACATAGACTCATCGCGATCGTCCGATGAAGATCGAATGGACGAAATCAAGTGACGTCTTTTCTTCACGCGCGATGTGGCAAAATCCGGAAGCTTCATCTCAGATCGAATGGATTCGACTTAAAGACACCGATTCGTGAATCGACGTTTAATCTCGGCCATTGCTTGAAGATGAATCGATGCATCCGATGGTTACGCCCAATTTCTTCTATAAAATTGAAATGTTCTTTGACGCGAAAAACCCATTCTTGGATTTTTTTGAGTAAATCAAACTGTTTAGACATCACAATTTGAGAATCTCTTGAATTCTTCATCTTCTAGACTCATTTCTGTGTCTAAGGGGTGTTATGCAAATCAAGATTTGGTTGGGTAGAATTGGAAGAAATCACATCTTGAACACCAAACTTTGTTTTCAAAATCGCGGAATGAAAAGCCTTGAATCTGGTGATTAATTGGATCATTTCGAGTACGACTTCAGGCTAGGTTGAGTGATTTTTTCTTAATTCATCTTCCTTTAGCATTAGATTTACATTTTGAGGTGTATATTAAGTTTAATTTAGTTTTAATTTTTGTTTTTTACTTATTTTCACGATCGAATTTCTATCTCAATTTCAAATCTCGATTTCTCCGTGAATTCTAATCCAAATTCAGTGACTTTCTTAATATACTAAAATACTTAATTTCTCACGTCAATTCATCATTTGATTTCATCGAATTTCAAAGATATCTCAAAAATTTCCCTTTTCTCTGTGGATTCGACCCTTATTCACCATTATAATCTTGAATTAGTGATGTAATCCTTTAATTGGTGAGTTTGGAACTTTTTTTGACACGAGATCGTGTGTATTCAACGAACGCACGAAGTCGTTTCGTCAATAGTCATCCATGTTATAAAGTTTACGTAAAAGTTTGGTTAATTCTCTAAAATGGAGATTATGAAAAATAAACTAGAATTCATTGTAATTCAAGATAACTTATGAAGCAAATAAAAAGGTTTTTCATGAAATAATTGAACAAAAAATTCAATAGTGAATTTAAAATTTTTACAATTTATACTGAAACTCAACCAAATGGATGATTAGAAATTCAACCAAAACATATTAAAATGGGTTTTTTTTCTTATTAATAACTTGGGTTTCTATCAAGAATCCCTTTTCGAGGTCTGACCAAGGGATTTTGTGCACTCATTGGAAAACACAAAATCACACATCAAAACAAGTCCAAAACTCTCTTAATTGATGATTAATTTAAGAATGAATAGTGAATAAGGGTCAAAATCTACAGAGAATTAGAGTTGAGTTTCAGATGTTCTAGAATTTGGTATAATTTGAAAATGAAACGAGTGAAAAATAAGAGAAAATTAGATATATATATATATATATATATGAGTGATAGATCTTTCCATGGAATAAAAATTATGTAAGTCAATGTTGAATTGAAGGAGAAATCAAAGACAAATGTTAGAGAGACAAAATCACTAGCAAAGAGAGATAAAATAATGACAATTAATGAAATTCTATTTATATAACATTTTTAAATTAAAATATAATGTTAAATGATCAAATTTATTGAAAAAAATATTTCAAGTATATCAAAACCACCAAGAAATTACCCAAATAATCACCGTATCAAGGCTTTTGACTCGACATGTTCTTGGTGGAAATTTAAAAATTTTATCAATAAATTTGCATGATTTTATCTTCAAGATCTTGATAGTAAATGCTCAATAGATGGATGTAGAGAACATTTCAATCAAGAGAATCATGGATCTATTGCAATTATCCAAGAATGGTTCCTAATAAAAGTCGAGAAAGATCAAGTGTAGCTGTTTGATCATCTCCCTAGATGCGATATGTCACCAAGAGGAATCTATAACTGTTGAATCATCGTCCTTAAGTTGTGGCTGTGAGATTTGAAATGGAGGATCAATATTGTACCACATAATTGCATGTCTTTAAATTGTCACTTTGGTTGCCATTTTTTGATTCCCAAACAATGTTTCTCATAGTGCTCCATCAAGTCCATTAATATGGATTATTATAAATTTTGAGATCTATGGTCCTAATGATATCTCATGATTAATCTTTTTCAAGCGATATCCTGCCACATACCCCCTCCATTTAAGTGAAAATGGAGAGTCTACATTGACTTTTTTGATTTTCTAGATTATGCCATGTCATTGAAATAAGAAAGCAAGTAAGAGATAGTCCCACATGGATCATATGTAGGAAATTTAGGATTATGTATGGCTTTCCATTAAGGTTAAAACCCATTGGGTTGTAAATATATTATTACAACTAGTACTCCCCTTCATTAGGGAGCTCTTTGGCAAAGCTGGGAATGTTTGACATACATGCTCTAGCTTGAGGGACGGAGTGAGTAGGCCTATTGGGGACCAATAAAATTGTTTGCAATTATTATCTATCTCTATCTTGTGTTTAAGGTTTCCACCTCATATATGAGGAGAAGAAGTCCAATTTTATTTATTGAATCTACTTTTCACTTCTCTAGAGTTTCCACAACCATTACGATGACTCCCTTTTAAGGTAGCTAATGACAAAGATTCTTTAAACTTAATTCTCTATGGAACCGTACCATGCAATGTACTTGAACTCATATTTATGTCCAAAAGATATTAGATAATTAAATTTCATAAGAAAATTTCTAATTATGTGTTATCCATAATGAGGAACAAAGCATAAAAGCACAAGCATGTGTTGGAATCACCAATATATTATTATAACTCAGTACTCCTCCTAATTGGGAGCCACATAAATGCCACCTATGCACCACATGGCTCCATTAATGTTGATGCACATTGTTGTTAGGATGTGAGGCTTGACAAGCTCTCCAAAATTTTGATCAAAACGTCAAATATGAAAGAAGACAGAGAATCAAACATTCAACACTATTGAAGCACCAAGAATAGATGATCCTATCATCTAATGCAGAATAAAATTCATACTTATAGGGATCATCTGAAAGAGTTCTTGAAGCCGTTTAAGGGTTTGACTTCTCGCAATATCCATACAGCCAATGGTTGATTAGATCTCCTTAGGAACACTTGTCACTATGAGAGGAAGAGAAGAAAAGGGAGAGTTTTCTGCTTAGCTTGCATGGGTACCCTTCTTATGGTTGTTCTCCTCCTATTTATAAACTTTAGGAATATAAAATATTTCACCAAAGCTCCTATTATTATTATTATTATTATTATTATTATTATTATTATTATTATTATTATTATTATTATTATATATCCACCAACACCCATTGATCTTATGTGTGTGACCTTCAAAGTCGATATATCGTATCTATATTATGTGGCGTATAAGGCAATCACATTTCCATGTATCTCATTTATGCTAATTCAAATAGAATTTATTCATTATCATTATTCTGTGATGTTTGCAATGAAGTCCATGAGTAAATGCAATGACTTAGTGAATTATATTACGGTAATTACTAGTATTTAAAGATATATTCTAAACATCCCTATTTGTGGGATATTCGAGAAGGACATCAAATTATCCAAAAAGAATAATGCTATTCGATTTGACTCATACAATGAGTTTGGCTGATCCTATATCTATTAAAATGAAGATACTAAGGATAGATAGATAGAGAATGTTCTTTAGAAAAAGAGTTCAATTGATTTTTATGAATCCTTGAATGGTATTATACCTAACTATAAATCAGGTTGATTCATGTCATAGTTGTGTATGTGGTTTTTTGACTTGAGACACCAAATACATCTTATGGATGGATAACCATGTTTTGAATATGACATACAAATCCCTAGCCACAGGATCTCAAAAATGTCAAATATTAGATACGACATGAAGTCCTCAAAGATAACCGTGCACTGAAAAGTTCTGAAAGAAAAGAATTAATGAGATGGGATCGTCCGTCCTCGGTATTTGAGAAGATTGACTCAAGGAATGAGATGCGATGAAATCCTCAGCCAAGGTAATGCAAATATCAGAGGAGTTCTCAATGATTTTCTACATGCATCAGTGACAAAGTGAGTCCACGAGGTCATTGAAAACACGCGGACGCACGTCAAAATATTTATCAAACTCACCAATTTAAGAGATTAATCACGAATTAGATAGTATAGAGGGGAATAAGAGTTGAATCCACAGAGAATTAAGATATTTTTTATGTATTCTTTGAAATTTGATCAAATTGGACAATGAAATGAAGTGAGAAATTAGGTATTTTGATAGATTTGGAAATATAACTTGAATCAAATTCACGAAATCAAAAATTACAGAATTTGGATCAAGATTCACGAAGAAATCGACTAGAAAATTATAGAGAAATTTATGAACACAAAGAGAGAGAAATCATAAACTAAAAATAGAATTAACTAAATCTATGATTCTAAATTACAATCTAATGATACAGGATAAAAGATTAGGAGGAAAACACACAATCTAACCCGAGATGCTGATACAAATGATCCAATTGATCGCCGGATCAAAGGCTTTTCATTCTGCGATTTCAAAGAAAATTCTTGGTGTTCAAGAGACAAATTCTCACTATTCTTTCAACGAAATCTCACTTTCAACCCCTACGTGGATGCGAAAATGTGTCTAGAAGAAGAAGAAAGGGATGGTGGTGTCTACACATTTCGATTACTCAAAAACATCCAATAATATATTTTCCGTTGAAGAACATTCGTATAAATAAAGAAATTTGGGTGTAACCGTCGGATTTGATATTTCATCTTTGATTTACAACTGAGATGAAATGTCAGGCTCTGAATCGTTACGGGTAAGTTACGTCCGTTAGATCAGAGATGGACTACCAAGATTTTGCCACACCGCGCATGAGAATAAACGCGTGAAACGCTCGCCATCTGATCTTGATCTAATGCTCCAGATGCATTTCATCGGTTTTAATCTCAGCTGTTATAACTCCTTAGATGAACGACTAAGATTAAATTTTTTTAAAATGATTCAAAGATGAGCTAGAGTGCACCATGTACCCCCCTCCCCCCCCCACTTAGGTGAATATTGAAGGCTTTCTTTTGACGCTTGAATCAGACGCTCCTCGCGAAGCCACATCACTTGCGCATGTTAAACCAAAAACATAGTCGGACATGAAAAAAAATTTATGGGATTCAACGTGTTAGAGTAAGTGGCCAAGGAATTACCTAAGAGGGGGGGGGGTGAATTAGGTTCTTTTTAATTCTTGGTTAATACAATATAGTTATCTATGTTAACTCTTGTATACCTATCTAAGAAATGAGGTAGGAGAGAAGGATGACACAAAGATTTTTAGACAGCTTCGGGCTAGTCCCTAATGCTGTTCGGGGGTATCCGTCTTGAGGTGATAGTTTGCCCTAACCAAGTTTGTGTGATTGCCCCCAAAGCAAATCAGTTGGTAATAGGGCAAGAACAGGGATACCGAAAAGGATAAAAGTCAGCGAAGCTCGACGTCCTCCCCGACCCCCAAAGTCTTCCACGGACAGACGGAGCTTGACCTCCTTTGATGAGGCCCCCAAAGCCTCAAGATATGGCCCCCAAAGCCTCACGCTAGGGAAGCCACCCAAACTTCTGCTAGCTAGGCCACAAAGGCCTTACTCCTACTTGATCACACAGATCTAGCGCACACGATATATGGAATAATTGCTAAACATTTATCTAGCACTAATGATATTCAAAAGTTGATTCAAAATATATTCAAGATAGAATTAAGATCAACTTCCCTTAGCGAATACCTCCTTTTGGGAAGACTTTGTTCTAAGAAATTTCTTTGATTTTCCTTCTTTGGGTATTGTTCATTGAGGCACATTTCTGACCTTTATTCGGTTAATTTCAAATATCTTCTTCAATCCTACACCAAATAAAGCAATTCTTGCTTTCCCAGAAGCGTAACACGATTTTTGATAAATGTTATTTCTGGCAATACATTCAGATTCGAAGTTAATCAATCTCCAAATAACAATCTTTCAAGCCCTTCATTTTTCGATGCGCTTTCTCCGCGTCCAGCTTCTGATGGTTGTAACTTGCTCAAATCTCAATCAAATGTTAGGATTCCAGTTTATATGGATTTTTATTTATGTTTACAACAATTTCTATGATCAACATTCTAAAAATGATTATGTAATATCAGTATATTGCAATTTAATCTCAAAGGTTGTAGACCTAACCA
This sequence comes from Lemna minuta, assembly GCA_024174645.1. Taxonomy (NCBI): domain Eukaryota; kingdom Viridiplantae; phylum Streptophyta; class Magnoliopsida; order Alismatales; family Araceae; genus Lemna; species Lemna minuta. The sequence continues at coordinate 20,259,157 of CM044101.1, read as the reverse complement.
AAGCACACAACCAATGGCTTTTCTTCTTGCTCCTCTCTTGACCCCGAAACAAAAACGAAAACAAATCCGATCCTATGGACTTGGATTGATGTTTGTAGTAGAGAAATACCAATGAATTAATCAAAATCATGCTTGCAGATTGCTTGAGCGTGAGAGAGCGTTCTTGCTTTTTGGTTTGCTTGCCATTGTTCTCTTTTGAACTTAGAGAGAGAGTTAACCCTCAAATTTGGGGTTTGGACTAAACATATAGGTAAGAGATTCAGAGGGATATTTTGGTCATTTGTCAAGACTCAAACGATGATGTTTCTTAAACTTAATATCTTCCCTTTTTACCACACTTTCAAACTAACTCTTAGTCATTAAAGTGAAAAACTAGCCTTTGGACCTACCGCCTTATCTTGGCTTAATATAAGTTTATATCTCTCAATATGAATTTGTTTGTAATCTTACATTCTAATTGGGCATAAATCATGTTTTGAGCATTCATTAAAATAATCCTAATCATGCTTTGGCAATCTTCACAACGCTTATATAATGTATAAGTGATTTAGAGAGATAGAGTTATCCTAAAAAGGAAGCTTAATCTCTCTAATTACACTTACGCACACGTGTGCACATGCACACACATGCACATAGGTGCAGACATACACGCACATGCACACAAATGCGCACGCATGTGCCACGTGGCATGTTCATACACCGCCACGTGGTGACGTCATTTTCTCCCGTGCCACATCATCTACCACGTCAGCACGAAAGAAATTTATTTTTTATTCATTTTAATTCAAAATAATTCAAATTAAATTTATATAAAATTTATAAGAATTCCTAAAAATTAGAAAATTCATAACTTTCAAAATATAACTCTAAATTAATCCAAATTTGTTTTGCTAGATCATAAATTAAATTATCTATCATTATAAAAATTAAAATTCAATGAATAACAGGACAATAAATTTTTATTTTAAAAATAGACTCATTCCTCTTATAAAATAAAACTAAAAAAATACGTGAGTGTATAATAAATATTTTCTCTTATTATTTAATTATGAAAACACAACTATGATCGCAAATATAGATGGTAATAAAACTAGATTATTTTAATTAAGCATAATTATCCCTAAAATGGTATATTTTTAGATCATAACCTAAAATTACATGAAATGATAGATAAACACTCAAAATATGATAACATGCATACAAATGAAATATTTTATGCCTCAATTTGCATTAATAATCATGTAAATTTGTGTATAAATTGCATGCTATCAAGGGTTGACTTATGACTATTGACTTATATGAACATAATCTTACAACCTTAATATGTGAGCAATATGTCTGAATGTGGTGTGAAGTATGAGTGAGATGAGGTATACTACAATTTCTACTATGATGTATGAATAGGGTAATATATAAGCATGTAAGAACTAATAAAAATTAGCTAATCGATAATCCAATAAAGTGAGAGGAGATTAGAAACCAAGCTGAAAGAGTAAATAGATAAAGATAGGTATGATGACTGTTTAAAGAAGGAAAATCACAACAGAAGATAGATCAAGTAAATTGATTTTTAAATAAAAAATATTGAAAGGAATTTGACAAGAGATAGATTCAGATTAGTTGACAGAAAATTCACAATAGAAGATTTACCAAGCAATTGATTGTTAAATAAATATATAAAAAATATAAAAAGGAATCTGACAAGAGATAGATTCAGATTAGATGATAGAAAAATCACAATAGAAGATTTACCAAGAAAATTGATTGTTGAATAAAGATATAAAAACTATAGAAAGGAATCTGACAGGAGATAGATTTAGATTAGGTGATAGAAAAATCACAATGAAGATATAGAGATTAGTTTAGATTGATGGAGATGTGATCAAGAGCAAAAACCGAGAGATGAAGAGAAATGTATTTATAAAGGATATGATCAGCTTCTAGATCAGAGAATGAGAGATAGATAGATCAATAGACACACAAAATATACTGATATATAAATATAGAAAGAGGTAAGAGACTAACAAATTATGAAGGTTAGAAACAAAATAAAAAAAGAGACTTAGATGTAGAGATTAAAACCTAGAGAAATGTGATTCTAAAAGAGACTATTAGAGTTATATATCAATCAATATTTGATCTGGAAAACTGTGAGGATGAGATGAGGATAAATCTAAAAAAATCATCATGTTAATGGAGACTGAAATGGAAATCAAGAAATAAAAATAGAAAACTCGAAGAGGGAGAGATTAGCATTAGAAATCGTAAAAGAGGATGAAGAACCTGAACGGTGGAGAGAATCGAAAATTGAAGAAAGATGGATGATAGAAATGATTCACGAAACGCTAGGAACTTAACTGTAAGTTGTGGAGGAATATTTGGAATGCTTGATTGCTGATTGAGATCTTCTTCCACTGTTTGTCGAGATCTTGAGAGATTTGAAGACCTTGAAGACCTTAAAGATCTTGAGAGATTTGAAGACCTTAAAGACCTTAAAGATCTTGAGAGATTTGAAGACCTTTGGAAAACTAGACTGCTGTAAGAGAAGAACGAAACTCTATATCGCATTTTGCAGCACAAAAACTTGTGATAGCCTCTTTTATGCCCTTACCCCTGCGGAACTTGGATTAAGGGAAAATTCTTAAAAGACCTTTATCTCTCTTAGAATATTTCTAGTATAGTTAATTCTAATATGCAACATGTACATTAAGATATAAATGTATATGAATATCCTAGGTATTAATTGTTCAAAAAATGATCCTAGATGACATATAATTAGATTAGTTTATAACTAATAAACAAGAAAAAATTCTTATAACAATGATATTGGACATTAATTTCAACTGTAAAATATAAGAAAATGCATGAATCCTCAAGCACATTAATAGGGTTAGTCTAAAATTACATAAAATAAAATATCAAACAACTTGGATTTATATGAGGTAAGAGAGATAGCCATAATTTTATGAAATTAAATAACCTAAACTGATCATGCTGAAAATTCAATTCAAACAAGAGTACCTAGATCAAAACCCCTAACACTAACACAATTCCCTTAAGTTTGCCACATCACCTTTTAGAAAAAAATGAACCAGACAATTAAAACTCATGAAAATTGGCTCAATCTTGTGCCACGTAGGCGTTGCAAGCGCACATGTGTCTTCCATCTTTCCGGCAAGATATGTTAGTGATCCTATGTTCCTAGACTATAGGAAATTTAAAGCATCACAATAAGAACAATGATGGGAATAGTTCTTCACTTGATCATCAAACTATAGCTATTTTTGAACATGAATTTAAGGAGAGAACTAATGGGTGAATATGGGAGTTAACCGTCATTTGTAGAGAGAGAGAGAGAGAGAGAGAGAGAGAGAGAGCGAGAGAGAGAGAGAGAGAGAGAGAGAGAGAGAGAGAGAGAGAGAGAGAGAGAGAGAGAGAGAGAGAGAGAGAGAGAGAAAGAGGTTCCTTCATATGTGAGACATGCATGAGCATTGAACAGTACGGATTGGCTTTTGTACTCTTATTTACGTCAAAGTTTCCTCATATGCATTTTCTTAGGATGATTTTCAAAGCTCATGCCCAAGATGTTCTTGACTTTGGTCCTGGCCGGTCATATTTTTTCAAGGGGCTAATATCATATATGAGTCTAAAATTTATCACTTGTACCAGATATGAGTCCAACCTTTTTTTTTGTCAGATATCAGTCCAAACTTTTTTAAAAGTCCACATATGAGTCTAAACTTTTATTTTGTCATATAAAAGTCTCAACTTTTCAAGTGTCCACATAAGAGTCTAAAATTTTTTTTTTCCATAAAAAAGTCCCGCTCACGTGGACAATGCGGAGAGTCCACGTGGCAGCGATGTGGCAGCCACGTCATTCCAGCCTCTCTCTCTCTCTCTCTCTCTCTCCTCTCTCTCTCTCTCTCTCCTCTCTCTCTCTCTCCCCTCCCTTCCTCCCTCCCTCCCTCCCCCGCCTCACTCTCCCTCCTCTCCCCTCGCCCGCCCGTCTCACCCTCCCTCCCGTCTCACCCTCCCTCCCCTCCCTCCCTCCCCCGCCTCACTCTCCCGCCCTCCCTCCCTCCCCCACCTGTCTCGCACGCCCTCCCTCCCCCCGCCTCACTCTCCCGCCCCTCCCTCCCTCCCCTCCCTCCCTCCCTCCCGCGCATGCTAGTGCGGGTGGAAAAGAAGTCAATCTTTAATCTTCTGTTGTCTTTTTCCTGCTTTTCTGAGGACAACTTCTGCAAGCGCTGAAAGCACTCCACCGCCAAAACTCTCCTCTCCACGCGTCTTTGAGTGGAGGCAGAACGGTGGGCGGTGGCTTTTTCTCCTCTCTCTTGATCGATGGCTGCCATGGCAGGTGGGGAAGACAGAAATTTGTTATAGCTCTCCATCTTCCTCGATCCTGCACTGGATACAGCGTAAAGAAGTAGGGCTACTGTTCTTGTATTTCGTCTCTTAGTTCCCCTTCTATTAAAACCTCGAGTCCATGGAGAATGGAAGGGAGGAGACCCAAGAACATCATAACCCGGTGACTGTAGTAGACGGGAGAGATATCGCAGAGCTTGTGAAGAAGGAGGCCGCTTTCAGCAGATACGTGGATCACAAGTTTCAGGAGCTGGACAGAGATGGTAATGGAAAGCTCTTAGTGAAGGAGCTTGAGCCGGTGGTTTCTCTCTCTTCACGTTCTGTCTTTTCTCTCTCTTCACGGTGGTTTCTCTCTCTCTCGTTCTCGCTCGTTCTGCATCTCCCTTCACCGTGTTCTGTCTTTTTCACTCCTATCTTTATCCTTTCCCACAGAAGCCTTGCCATCGCAAACTCCTTCTCGGCCATCTCCATCTCTTTTTTGGTTAGCTCTCGGACCTGCTCGGCATACGCCTTCTCAGCCGCCGCAAGCCGCACTTGTTCAGCTGCTTGAAGCTGTCGTCGTAGAAATTAAATCATGTCGTAGTAGATTCGACGATCTCTCTCTCTCTATCCAAACCAGCTTCTTAAAAGCAGGAGAAAATCGAGCGTGCAGCAAAAGAGAGCTCTCCGCAACAAGCCTCTTACCTGGGCCATCTTCTCCGGTGACCAGGTGACTTCATCTCTCCAGTAGCCTTATTGTTTTGATGGAGAAGAAATTGTGATTACCTCTTCGGGAAATTTTCAGATTATTAAATTCGATGTAATATTTGAATTTCAATTTTTAAATCATCTAAAACTATCTTTATGTATATTCTCTATTATTTTTTCTACAGAAGCTCTAACTTCAGCTTTTGCTTTTGATATTGAAACGACATCTTCTTTCTGACACTTCTACGTGATTAGAGGGAGAGATTCAAAAACAGAAGCTCGTGTTTGCACAATCATGATAAAATATGAGTATCCATGATCTCTGCAAGAGTCATCATTCCAGATAATCCGGATTCACGTGAACTTGTTATTCAGAGAGGATTTTTAACCTAATCCACTTATCTGATGGTGATGGTAGTCTGACCCGACTCTCGCATTAAGCTAATCGAGCAATGATGTATCATTTTCTAGTGTAAGGATTTTAATTTATGCTTCAGTCCCTTTTTCGATATATGATCAAATTTCCGAACCGAGGTGACTTTGCTTGCTAGAGATCTCAAGGCCTGGGGAATCCAAGATTCCCTCCCCCTTGTCATTGAAATTAGCTATAGATTAATTTAATTGTACAATTGAAAAGTATAATTGTTCGTAGCTATAGATTAATATAGTTGTGACTATGTAGAAATAGGAATACATTAACTAGTATTCTGATGTAGGACATGTGGAAGAAGGGGAAGCCGGAGGGAGGAGGGAGCCGCGCGAAGGAGGGAATGCCGAGGAAGGAGAGGAGGGAGCCGAGGAAGGAGAGGAAGGAGAGGGAATGCCAAGGAAGTGAGTCCCCCACTGCGGAGGCCTCGGATTGGGCGATGGCGGTGGGGGCGTCAGGGTGGGCGACGGCGGAATCGACGCCGATGAGCATGGCCGGCGCTGCCGGGATGGCCGGCTATGGCGGCGGCGTCTGGGGTGGGCGACGGAAGAATGTAGGATCGACCGGTGCGGCCGGGATGGCCGACGGCAGGGGCGTGGGGATGGGGGACGACGGAGTCAACGACAGCCGATCAGCACTTCAGATGGGCACCCGGAGGCGGCGGCCTCGACATGGGGGCGGGGGACTTCGGGGACTTCGGGATGGCCAGCAACGGAGGCAGCGTCGGCGTGGGCGACAGGGGAATCAACGACGGCGATGACTGCAGGAGCTTCGGGATGGGCGACTGCGGCGGCGTGGGGATGGGGGACGACAGACTCAACGACAGCGGAGGATTCAGACTGGCCGATGGTGGAGTACAGGTCATCCATTTCAATCTGAATATGAATTAGCACTTCTAACGCTCGTCGGGGGACGAGGCAAGCCTGTCTCGGGCTCGTCTTCGGACCTACCCCCGCTCGTCCCACCAGACACAATTTTAAGTAATATTTTTTATTTGCTGACTAAATAGGGGTGATGCCGAGGTCGGCATGTTTGGTGCTGAGTATGATAGTGACGACGATCCGGATTATAGTCCAAGCAGTCGCAATGGGGGCGAAGAAAGCCAACAAAGTGATGTTTATACAAGTGATTCAAATGGATATTCAAGTCAGGAGGGGGACGATGAATTTCTTGCCGCCGAGAAATAAACGAGAAGATGTTCAGCTACAGCTAGCTCTTGATGGGTATAAGAGCGAGTATCGACTCGGATGATGAGGTACCGACACCCGACGATAGTGGAGATGAGGGTGAATGTACATGGCGTCGACGCAGGGGCGTAATGTATGATCCTAGTTGCCCCATCGACAAGATTAGTTTTAGAGTAGGCATGAAGTTCGAATCACCCTCCGAATTTACAACGGCAGCCAAGAATCATGCAGTCTGGAATGGGTTCAACCCGCGGCTTCTAAAGTCGGTGGACCAAAAAAATTGCAGCTGTGTGCGAGGAAAAATTGCCCATGGCGGATATACGCAAGTTTTTGATTGTATGAGGGAGCACTTTGTTGTGAAAACATTGAATGATAATCATCAGCGCAAGTAGGGCCGCAAGAAACAGTACACGCGGACTTCAATTGGATTGCGAACCACTTCATTGATAAATTTCGCATGGATTTGAATTGGAAGGTCGTCGATATGATGCGAGAGATTAATGAACAATTTGGGATCATCGTTTCACGGCAAACATGTTATAGAGCTAGGTCTGCGGCGCGCGACAAGATTCAAGGAACTTTGAATGAGCACTATCACTTGCTGTCAGCTTATGTTGCAGAGTTAAAGAAAGTCAACCGGAATAGTACCGTCGAGTTGGTGCTAGATAGAGACAGTCCGGACAGCTCGATTAGGTTCAAGAGGTTGTATATATGCTTCGAATCAGTGGCTAGAGGTTTTCTCGAAGGCTGCGACTCGCCATTGGTTTGGATGGTTGCTTTCTAAAAACTCAAACGAAGGGGCAATTGTTGAGCGCTGTGGGGAAGGACTGACAACAACCGAGATGTATCCCATTGCTTGGGCAAAGTGGTTGAAGGGGAAAATCAGGCCTCCTGGACTTGGTTTATCGAACTGCTCATGCAAGATCTACGCATTTCCGATGGTCTCGGTTGGACAATTATAAGTGATCAACAAAAGGGATTAGAGAACGCAGTGGCCAATCTATTACCGCATGGGGAGCACCGGAATTGTGCAAGGCATATCTATGCAAACTGGAAGAAAAAAGGACATTCCAGCCAATTATTGAAGAAGTTGTTTTGGAAAGCTGTGAAGTGCACCACTCACCATGATTTCCAAAGGGTCATGACACGTATGAGCTTATCAAAAACCACAAGCCGTGCAAGACTTTCAAAGTATTGGTGTGATGAAGTTTTGCAGAGCGTACATAAGTGAGTGGCCAAATTGTGAGGTGGTGGACAATAATATATGCGAATGCTTCAATAATTACATCCTGCAAGCTAGGTCAAAACGAATTATAGACATGTTAGAAGATATCAGAGTTGCCGTAATGCAGAGATTTGTTGAAAAAAAAGAGTTATTTTCCAATACAACTGACGAGGTATGCCCTCGCATTAGAAAGGTGCTCAAAGATAACAAACTCCAATCTCGAAAAATGCAAAGTGTTAAACACTCGTGCAACTATAGATTCGAAGTTTCGTGAGGTTGAACAGAGATTCATCGTTGACTTACATGGTAAAGCATGTAGCTGCAGATATTGGAATATAAGGGGCATCCCTTGTTCACATGCGATTGCTTGCATCCACCGGGTCGGCAAGACCCCGACACTTTTTGTCGCTGATCGGTACAAGAAGGAGTTGTACCTCCTAGCTTACAGCAAAGGCATCCCACCTATGAACGGCCGAAACCCGTGGACTCGCAACCGAAGGGATCTATGTGTTTCCTCCCGTCATGAAGAGACAACCAGAAGGCCCAGCGGAATAGAAGAGTTGATATCAGTGAGATGCAAGTTACGGGCCCAAGGTTATCCAAGAAAGGTATGCGGGTGAAGTGTACTCTTTTGCCATCAAGTTAGCTATAATCGGAAGACATGCTCCCGAAGAAGGATAGAATCTGGCCAGGTATGAATTTAATTACTTGTAACTTCTGAATTATATTCAATGTAAAGGAATGAATATTTTTTAATCGTTCGTGCAGGGATCGCTACAGCGGTGAAAGAACCAAATGTAGGCACGAGGTCAGCCGGCTTCATCAACCATAACTTTCTGGTGCTAAATTCGACTCATATCGACACTGTTGATCTGCTTCCTTCCTTATTGCTTAATATCCCAAACCTTTTACATAACAAAGCCGCCCCCGTTCCTGTCCAATTGGCTTTCCATTGCACATTGAACGAGCGAGAGAGAACGAGAGAGAGAGAGAGACAGAGAGAATGAGAGAGAGAGAGAGACTGATAACATGCTATTAATGCATGTAATTACATGGTTATTAATGCATATTAATGCATTAATCATCACAATTATATGCATGTTACCATCTTTTTAGTATATTTCTATCATTTATGTGTAAATTCATGATTAAATCTTAAAATACACTAATTATGGATTATTATGCATGATTAGGCATTATAATCTTTAATCCTAATTATATTTATGATCATAATCATGTTTTAAAGTTGAAAATATAAGAGAAAACACTTTTATTTATATTTATGTATTTATATGAATTTATTTCATATAATACATAAATTTATTAAATTAATATAAATTAATACTCTTGTTATTTTAATAATTTGACCTTTTAAAATGATAGATTGTTCAATTCTGAATCCAACAAGCTAAATTTGACTTAATTTGGAGTTATATTTTGAAAGTTATGAATTTTTACAATTTTTTTAGGAATTTTCTAGAATTGTTCTGATTTTTAATTTGATTTTAGAGTGTTTTAAATAATAAAAAAATTACAAAAATTGGGTTATTGGCGAGCGGGCCGACGTGGATGCGACGTGGCACGCAAGGCCACGTGGCAGAGCCACGTGAACGCACGAGCCTGCCTGCGTGGCGCTGACGTGACACATGACGAGTCATTTACACACGATGTATGTTTATTTAGTATAATAAGATGTTTAGGGGTCCCCCGTGTATAAGGGGACAGATAATCAAGTCGTCGTATTTCGTGTAGTTTTTATATTGGATCCTTTCTTCAATTTATCCCGTGTGGGACTAGAGAGAGAGAGGGAGGCCAGAGGCGGGGGAGGGAGGGGAGGCGAGACAGCGGGCGAGGGGAGGGGAGGGAGAGTGAGGCGGGGGAGGGAGGGAGGGGAGGGAGGGAGGGAGGGGAGAGGGAGGGAGGGAGGGGAGACGGGACGGGCGAGGGGGAGGGGAGGGAGAGGAGGCGGGGGAGGGAGGGAGGGAGTGAGAGGGAGGGCGTGCGAGACAGCTTGGGGGAGGGAGGGAGGGCGGGAGAGGAGGCGGGGGAGGGAGGGAGGGGAGGGAGGGAGGGAGGGGAGGGAGGGTGAGACGGGCGGGCGAGGGGAGGGAGAGTGAGGCGGGGAGGGAGGGCGCGAGACAGGTGGGGGAGGGAGGGAGGGCGGGAGAGTGAGGCGGGGGAGGGAGGGAGGGGAGGGAGGGTGAGACGGGAGGGAGGGTGAGACGGGCGGGCGAGGGAGGGAGGGTGGAGGCGGGGGAGGGAGGGAGAGGGAGGGCGTGCGAGAGCGAGGCTGGGGGGAGGGAGGGAGGGGAGGGAGGGAGGGAGGGTGAGACGGGCGGGCGAGGGGAGGGAGGGCGTGGCGAGACGGGTGGGGGGAGGGAGGGAGGGCGGGAGAGTGAGGCGGGGGAGGGAGGGAGGGAGGGGAGGGAGGGAGGGAGGGAGGGAGGGAGGGTGAGAGCGGGCGAGGGCGAGGGAGGGAGGGAGAGTGAGGCGGGGGGAGGGAGGGAGGGAGGGAGGGAGGGAGGGTGAGACGGGAGGGAGAGTGAGGGCGGCGAGACAGCTGGGGGGAGGGAGGGAGGGCGGGAGAGTGAGGCGGGGGAGGGAGGGAGGGAGGGGAGGGAGGGAGGGAGGGAGGGGAGGGAGGGTGAGACGAGCGGGCGAGGGGAGGGGAGGGAGAGTGAGGCGGGGGAGGGAGGGAGGGAGGGCGGGAGAGTGAGGCGGGGGGAGGGAGGGAGGGAGGGAGGGAGGGAGGGAGAGTGAGGGCGTGCGAGACAGGGTTGGGGGGAGGGAGGGAGGGCGGGAGAGTGAGGCGGGGGAGGGAGGGAGGGGAGGGAGGGAGGGAGGGAGGGAGGGTGAGACGGGCGGGCGAGGGGAGGGGAGGGAGGGAGAGTGAGGCGGGGAGGGAGGGCGTGCGAGAGGGTGGGGGAGGGAGGGAGGGAGGGCGGGAGAGGAGGGAGGGAGGGAGGGAGGGGAGGGAGGGTGAGACGGGAGGGAGGGTGAGACGCGGGCAGGGGAGGGGAGGGAGAGGGAGGCGGGGGGAGGGAGGGAGGGAGGAAGGGAGGGGGAGAGAGAGAGAGGAGAGAGAGGGAGAGAGAGGGAGAGAGAGAGAGAGAGAGAGAGAGAGAGAGAGAGAGAGAGAGAGAGAGAGAGAGAGAGAGAGAGAGAGAGCTGGAATGACGTGGCTGCCACATCGCTGCCACGTGGACTCTTCGCATTGTCCACGTGAGCGGACTTTTTTTATGGAAAAATTTTAGACTCTTATGTGGACACTTGAAAAGTTGAGACTTTTATATGACAAAATAAAAGTTTAGACTCATATGTGGACTTTTTAAAAAGTTTGGACTGATATCTGACAAAAAAAGGTTGGACTCATATCTGGTACAAGTGATAAAGTTTAGACTGATATATGATATTAGCCCTTTTTCAAGCGTGACCTGCCGTTGACCACTTTCTGAACCAATCGCATCGTAGATCGAAATGTACGGACGTCATCTCTCTCTTACGTATCCAACAGAGTTGTGATGTGTGGGCAGACCAGAATAACCAGGACGGTTCCGCTGTCGTGTCGGTTCCCTCTCTCTCCGCGCAGCGACAAAAAGTAACGTGGGGCCTTAATTAAATTCATTTTCTTGTTACTCACGACGCATTTAATTTTCCTGGCATTTAATTTTCCAGAAAGCCAGAATTGATCCAATCCGCCCGCAAATTTATCTCTCGAGATCTGCGGGTCAACGCATCCTCACCGTCTATTAGACAGTTAATCTCGTGCTCGCGAGTCGCGATTCTAAGTGTCTCTCTCCTCTCTCGTCCGCGTGACCGATACCCTCTTCTATAAACCGATCGGGACGGTCCGATTTACACCAGAATTATCTACCGGCTAGGCTTTCGCCACGTCTCTGAAACCGAAGCCTACAGCTTCTCTTCTTGTTAACGCATCCTGACCGTCAATGGAGGCAGTTACGATCTCGCGTTCCTAATTTAGCCACGTCGTTCAATGCGAATAGCTCTCCCTTCCGTTTTCAGTAAAAGGAGCTCACTAGTCACTACTCATTTCCCGCGCTCTATCCTGTACTCTTACTCTCTGGCGCTTCTCTCTCTACATATATTTATGCTTCTTTTTCTCTCTCATCCATGCCATTCTGTTACGACTTGCGAATCCAACAGGAAGATGAACTGGAATAGTTAGGGTTTCCGGATCTGAAGAGAATGGGGATCTGCGGAAGCAAACTCGCGACTACCAGCCCTCCGAGGGACACAAATCCAGCTCCAGATCACCCTCAGAAAGAAGATCAAGAAGCGAACGGATCAAGCAAGGCGTTGCCGTCTCCTTTCTTCCCGTTCTACAGCCCTAGTCCGGCACACAGTCTCTTCAAGAAATCTCCCTCAGGTAACGGTTCAAATGCCGCAACTCCGAGAAGGTTTTTCAAGAGACCGTTCCCTCCGCCGTCGCCGGCGAAGCATATTAGGTCCGTGCTCGCAAGAAGGCATGGATCGGTTAAACCTAACGAGGCTTCAATTCCCGAGGGCGGAGGTTTGTCCGGAGGAAATGGTGCTGGTTTGGATAAGAGATTTGGATTTTGCAGGCAATTTGAGAATTCTTATGAGATTGGCGAAGAAGTAGGGAGAGGACATTTTGGTTATACTTGTTCAGCTAGGTTTAAGAAGGGAGATCTCAAGGGACATCGCGTTGCCGTGAAGGTTATTCCCAAGGCTAAGGTATGAATAAATGATAATTTGTGATCTTCTGTTTATTATCAGCTATTGTGAGATCCATTTTAAAATCCTTTTTTTTTTTAATAAATATATGTTAATCGAAGGAATTTATCGGCGTTTTTTTCTTGTTAGATAGGGATTAATTTTATTTAAATGTATTTTTTGCATAAGAAATTCGGTCTAAAATTGAAGGCAATGGCCTGTGAAAGATTTGAAAATTGGATTTTTCATACTTTTTTATGAAATCAAAGCTAAGGGTATGCAATTGAAGAAACATATGGTCGTTTGAATTTTTCTGCTATTTTGTGATTTCTTTTGCTGGAGAAATTGGATCTGCAATTAACGGTATTGGTTTGTGCGCAAAGTGACAATTTTTTATTACATATTGTGACAGATGACGACGGCCATAGCAGTAGAAGACGTCAGAAGAGAAGTAAAGATTTTGAGAGCTCTTTCAGGGCACCCTAATTTAGTCCATTTCTATGAAGCCTACGAAGATGATGAGAATGTCTATATTGTCATGGAGTGGGTATCTACGTTAATCAATTATTCACCATTTAACAGACATTTGATCTCGATAATTGTTGAATTCATATTTTCAGATTGTGCGAAGGAGGAGAGCTGTTAGATCGAATACTTTCCAGGTGCCTTTATTCCTATTTGTTATATCATTATATTGAAACTGATTTTTACATTAATTCTTTAAAGGGGAGGAAAATATTCAGAAGATGATGCAAAGGATGTTATGGTCCAAATTCTAAATGTCGTTGCTTTTTGCCACCTTCAAGGGGTTGTTCACAGAGATCTCAAACCTGAGGTGGTGTAGTCTATGCCTTTAATTTTTCAAATTTCTTTCTCTTCCTATCAATTTGTGCGTGGTAAGATCAGCTGTTTCAAAAAATTTCATTCGCCAGAACTTTCTATTCACAACAAAAGATGAAAACTCCGTCTTGAAGGCCATTGATTTTGGGCTATCGGACTTTGTGAAGCCAGGTGAGTTGATTGAGTGCCAAACTGATCATTTTTGTCTTTCCATCATGGACCATGATATGATGATCTTCATACAGATGAAAGGCTGAATGACATCGTGGGTAGTGCATATTATGTGGCTCCAGAAGTATTGCATCGGTCTTACACGACAGAAGCTGATGTATGGAGTGTAGGAGTCATCGCTTATATTCTCCTCTGCGGGAGCCGTCCATTTTGGGCACGCACAGAATCAGGGATATTTAGGGCTGTCTTAAAAGCAGAGCCCAGCTTTGATGAGCCTCCGTGGCCTTCTCTCTCCTATGAAGCTAAGGATTTTGTCAGAAGATTATTAAGTAAAGATCCTAGACGCAGAATGTCGGCTGCACAGGCACTGAGTGAGTTATGTCGGTTATCTTTTTAGGATTGACGTTTCAGGGATTGACACATGCTGCATCTTTGCAGGTCATCCTTGGATCAGACATTATAATGATGCAAAAGTGCCCCTGGATGTTTTGCTCTTTAAACTCATGAAATCATATATGAGATCTTCGCCCTTGAGAAAGGCTGCTTTAAGGGTAAGATCATTCATTTTCTTGATTTTGTATTCCTCAGTTATTGGTTGATGGCACACAATTTATGATGCCCATGGATTAGGGTTGATGAGACAATGCTTGATCAGTTGATATCAAGGTAGGCGGTAATGTCAATGTTTCACTCCCACTGAAAGACATCAAAGTTATAGAACACTGGTTTCACTGTATTTCAATGTTGGGCTGACCAATTCCGAGGACTTTTTTGTGGGACAGGCGATGTCAAAGACGTTGACGGTGAATGAGTTGTTCTACATGGAAGAACAATATGCTCTCCTAGAACCAAACAGACATGGGTACATCTCTCTGGAAAACATAAAGCTGGTGAGCATCCTCTACCATGTCGGCTGACCCACCAGAATTCACCTAGTTAAATCAACGTTTTGACCAATTCTTTTCTAGGCATTGACCAAGCATGCCACTGGTGAGATGAAGGAATTGCGAGTGAATGACCTTGTCATCTTGGTGTGTTCTACCCACCAATCGACCTGTTTGCCGTCGTCTGATGAATGTTGACTTTTATTGTCCTCGTATGCATTTATTGGGCAGCTGAGCGCGTTGCAATATAGGAAGATGGACTTTGAGGAATTCTGTGCGGCCACGTTGAGTATTCATCAGATGGAAGGATTGGAGAGATGGGAACAACATGCGCAGTGCGCTTACGAGATCTTTGATCAGGATGGTAACAGAGCCATCGTCATCGAAGAACTTGCCTCGGTATCTACAGAAATACACTTCTCGAATGGTTATTTATTTATTTGTGGGTTAACGGCTGAGTTATTTGGTATATGATTTACTCTTCTGGGCATTTTAGGAATTGGGGTTGAGTCCATCGGTTCCAGTGCACGCAGTATTGCATGACTGGATCCGGCACACGGATGGGAAGCTGAGCTTCTTGGGGTTTGTCAAGCTCGTGCATGGTGTGTCTAGCCGATCTCTTACCAAGGTACAGTGAAGACTCTCCCCTTCTCTCTCTACACATCTGCCCGTCAGAAGAGGGCTCGGTCAGTATTGTGGGGAGCTTCAGAAGACGGTGGTGCGTGTTGTAAAGCTAACTGGTGGCGGAAGTTGTTTTTTATAGGAAGATGATGGCCTCTCTCTCTCTCTCTCTCTCACTATCTATTTCTTCTCTCTCAGAAGACTGCCCGCATTGTAAAGTTATTGACAAATAGCTTATATCCTTGCTCTCTCTCTCTCTCTCTCCCGCACTCCTCTCCCTGGGCCCGGGAAGTGTCATAATGAAATATAGGAGACACCCATTGAGAAAACTTGATAGAGTGGAAGTACGCATTTTAGGAGAGGCCTACGAAGTAAACTTAGAAGAGAGTGTAGGCGATCTCATATACACGATGAGAGTTGTCGGATGCCGATAATGACTGGCCCAATGATAGGTATCGGATGCCGATTATGGAGCAGATATCGGGTGCCGATATTGCCATCCAGACAGTTACCATATTCATCATCCATCCATCCTCTGTTATCCGTCATCAGGCTACGTCCGCGGCACTGGATGATAGATGGCGGGTATCCGGGATGGATACGTGATATTCGATATCCACACTGATATCCAGTGATTTCCACGAAAGTCCGGGTGATATCATGTGATATCTGGCAATATCCATCATCCGATATCTGTCATCCACGTCATCTGTCCATGTCGCGATGATTCCGTCGTCCACTTCACCATCCAATATCAAGCCATCATCCGTTATCTGTCATCCATCTGAGATACGTTTATCTAGTACCATCATCCAACAACCAGACGCTAGATATCGGAGCCGCCCAGTGCAGGATGACATCCGCATATCAGACGGGCAAGCCCTAGATGAGAGGAAAGGGACTGCGAGAGGGGGAGATGGAGAGGGAAAGCTAAATAAATGAGGATGTTTCTTGTTGGAGCATATCTGTTCTTTCTTGAAGAAGAAACTACAATTGTAAGGAATCTTTAAAAGAAAAAAAACTGTAAAAAGATTCATTTTTGTGAAACTTCTCTATCTTGTTTCGATTGCTTGGATTATCTGTCGAAGGGATTCTCTTTTCACCACCTTCCACTTTCTTTACAGCAATATCAGAGCTTGGTTCAACATCCATCTATACCTTGCGGCAGTATGAGCTTCCAGACTAGAACATCACCTTCAAGATGAGAAATAGAGCACGAGATTTGCCGTGAAAACTAAAGAACTTGGTAATCTAAGGATTAATCGAAGAAGAATTCTCACCAACCCAAAGAGAAAATCGGAATAACACGAAGAACCCCTTATAACTGTGCCCAATGTAGATTCCCTCCGATGAACTCTCACTCTCGTGTTGGCTCTCTTAGATTTTCTCTTACTTCCACATCTCGTTCACATCATGAATATAAAATTTTTGGGCCATGCTACCCTCTTAAATACAATTAATGTCATGAATTCTATTTATTATATGTAGTTTATTTCACTAAAAACTTTTTACTAAATGCAATTCAATTGAAATAAAAAAATCTAAATTCATGTATATCATGGAGTCAATGTGAACCTTTACTCATGAAGCCGACCTATTATTTTTCACTATCTTTTTTTCCATGGTTAAGAATTTCATAGTATTTTTTTAATGCCTCGAGTCCATTCCGCTTAACTTTCAGCGATAATTAGGGTTCGGCGTAACCACCGTCGCCCGGTTGGTACTACAAGAAAACTGGGACGCCGGACCTCCCAAATAGGAGAAAACCATGTTCTCCGACTTCTCCATGACTTCTCCATGACTTCTCCTTGACTTCTTTAAGATCGTGTTCTCCGCGAAACCGTGTTCTCCGACTTCTCCATGACTTCTTTAAGATCTTCTCTCTTCTCTTCCCTCTCTCTTTCTCTTTCATTCTCTTTCCCTACTCTTTTTCTATTTCCTACTCTCTCTAGAGTCTTCCCATGGACATCTCTCCTCTGACTTTTTTTTTATCGATTCTGGAATTTCTGTATCTCTCCTTTCTCTTCGTCCCAGTTTTCGCTTTCGATATTATCTCACTGCTGTCTCCATAGTTTTCTCTCACTATGATCTTTCTACTGTCTTCGTCACTTTTCTTACTTTGACTTTCTTCCCGCTAATCTCTCTCTTCCGTCCACCTTTCTCGCTCCATTGTTTTACTCTCGTCTGCCTGCCGCAGATATCTCTCCCCTCTAATTTCGTTCAGTAGTATGTCTTACCCTTTATCATCATTTACTAACTCTTTGCTCTTTCTTCTTACCCTTTCATTGAGTTTGAATGTATTCTTTACTGCCTCATTTCCTTCTATTTCAGTAGATTCTTCAATTCTTCCGATCTTTCTCAACTTCTCTATGAATTTTTTAAAGTAAATTTCCCTATTTTAATCTTACGAGAATATCTCTCTCAATCCTTATTCATTATTTTCTACAAATTTCTACATCTGTTAATCACTATCTCTCCGAAAGTCATTCGTTGTTTATTTCATCTAAATCTCACTCTCTGTTACTCAGTCTCTATCATATCGATCTGTTTAATTACACTTTCAAATTTCTGTAGATTTTATTTTCCTCATAATATCTGATGCCCGACGATGCACCATGAATGAGCGCGATGGAAGTGGTGAGGTCTCGTGTGACGGTGGCAGCAACAGCCTGGAAACATTGAGGACAGGCATGTGTAGAGTTGCGGAGAGAGAGAGGGAGAGGACGATGAATAGGGCAGGATCCGATGCAGCGATGGCGGCGGCTATAGGCGGCTGGAGCGGTATCAGATCTCTAGAGGAGCAGTCTTGAAGAACTCTTTTAAAAAAGGGCTAATATCATATATGAGTCTGAACTTTATCACATGTACCAGATATGAGTCCAACCTTTTTTTTTGTCAGATATCAGTCCAAACTTTTTAAAAAGTCCACATATGAGTCTCATAAAAAAGTCCCGCTGCGGAGAGTCCACGTGGCAGCGATGTGGCAGCCACGTCGTTCCAGCCTCTCTCTCTCTCTCGCTCTCTCTCTCTCTCCCCTCCCTTCCTCCCCTCCCTTCCTCCCTCCCTCCCTCCCCCGCCTCACTCTCCCTCCCCTCCCCTCGCCCGCCCGTCTCACCCTCCCTCCCCTCCCTCCCTCCCTCGCACGCCCTCCCTCCCCCGCCTCACTCTCCCTCCCTCCCCTCCCTCCCCCGCCTCACTCTCCCTCCCCCCACCTGTCTCGCACGCCCTCCCTCCCCCGCCTCACTCTCCCGCCCTCCCTCCCCTCCCCCGCCTGTCTCGCCCTCCCTCCCCTCCCTCCCTCCCCTCCCTCCCCTCCCCTCCCTCCCTCCTACGTACTCGAGTACTCGGGCTCACTCTTTGTGCAGAGGGCTCGAGTACTCGGGCTTCAGTATCCCGGGGAGGTTAAGCTGGATGACCCTTCGAGAGGATGTGGAGGCATTACCCGCGAGTTTCGGCCCGAGCTCCATCGGTGGTGGAGGTGCAGCCGCCTGCTGGCCTTCCTCGGCGAGCTTCTTCGGGAGGTTCATCACGGTGGGGAGAAGCTTTGTAGACACCGACAGTAAACCCGGAAGCTGAAATATTCAATAATTTCAGATAAATCAATAAGCAAATAAGTGAATGAACAACTTACGGCGCCGTTGCGAAATTCAGCCGCAATGTCTAGCTGGACCCAGAGGGCCTTGGCTAGAAGGAAGGCCACAAAGAGGACTCCGAGGTATAAGGGATTCCTGCGAGTTAACCAGTCGAGAATCAGGAGGGAAAAAGGATGCGGGAAGTAAGTCAACAAGCCAGTCAAACCTCAAGAGCGCCATGAATTCGTTGAAGCCCAGGACAACGATGGCCAGGATAGCCCACGGGGGAGGCAACCAGTTGTTGTTGCGCTTATGCGCTTCCTATATTCAATAAAAAAAATATTACATTTAAAAATCTCCTCTACATCATTTGTGATTTTTTCACAGGTCAACCGTACCTGAGCAGAGATGGCCTGAGTGACGGTATAATCTGTCTCCGCTTTAAACTGCCTCCACAGCGATTTACACCGAACCGGAGTTATTGACGTCTTCGTCGCAGACACCTGCCCATCACCCACTACAGAAGGCCTACGAATTTCCAGAAATACAAAAGAAGCGTCGGGATTCGTTTTCCATTACCCTCTCCCAGGAGCTGGAAGCCGGTGGATCGCTCGACACAATGCTTCTATTCCGAGAACTAATGGGCTTATTAGCCGACGTGTCCAGGAGGAGCGAGGAGAGTGTGCTCTCAATGTTGTCTGCGCTGTCATTTAATCGAATTGCAGCCAACACGGAGAGCAATTTTGTTTAAAGGCAAAAAACGCTGCGTCCCTTTTGAAAAAGCGGGCCGCACAGAATTCTTTATACCGTCGAGAGTGAAACATGCTGTCCCTACGTTTCCCTCGTACTGCTCGCAAGGCACACAGTAGGTCACACATGATAAATAATTATCTTTTTCCGAACATGAATTCCGCGAGGGAGGGAGGGCGTGCGAGACAGGTGGGGAGGGAGAGTGAGGCGGGGGGAGGGAGGGAGGAGGAGGGAGGGAGGGAGGGTGAGACAGGGCGGGAGCGAGGAGGGGAGGGAGAGTGAGGCGGGGAGGGAGGGAGGAGGGCGTGCGAGACAGTTGGGGGGAGGGAGGGAGGGGCGGGAGAGTGAGGCGGGGGAGGGGAGGGAGGGGAGGGAGGGAGGGGAGGGAGGGTGAGACGGCGGGCGAGGGGAGGGAGGGAGGGAGAGTGAGGCGGGGAAGGGAGGGAGGGAGGGAGGGAGGGCGGGGAGAGTGAGGCAGGGGAGGGAGGGAGGGGGAGGGAGGGAGGGGGAGGGAGGGTGAGACGGGCGGGCGAGGGAGGGGAGAGAGAGTGAGGCGGGGGAGGGGAGGGAGGGAGGGAGGGGAGGGAGGGAGAGTGAGGCGGGGGAGGGAGGGGCGTGCGAGACAGGGTGGGGGAGGGAGGGAGGGGCGGGAGAGTGAGGCGGGGGGAGGGAGGGAGGGGAGGGAGGGTGAGACGGGCGGGCGAGGGGAGGGGAGGGAGAGTGAGGCGGGGGAGGGAGAGAGAGAGAGAGAGAGAGAGAGAGAGGCTGGAACGACGTGGCTGCCACATCGCTGCCACGTGGACTCTCCGCAGCGGGACTTTTTTATGAGACTCATATGTGGACTTTTTAAAAAGTTTGGACTGATATCTGACAAAAAAAAAGGTTGGACTCATATCTGGTACATGTGATAAAGTTCAGACTCATATATGATATTAGCCCTTTAAAAAATATACTCCCTACCTATTCTACTACAAGGGAGACCTATTGAATAGGAAAGAGAAAAATACCAACATAAAATTAAAGAAAAATAAGGAAAATAAAGCAGGAAAAGCCCTGGCTTGGTGATGGCGGGATCAGCTTGTCCAGTGGCGGAGCAAGGGTGAGAACCCCAAAAATATCTCGCTTCAATTCTCTATTAAAGAAATATCATATAATTCTCTCTTTATTTGTGTTTCTCTCCCCCATTAATTCTCTCTTGATCTTGTCACTTGAAATATCTCATAATTAGAAAATATTGTTAAGATCGCATAATTATCTTTTCTGAATATTTTCAGATAATAGATTTTTCAACTCCGATATAATACTTACAAGAGCAAAAAGAACTATCATTGATATAATGGCATGGTGACTTGTTGACATCACAGAATATACTTGGGATTCATCAAAATTTGCGATAGAAATTGTAGATTTTTTCATTTTTAATATGGTTTTGACATTATAAATTTCAAGAAAACTTATTTTGGATAGGTTCCAAGGTTCGGTTCTAGGTTTTTAGCTTTGTTCTAGGCGTTGTCTTTTGGTGTAGGTTTAAGTTTTTGACAAATCTGGTGCAAGAATTGAGAATGCAGAAACCCTGATAATATTATTAAATTATAGAATTTTCTACATTTCTTTAAAAATTAATGAGAGGGGTATTAACTTTGGAAAAAGAGACTTAACTATAATCAACATGAAGATTAATGCCTCTTGATAAATAATTCAACTATTGATCAAATCCTATGCCCCTTCTCTGAAAATCAAACTCAAGACTTGTGAATGAGTGTCAATACCCATTGACCAAAACCGTTACTTCTTAGATAGGACATTCATGTGGATGCATGAATACAATAAGTTGGATTCAAGCAGGCTACTACTTAGAGATATCCCTATCTTTGTATACAATACCACAGTTGGATGCCTTTTCACATATTCCAGCACTCTCAAAGACACTCAATGTTCTTGATGAGGTTTTCCCATGAGCTAATTAAGCCATATGATAGTGTAGATAACGTTGGGGCTTGTGCTGGAGAGATAGAGTAGCTTTACAATGAGTTGCATGTTCTTGTGCATGCCCTCAAGTGTCCATAAGTTGGGTTCGATTCAATAGGAGAGGACTTGGGTTTGCATTTGTGGAGTCTAATACTTTGTGGAGTCAATTTCTGAATGTCAAGTAAGCAAACTCCATGTGCAAGAAGAGACGAGGTCATTGGAGATCTCATATACTTGAAAAATTTGAAATAAAAATAAGTTCTATTCTTCTAGATGCATACTTGACATCTCAATGAGAAGTAGTTTTTAGACACAGGTTTATAAGATAATGCATATGGAGTTTTCTTTTGAAGAAGAATGAAGGATGTATGGTACATGCTTGGAAGCCATAACAGTCATTATGTGGCTGAATTTGACAAGCTAGACTTGAAAACTTTGCTTGACACCATAGATTGCTCTTTTGAGAAGACATATTTTAGACTCCTCCCTTAGCATCATACCTTGGAGATTACTTTGTGAGGATGTGCGCTTGCAAGTCCCCCATGTAGGAAGAGCTTTGAAGATGTTTATTTGAGAAAACACCAATAAAATCTATGGTTTAAAAAGAGGGATAGGAGAACTCAAATGGGAGAGAGATCAATGGGGATAAAATGTCCTTTAATTAACATCGTCGAACAATTTGTTTTATCAAAGTTATTTGTCTGAATTTAAACATGAACTCCTATTTTAGTGTGAGCATGTCTTATATCTTCCATTTATGGATTTAATTCATGGGACATTGTGTTTCAGAATGGTTGATTCTTCAAGTTTATGGCCAACTAACATGCAAGTACTTGTACTCTCTCAAGATGGATCTTGAAATTGGCTAAGAGGTAAGGCTTAGGGAAAATTTGTGAAAGGTAGAATAAACATGCCATGGGAGACAAAGTTAGAGATAGGGAAAATAATAGAACTTTGTCACTTCTTTGAAAGGCAATGGGTAGATGCAAGTTGTATTTTTCATGGTGGTGGCAACATTGCTTCACTTAAGTCAAGAGTCACTTTTTGAGTAGTGAATCTTAAAATGCTGAGATTGATGGGACGAAAGTTTAAATGACTTCTCTTGAAAAGGTGTTTTAGTGGTGGCATTTTGAGTGACTTCTTAAGTGTTGGATATGGAAAAGAGTAGATAAAGAATTGGATATCCTCATATGTGACATAGGTGGAAACTAATGAACTCAATTTTGGGGTGTTTTTAGTCATTATCGTGTATCAAATTTAGAAAAAAAATTTGTGTTACCTCATTTAGATTAGGGATTGAGTAAGAGTTAAATCCTTAGGGAGCGTATGCGATGAGATCAGACACTTCTTTAGAGAAGATATACTTATATAGGGAAGATGTTAGTAGAAGAAAATATGGAGAAATATGATGATGAATGATAGTCATAAAATTGTGGTCTTTGAAAAAACAAAAGTAAATATAAAAAAATTAGTCCTTAGGATAGAACCATGACAAGTCAAGGTTGAATACAAGGAGGAAAAGCAATATATCTAAATCAAGATTCGAATATTATTTTTTTAATAGGTAAATGGATGAGATTTGAAGAAGAAAGATGGATGCGAGAAGGAAGAATCATACCTAATTATAATCTTCATCAAGATTGAGACGTTTAGGAGTGAACCACATGTTACAGTCTGATTCGTTATGAAAAAGCATAAACGTAAGAGCGATGACAACCATTAATCACGAGACTTACAATTGGGCACCCCACACACTACCACATGACATGCCGTGAGTGACAATATCACTCACAACACAACTACTTTTCAAAATGATCCATGGATCAGTTCATGAAACAAATGGCTCTAATTGGTGCCTCAAATTGGAGCATGGCATTTCTACCACTTGTCCCTAAAAATCCCTTAGTCCATGATCACAAAATTAACTTTAGATAAAATTATAAAATTAAGGCAATAATGGTGCTTTTCGGGTGAATTATGTAAATATTAATCGATGACAATTATACCTTTGGGGCCTTTGTGGCGCCACCTCAAGTGCTATGTAAGTGCTACTAAAGCCTACATGCATGGACATATATTATGTGACTTGTAAGCCAAACCACACTTCCATATCTTCTTTATATTCACTGAAATAAAAATTTATTAATTGTGCAAAGTTTGTAATGAAGTCCATGAACATATGTAATAATTAAGTGAATTATGATGAGATTGTACTACAATGAACACTAGTCTTCAAACATATGTTTTAAAGATTCCAATTCAATGGATGTTTGAGAAAGTAATTAAAATATCCAAAAAGAATCATACTATCTGATCTAGTTCTTGTGATGAGTATGATTGATCTTGTGGCTGTGGATATTGAGACACCAAGAATACATAGTAGATGTTTTTTAGAGAAAGAGTTCACTAAATTGAGTGAATCAGGTTAATTAATGTTGCATTTGTATATTATGGTCCCTAGACTTAAGATGCCAAAAAAATAATGTGGATGGATGAGTATTTTTACTATGACTTGTGAATCCAAGGTCGAGGGTCTCTAAAATGTCAGAAATTGGATATGATATGAAGTCCTTGAAGGTGATTGTGTGGTCAAGATGAAATCATCTGACCTCAGTATAATATAATATTGACTTAAGGAATAAGACAAAGTTGAATCCTTGGCCAAAGTAGTGGGACTATTAGAGAAGGCGTTCTCGATGATTTTTTCCATGTATCAGTTCTAACTTAAGTGAATGAAAATGGTTTGACGATTGACTATACCCTAAGTCATTCGTATATACATAGTAACTAATAACGACCAAGTCCTATACTAAAGTTCTCAAATACTCCATATCTTTTAGGCTAGATATAGTGTAGCTTGATACCAAATAGGCTAGAAAGTCAACCTATTGATGAGTTTAAATCAATTTTGATTTACTTAATCTATATATTGATGTAGTTAATTGATAACATTGATCAATAAGTGTTATTACGTTTATGGAGCTATTAACTAGCGCTATATTTAGTCAATAGACATAAGGTCAGTATACATTGGTGGATATAAGTATGACCCAAAGGGTTTTTCTAAAAAGTGTACATACCTATTATCTATAAATAAGGGAACAACGACTATACCAAAAGTGCTCATGCAAAACTTATGAAAAACTCTCTCATTTCTTCTCTTTCTCTCTTGGTGAAGAGAATTGAAAATAAAATTCAATAGTCTATCAACTTTATGGGTATCTTTAGAGGCTTGACACTTAGATAACTTGAAGAACCCCTTCAATGAACTTTGTAAGTAGGTATTTTAATCTATATTGGATGAAAGGATTATTGGTTTTGGGTGTCTTAATATTTTGAGTGTTGGATTCTATATCTTCTATTGTGTTCAATGTTTTGATTGAAATTTGAGGGATTATTGAGCCTTAGATCTTAGCATTCACTTCTCATACCAACCCCATCATGTGTCAAATAGATGCAGGGATGCCACGTGGTGACATTGCCAAAAAAAATTGACAAAAAAAATCAGAAAACACTTCCCAAAAATTGGTAAATATATACAACCATATCTCGTAATCGAAATCAAGTCTTCTTTATTATTGTATGAGGATATCATCTAGCCCATTATGAGAAACCTATCCTTCCTCTATTCTTCTATATAAACTCATATATTCTCTTCCTTGGAATATGCACAATTCTAGGGTTTCCTTATTTTCCACCTTCCACTAGCGCCGCCTTCTTCTATTGCCTGCCGCTTGCCCTCCTCTTCTCTCTATAGCCGCTGTCTCCATCCTGCATGCTGACGAATTGAGACCGCATGGTCATTGAAAACACATGGTCAAGAGTCAAAATAATATCCAAACTCCTCAATTTTAAGAGTAAATCACGAATTGAGGGGTATATTAGTAAATAAGGGTCGAATCAACAGGGAACTAGGGGAATTTTGTATGATCTCTTCAAATTTGATCAAATCGGACGATGAAATGATGATAGCAATAAGGCAATTTGATATTTTTGGAAAGAGGACTCGAAGATGAATCCACCGAATAAAAAATCATTAGATTTGGATCTGATTTCGCGGAGAAATCATCGAATGAACAGGGGAGAAATTCATGAAAATTAAAATCGCGAAAAACCAAAATTAAGAATAAAATTGACTCAAATTATGATTCAAAAATGAAATCTAAAGCTATATGAAGATAGATTAGGATGAAACACAATCCGTGACCCAAGATTACGCTCGAATTGATCCAATTACTCAATGGAATCAAGGCTATTCATCAAAATTCAGAAAACGCGATTGTCGGAGTTCAAGCGTTGATTTTTTCCTCGTTGATCGTCGAAATCTCACTCTTAAGCACTCCATGGACACAAAAATGAGTTTAGAAACGACTGGGAGCAAGATATTCAAGGGATTTGGTGTCTAAATAGTTTGATTAAGTCGAATTGCCCTAGAATGCTTTACATCGTTGAAGAACACATCAATTTATAAGGCGATTTGGGCTTAACCGTCCGATCTTCAATTAATCTTCAATCAATGGCTCTGATGAAGTGCATCGGATGTGAATCGTTACAATTACGTCATGGCTGTTGGATCTTTGATCGACCGCTGAGATGATGCCACGTCGGGTGCGTTATAAATAACACATCAAACGCCCGCCGTTTGTATCTTGATCGGGCATTCAGATGCGTTTTTCATCAGTTTTTTATCGCAGTTGTTATAACTCCTTTGATCAACGGCTGAGATTAATTTGGAGTTAGATTTTTAGAATTTATGAATTATCTAATTTTTAGGGTTTTTTTGAAATTTTTATAAATTTATTTGAAGAAATGTTTTCTATAAATTTTCTATAATTTTCTATTAAAGAAATGTTTACTTTATCGTGTGCTGATGTGGCTGATGACGTGGATGGAGTGCTTTCATGGCAATGTACAGATGCGCCACATGGAGCTAGCGTGTGTATGGGTTTGGATGAGATTAGTGGGTTAAGCCTCCTTGTTAAGGATATAAGCTAACTCGTGAAACCGCCACCTTATTTATACACACATTTTTTGTCATATTTGCCATGTGGGAAATTTTTTTTTATGCCAGTGAAGCGTCTGATTCGCAAACTTAATCGATGTCATTGATCTTCACTTAAGTCAAGGGGGTACGGGCGGCATCTGATTGGGTGATGATTCATATTTTAAAATGTTTTTATCTCAACCATTCATCTGAGTTATAACAGCTAAGATTAAGTCGCGTCCGATGGACTCCCGTGGACTCGTTGTGACATCTCATGCGTTCGATAGAGATCAAACAACATGCATTACAAGATGCTTCTTCTTCGATCAGATGGACGAGGCTTAATCATGATGATTCACATCTGAGTATGTCATCTGAGCCATTGATCGAAGATCAAGAGGCAAATCAAATGGTCACACCCAATTAGAGCCTATTTATACCCATGCTCTTTGACGAAAAGTGCATTCTCGGATGTTTCTAACAATCCAACTGTTTATTACATCTCAATTCTTAAATCTCCTACTTTCTTCTTCTCCTAGATTGATTTTCGCATCCAAGGAGTTTTTGAAAGTGAGCTTTAATTGAGAGAATCAAGAGAATTCACCTCTTGAACACAAGATTTTTGCTTTTCAAAATACAAACTGAAAAGGCTTGATCAGACAATGAATTGGATAATTTCAAGCGCGATTTCGGGTAGATTATGTGTTTTCTCCATAATCTTTCTTTTTATAACATTATATTTTAAGTTTTAAATAGTAGATTAGTTGAATTTTATGAAATTTTACTGTTTTCTCTCTCTTCGCAATCGATTTCTCTCTCTAGATTTTTATTCCTTGATTTCTCCACAATATTGATCCAAATAGAGTGGATTTTGATTCCATGGTTTCCTCTTAAAGTTTTCTTTCTAAATTTACTAAAATCCCTATATTCTCACTTCAATTTCTCATCCAATTTTGATCGAAATTTGAAGAATACCTCAAAAACTCTCTATTTCTTTGTGGATTCAACCCTTATTCACCATTATACTAATTGACTCTTGAATAAAACTTTAAATTGGTGACATTGGTAATTGGTTTGACACACATTTGTGTATTTTCAACGACCGCACAAAAATGTTTTTGTCACCTGGATGAACATATTATCTCCCTGATACATTTCATTAGAAGCTGTGAGATGAAATGTCTCAAATTTTATAGGAGAGGGCTAATTTTGTGGACAATTCTAATTTAAACTACTGAATATCCCATTACTAAACTTTAGGACCTCGACAAAATATGGAGAGGAATAATAAATGATGGCACATGGACTCGCTTTTGAAAAATACTAAAACCACATTATACTAGATTCAATTAAATTAATTAGTTAAGTGTTTTATGATGGTTGGTAGAAGCCTCTTGTAGAGGATCACTTGTGAAGAGGACTGAAGAGGCCACTGATCATCAATATACAAATAATAATTTATAAATCCATTATGAATAATAATTCAATGCATATTTGTTCAAATCTAAAATATATTCAAGAAAAAATTCTCAGAATCCATTGGAAGACCTAATTAAACATGTAAAAACTGCACATAAGAGACCACATAATTTTTCTTTCAAAAATTGTATAGATCCCTATTAAATTAATGTTGATCAGCATTTATCAACTAATGTGTCATCCATTATCACAATTATCAACACCTTTGATTTTCAGCATGTGCTTTTACATTATAATGTATAAATTGTTTGCAACACAATGCAGAAAGTGTTAGTGAAATACGGATACTACCTTATAAACTACCAAATTTTTGTAGACTATAAATATTCATGAATTGACTCTCCCAAAGCATGTGATGACCATGTAGCTTTGCTCCAGAAATCTAAGACCAGAAACTAACCTTTTTCCTGTCAACGACTACTGATTATAATGCGGAATGAGAGCTAGAATCACACATTCAATCAATAAAAATGAAGAGAAATATGTTGATCAAGTAATGGTTTCAGACTTACAAAACCGTAGATCATCCTGTTTTGAAATTCACTGAAAATAGAAACTCTTTCAAAATGAGCAAGAATTAGAAGGAGATTAGACTTTTGGGCCATATTTCGATAAACGTGCAAATTTGTCCTCATTTAACATAGTTACACTTTTATTCATAAAAAGCTCCAGTTTCAGCGGCTTTGCAGTTAAAAAAAACATTATAAACTAATTCAATCAAAGTTATCTATTTTCAAAGGTAAGACTTCATCAGCCAGGTCAAACTTTCCTACTACACGTGCAAAAAACAGCATCTGCTGCTCCAGCACAAACTTTATGGTCTCAAACTGAAAAAAAAAATCACCATTGAGATAAAACTTTCACCTAATCGAAGGCACCATATTAAGCATTAAAAAGAGGAAGAAAATAAAAATACGACCTTCCGGAAACCATGCTGTTCCCCCTCAAACTCTACCAGAGCAACAGGTATACCTTTGTCCTTCAAAGCTTGGTAAATTTTTCGGGCTTGTTCTGGAGGTACTACCTGTGTTGTTTGTTCAAAACCAAGAAGTCAAACATTCAGTATTATTATTCATAAAATGTAGAGTGCTGAATATTCCTAAATTTTTTCCAAAATTCAATAGTATTTCTAAGATGACAGAATGTTAAATCTTCCTCAGAGTTGAATTAGAAAACATGAACTCAACCCTAAAATAATTTATTCCTAAGAAGGGCGGGGGCTGAACTTTTCAAATATTTGTTCAAAACCTAAAAGTCAATCATCCAAGATACCATTTGAAAGATTTTAGAAATATTATTATTCCAAAATTTTGTTCAAAACACAAAAATCAACCTTCAAAGAATATTTATTTATTCCAAAGATAATAGAGTAGTAAATATTCCTCGTTTTTTATGGAAACTCAAAGTCAACACTCAAATTACCGTATTCTTAAGATGATAGACAGCTGAATAAACCAAAAATTTGTTCACGGCCCAAAAAAATACCCTTCTAGTCTCTTCTATGAAAAATGAGAGAGTGTCACATATTTCTAATCCAGTTTTTACAAAATATAATATCCAGATGTTCAAAAATGTAATTCCTGAGATGACCAAGTGCTGAATATTCCAAACACTTGTCGAACACCCAGAAGCAGGCCATTAATTAATATTGTTGAATATTCCTGAAATTTGATCAAAACCCAAAAACTCAACCCTTCAGTTATTTCAAAACGGACAAGAAATGAATCTTTAATTGAAGTGACTAAATCAGGTTCAAGTGCACAATAATCACTTGCACACTGAGCAATTGCAATCTTTCATTTGACCCACGTCACTGGAAACCAAATCATCCCCAGAGAAGTAAACCCAAGTTAAATGAAAACATGTAAAAACCATGAACTAGAAAAATTGAACGAAAATAATTTTTCTCTTAAAATACATATGAATTAACATAAGTATATCAGGTCAAGTGTTCTCTGAATCAAAAAAATCTGAGTCCCTGTACGTCTATTAGCCGAAGTTCAATTAGAATTGTAGGAAAGTAATCAGAGTACCTTGTCTTCCAACCCTTGGAATAAGATGACTGGGCATGTAAACTTCTCAACAAAATTGATAGGGGACCTTTCATAAAATGCCTCCTCTGACCCTGAATAAACACAGAGAGTATGTTAAGTAATTAAAGTTCATGGAATAAAAAGTTAAAAATTAGTCAGGTACAGTTATTGGGTTCACCCACCAAGGAGATTATCAAGATACCGGGATTCAAATTTGTGAGTTTCCTCTGTTAGTAAAGATAAATCAGCCACCTGTTGTTGTAGTAGAAAGTTTTCAGTTAATAGACAAACAAAAATCCAAATATCATCATACAGCGTACTAAAGATCCCACTTATTACTTAAGTGAGGAATCCACCCTCTAATCAAGCTCAAGAGGCAATCATAAATGAGATCTACCTTATTGCCAGCTGTCACGGGATTAATATGTAATAACCACCTGAAGCACATTTCTTCAGAAGGGGAAATGAAAGAATTAACCACCTTGTTTGAGGGGAGGTAGGGAAGGCACTCAAATTCATCCCTCAGAATCACTGGGAATGTTCTACAATATCACCCATACACATTTTACTTTGTCGAATTTTCATGGGAAAAAGGTTTTCACAATAGAACTTTAATATAGTCCTAGATTGTATGTTCAAGAAGTTAAATGCAACCTCACCATTGATCCAGGTGAATGCAACTCTGAGGGATTACCATTCCTCTCCACACCCAAGGGACCACTCAATTGATTAATTCCACTCAAAGTCTTTATGAATTAGTAGCCTTCACTATAATATTGAGGTCGTGTCCATCTTCAGTCTGAAATCCGGTGACATCTAGAGTCTGATAGAATCCAGTTGCGAGTAAATTAATAGGTGGGCTCTAAGGCAACAGGACAACTGGCAGGCACGTGTCCTAACAAGGGTGGTTGGGAGTCCCCCATCATGGACAATTGGAGTCTTTTGGGCAGGGAAAATCAAGGTTAGGGCTGGAGGATTCTTAAAGGGGAAAACTGACAGCCAAAAGGGGAACTTTTTAAAGAGGAGACGGGGCCATCTTCAAGGAGTTTTTCAGGGAGACTCTCAAAGGTAACTAATTTCTCTTCAAGTTACACCCTAAAGCACATCAGAATCTTACCACATAAGTTCAGGAATATCTAGACACGAGCTTATTTTTTAATTTATCCCAACAATTTTTGGAAAAACTAAAAACACTTTTGTATTTTTATTGAAATAATTAATGCTTACCCCATACCAAGAAGCACCAGCTTTGAAAGTGTCTCTGAAAGCCAGAGCTGCTAGAGCTGTGAAACCACCAGCTGACTTTCCCATGATACAAAGCCTATTGCCATCCACTTTTCCTTGGTTAACCTTAAAAGTCAAAGGTAAATAATTCTACATCCCCATATAGAGAAAGAGGGCGGTTAAAGTGGGTCAACCAGGAATCTTGCACAGCTGCAGCAATCATTCACGTCCACTATGCCCCACTGCCCCAAAAGCCGATTGCGGTACTCTCTTCCATAACCTAAGATATTCAATATAGTGGGCATAATATTAGAGGACCAATCAAAAAATTAATTTTCAATCTAAATGAATAATCTGCCAACCGGTGCTTCCTCCATAATTAACATCCACAAAAGCCCAGCCACGGCTAGTCCAGTACTGGATTGGAAGTTCCAGACATCCACGGGCTTCAGCTGTAGGCCCGCCTTCAAAAGAAAAGACAAGATTTTTGGAGTTCTTGGTCGAAAGGTAGTTCAAAATAGCATAATTGAAATCAGACAATTTGCCCATTGATTCACGACTTCAAAAGATTAATAAGCAATAGAAAACAAAATCTTTCATTAGAAATTGTAAAAATAAAAAAGAATTTGATCCAATCCACGACCTTATCTTGATTAAATATGATGTTCAAGATCCAGAAAAATGCATGTCAAGAGGGAAACCCTTTTCTCTGACCCAAACGATCACCTATTTCATAGGTTTAAAAAGGTAATAATTCATGTATACCCAATCCTCATTTATACCTCTAATACCAGCCAATCACGGAAATGGACTAGAATGCTCTTAAAACAGTGTCCACTTAATCTATTGCATATTCTCATTGATATTCTCAGTACTAGCTAACATAAGAAATGGAAAAAATGCCTTTACAACCGCCTTCTTAGTGGGCCACTAAAAACCTTTGCATATCCCTCGGCTTTAACTTAGAGTTTAAAGCAGACTTTGACATTGGAGCGAGAGAAAGAGATCGAGAGACCCAACCAAATTCTGTATCGGAACAAGCCTTATTTTAACGCAATTTTCCCCCTTTGGATAAGGACTGCTTACCATGACCTTTCAATAACAACGGAGGCTTCTCATTAGGGTTTCCTTTATACATGGGATTTGATGGTGGGTAGAAAAGGGCAAATGCAGTCTGTCCAGGAATCTCGGTAGGAAATTCAACAACCTCTGGTCTACTAAAATATGGCAAAAACTGGTCTGCGCCCGGGGATGAAGACCAAATGATGGAGAATGATGCCACTTCGGTTTGTTCCTCATTTAGAATCGCCTGATAAAATTTATTGTTATATCACAAAGTTAGGAACATATGCTTTCTAAACAAATAAGGAATATAAGATTGGAATACTACAGAAAGCAGATCTGACCTTTGCTATCGATAATGGAAGAACATCAGAAGCACCTTCCAAATATAAACAGTTGTGTCCTGAAACCTGCATTAACACAAAAATCCTGAGCATTTCACGTATGCATGAAATGCTTTCACACTTTGAGATAATTGGAATATTACATAGCAGAATCACAAAAAACTGACAGCATTCCTCTAATTATTTCATCTTCTAGATAGGGGGCGCTTAATCAGACAACTAGTTTCAGCCAAAATAAATTAATTTGAAATATAAAAAAACAACAATGCTGTGAACTTACCAAATTATAAATATCAGTGAAGGGAACGTCAATCAAACTGAGAGAAGACTGGATGTGATCCAAGACTCCCAAATATGATCTTCCATTCTTCCTAAATGTCAAAAAAAGGAATATTAATGCTACTTGATAAGATATGAGCTAAAAAGCTATCTGAAGAAGATAATTACACAAACCTGTAACTGCAAATTATCTTATTTGTTCCGTGATCTTCAGTGAAATCATAGGAGTTAATTCCAAAAATCCACATAGGCCTTGTAAATTCAGCTTTGAGAGGATACACTGCTTCGACCTTGTTCTCATTTTCATTCTGTTTCAAAAGAGTCACATGTTGGCATTATAAGTACATGAACCTGCTATTACAGCTTTGTACTTACAACTCTTTTATTAATTTTCAATACAGACTTCTCATTACCCTGGAAATCAAAAGATACAAGAGAGATGGGGGGATAGTGGTACAACCCACCAGGAAGCACCTATAAACATTCTCTGATTGATGTAAATTCAATGAAACTTGCACTATCAAAAGAGAGGATGCGAAACAGGTAAATGCAACCAAATTCAAAAATTGATGAGAAGATGCAGAGATTAAAGGTAGTGGAAGGCTCTAACCAAGCTCCCATTCAAGAGAGAGAGAGAGAGAGATGTCAGGCGAGATCAGGGAAGATGGGAATTAAGGAGAAGGGAGGTTAACTGACAACCCTCATTTCATTTTCTTGGCTGTGCAGTCTCCTCTTGCGTTCAGTATTTCTGTCCACTATGCATGGGGAGGTAATAACTGATAAGATGATTATGAACACACTGCAAAAGGCTCCCAGGTCTTCTTGTCCTGACCCGTCACCTCTCTAAGGTTACCCACATCATCATTTTCTTCCCTCCCTGCAGGACTTTGAAGAATCTGATTGAGGGTTCACCAAGACTCCTGTATAGAAGAACCACATCGTCCTCAAGCTGGGAAGTTAGGAGGGCTTTCTGGCGCATTTTTGCAAATGCTTGGTAGTGTCCTACCATCTCTGACACCATTGCCTCTTTTGCATGTCTTTGGCACTTATCCCCAACTCTTAATGACAATGGAGGCATATGATTCCGTTGCCACCTTTGTAGGTTTGAAGTGCATTACTTTAGGCTCTTTGTGGCAACCTGGCATCATCAACACCTTTGCCTCCAATGTACACTTCCAGCATGTTTCCACAAGATCATAATGGCGACTGGACATACACCAAATCTGATGCCTCCTAGCGTGTCTGATGCATCACCCGGAGCTATTAGCAGTGAACCAACATTGCCAATGTTGTTGCCTCCTTGCACCTTTAGGACTTCCTGCAACTCCTTGCAGTGCTTCAGCTTAAATGCCGCCACGTTGGTCACAGAAATCGTGCACGCATGTGCCTCAGAAATAATCTCCTGATTTTGGTGGGCCGGAGGACATGATACCAATTGATGTGGGATTGTATGGAGCACTTTAAAAAGCTATCAGATCTCTTTGTCCTGCTCCTGCAGGCCTTTTGAGTTTCTCATCTTATCCTTTCTCTTCCTGAGAGCATTTAAGAGCTCTGGCCCGTTAGATGGGATGAACCATTCTCTCTCCAGGCAAAGGGCCCATCACCTTCATACCCTTTTGTTGGATCATTTTTTTATCTTGTCTCTAGGTCTTAGCTTGAAACTATTCAGTCTTTCTCAGAAAAGCCCATTCTTTGTAATTTTTCCAAATAAAGCTAATGTTCATCTTGAAATTTCTTTCACTTTCATTCCCATTTTCTCTTAATGTGGCTCATCAACGAAGACTACTGTCATTAATTATGAAAGAAAGCCATCAGGAGGAAATGTAATAAGATATATACTTACATATAAATTATTTACTCCATAAGTTCAAAAAGACCACAACACCAACATACATGAGAAGAAGAAATAAATATATTAAGGTCAAATTGATGAGGAAGGATTACCCATCTATAAATATTCCAGAATCCTTCTCTTCTATCAGTAATAAAGAACAGTTCACCTGAAAAATTTTCAAGGAATAAATGGAAGAAAAACAGCTTTCCTTCAAAATTTGAAATCTAGAAACTGAATGCCTTGCACGAAGGAGAGAGATGAAAATGACGAATGAGAATGGCATGGCCACTTCATTCTTTCAATTGATTTCTATCATTTGTAAAAGGACTTAGTGATGAAATATGACGATCAGATTTTTGCCATTTTTTGGGCAGATTTCAACACCTTTGTTTAACTAATATCTCCCAGCTTCTCCAGTAACTCAGGGGTAGAGGTCTCCTCTTGATGCGCACTGTCTTTCTCTTCTCCCTTGATTCTCACACTAACAGACCTAATGACCTGCTTTCCAAGGGTGCAGAGGATTTGCTCTAATGCCCAGACATTCAGTCATTGTCGAATCACTCAATCGCTTGGTTTGTTTGTTGAAAATCAGCCAGGAGTCCTTAATACTGATGCATGATTAACCAATTGATGGTGATCGAGGCGCATTTGTGCAAAGGCCAAATCGACTCACAAATTCACAAATTCTTGATTCATATATCTCCCAGCTTCATAAATCTACATCGTGATCTTCTTGTAATTTAGATTCTCTCCAATATATAGAGGTTCTCTCTATGCACACCCTCATTCTCTTCTACCTTGATTTACATGTTATAAGAGCTAAGGCTCCGGGGCTTCCGCAGATGTTGTCAACTGCTTTCCTAGGGGCAGAGGCTTTCCCTCTGCCACCCAGCCAGTTAGTTCTTTTTGTGTTAGTCATGCATAAAACAATGCTCTAGGCATAATAAATATCAAACCAATGTTTTTTCATAATGCTCTAATATCTAAAAGGAAATATTTCTTTTTTGCTACCTTTTGGAGACCATTTTGGTTCTGCAGGAGATTCAATTAGGTCATAATCTCCACCAGCAATACATATGCGTTTCGACAATTTTCTGCACATAAAGAAAAGACATAATAGAGAGAGGGTGTGCGAGAAAAACAAATGAGAGAGGGAGTAGGCGGGAGAAGATGTCGACTAGATGTAAGATTTCTAGTAAATAGCTTGTCAGATCGACAATTGATAATCTCCATTGTTGATTGACAGCTAAAGATTTTTTTTCATCAATGGATAATTGATAGATTGATAGTGACCTGATCAATCATCATAAGCGGTCATATCAGGAAAACCACTCATCCTTCAGTTCAACGGTCTAGCTTTCTCCCTCTCTCTCTCTCTTTCTCCCCCTACTCTACTTTTGTAGTCTGTCTCTCTGTCTCCCTCCCTACTTCCCTCTTTCTCTCTGTCACATTGTTAATCATGATCATTATCTCAATTGATTACATTAAGATCAGATCACAGTCATTCATTCAATTGATCATTAATCAAATTATGATATACATCAAGAACCAGTTTCTCCCAAGAGAGAGGGACAAAGAAAAATTTCGTCGGTCCATCTAGAACAAGACGTGTTCTCCTTGAATTTGATATTCTACTCACAGAGATTACCCAATACATCAGTTACACTGCATGCGCACGCATAAATGATAGTTGAGTTCTGACATAATTCTCTTACCCGGGGAACTCCCCCAAGAAAATTTTAGCCCTATTTCAAAGAATAAAGGATATCTAATCCTGAAGGAAAAAGACAACAACTCTTTTTCATTTATTCAAGGAAACCTCTGAAACTCATGGAAGGAAAAAGGAAACCTCGTCCTAAATGAACTCAAAAGATCTCAAATGATTCAACTCAAATGAATTTAATCAACTTATACAGAGCCCAAAATTAAGGAATAGTTTTTTTGAGAGCTGGACTGGGAGCTTAATTCCAGAGACATATATCTTTCAAAAACACTTATGAATTGTAGATTAATATTTCAAGGTTCTAACAAAGAAGGTACACACATCAACATTAGACTCCTGTTAAGCTGATAGAGTGGGAAGAGAAAAGTGTATATTCTTGATGGAAGAAAGATATGAAAATAAGCTAATTAGTTTGGGCTGCAAGGAAAACCTTATCGATGAGACTCGTCTCACAAAGGGCATTTAAGATTCTTTCTCATCTCATGGAACAAAAATGTACGTCACAGATCAGGATAACATAGAAACTATCATCGAAATTAACTGTGATGCAAAATTTATTAGAAACGTGCATGGAGAACTGTACACTTCAGGATAGAATAGCAAGTTTCATCAATCATGGTAAAACATCTTACCCATCATCTGAAAAGTAACCAACCCAAAGTTCAGCCCTATCCCAGGGCATATTTGGAGTGTTCCCATTCAATCCAGGCCATCCTCTTTCCGAAGAGGTCCATACGTGGAGAAGCATAGAAATCACGGTCATGAACAAGTACTACTGGTTCTGGAAAAATAAAAACAAATCACAACAAATTCCCAAATGTGATAACTCAAAGCAAATGTCTCATAGCTCTGTAGTGCTCACCTTGATTACTGCCATTCTCAAAATCTATCGCAACTATTGATGATGATGCATTTATGCTACTTTTTCGATGATCTGCCACAAAAAGACAACAATGAATTATACTGAACTAAATGAAATTATCAGAAAAGATTGCAGTTTCAAATAACTAACCCTCCATTACGGTGATATAGCGGTTAAAGTGAGGGATCTAAAACTCCATCAGCATACCGAACAACTGGCCCACCAAAATCAGGAGTGATTGGAGTAGGACATTTCCCTGCTGAAAGAAAGGCAGTTCAACCCAAGCATTTCAAAGCTCAAGTGACAAAAGAAGACTGTGGAATTTTGAATCTAGCTTTCATGCTTAATGGGCATCAAAATTCTATTGTTCGTCCCGTGTGTAAGAGCATGAAACAAAATCAGGACGTGGTTTAGATAATTTATCCGTAATGCATAGACCATTTCATACCCAACAGATAGAGGTATCTTTTGGTATTTTCTCTCTTTCAGTGCGTGGACTCTAAATCTCTCTCTCTCTCTCTCTCTCTGTCGATCTCTTGAAGGACTTCAAGCATGCAGAAGATCTCGCAACACGGCTAAATAGTGCCCACAAAAAGGAAAACTATTTTTCATAAACAATCTACTTCAAAAATTACCTCCTATATCCTGCCTGTATAATCTTTGATCTTTATAGTTTGAGAAGATAACTGCATTCCCGTACACTGAAAATGCGCCACCTCCATACTCATGAACCAACGTTCTTGCTGCAAATTCTCTCGGAATAACATCAACAGGTTGACGCTCAATCTCTTCAGGCTCCTTAACAAGCACTGCTCGCCTAAAAAAAAGGTAATATTTCCAGCCCAAAATTCCTTAAAATTGAAAATTTACAATCAAAGAATGGAGCAGACTCACCCTGCTTCTTCCGGGCGAGACTCAATCCATATAAGGCGCCCATCTCCGGCTACATTTATCCCTCCGAGGCGCTTCTCAGCCCCGGCAACGACTTCAGGAGTGATGGGCGACTTCCAGGAGCCGTAGGGAGCAGTGGTCTTTGCGGAGGCGAACTCCGGAGACGACGACATCGCCATGGGAGAGAAGCTGAGCTTGCCTTTTAGAGAATGTGTAAAGCGGGGGAGACAGGCGAGGGGCGTCGACCTCAGCGCTGTCCGTCCTGCCATAAAAACCCCAGCGATAACTGGCAACGAAAATTTACCCTTGAACGTCATTTGTCTTTGACCTGATAATCAAAACTTAATTTGTTTGATTTTCGTGTACGTTGCTTAATCCTTGAATGTGGATAACTTTGACCAAGAAGAATCTTTGCCTTTGACTTGATGTTAAGCATTGAGTGTGCTTTATTTTCACTTGCCGGTCGTAATTCATGAATCTGGCTTTGACTTTTGAACATATTTTCCTTTGATTCGATGGTGATATCAAGATTTTTTTTCCATGTATCTCGCTTTGAATGTGTTTTGCCTTAGACTTCAAAATGATTGCTCAATATGTATGATTTTCAAATGCCTCGCTTAATCCTTGGATGTGGATGACTTTGACTTTTACCCTTGAACATGTCTTGCCTTAGACTTGATAATGAAAGCTAAGTGTGTTTGACTTTCGCATGCCTTGCTAAATTCTTAAATGTCGATGACTTTGACTTCGACTTTGACCCTTGAACGTGTTTTGCCCTTGACTTTATAATGATACTCAAATGTGTTTGATTTTCACGTGCCTTGCTTCATTCTTCAATGTGGATGACTTTGACTTTGACCCTTGAACTTGTTTTGTCTTTTTGTAGATAATGATAGTGATGTAGGATATCTTAGAAAATGATGAATATGAATAAGATGAATATGAATATGATGAGAATGAGAGTGATTTATACGGAGATTGGAATAGTATATTAATTTCTAATTAAATCCTACAATCTAAGGGAGGATCTATGAATGATATCAGTGATGAATAGGTGAGTAATTCAGAGGGATAATTTCTAGGATAATTCGAAATTATAGGAATAGTAATGAAGATGAAGTTTATAATTGTGTGAAGAAGAGAGCAGATTGAGAAGATGATACATAAGATATAGTGATTGTGAGTAATTCTTATTGTATTTTCTATAAAGAGGAGAGGTTATAAAATGGATAGTATGAAAGATTAAATGTATATCAGTGAATACGAAGAGAGTTTCTTCTATAAGTAATTAATATGTAGATCTCTCCTAAAATTCTAACTATAAGTGGTATTCAAAGAGAGATGGGAATGGAATAACAATGATATTCCTATTAATTTTCTTGAGATCTATATGTATAATTATACAAGGTACCTATGATATAGTGGATAAGGTTTGGATAAATAGGAACCTATACCAAGGTAAGAGGTGGTTGACTTGGTCCATTCAAGGAATTCTAAGTATCTAAGGATAAGGATTTAATTTCTTTTGACCAAGTCAATCTTTGGATCAGTATATAATTGGAGGAGGAGGGAAGGTAATTCCCTTTGGATCTATACTCTCTTCCAATGTTTTAGAGAGGTCTTCTTCCTTCATTTCATGAATGGCGAGTTTCTCAAACTTATGAATAAGGAGGAGTATGCCATTTTGTTGTTGTTGAGAATGATTTCTCTTCCTTGAGTTATATCTAGGTTCACTTGGAACCCTTGTGTTCATGTGATGAGATAATTCTCCATCAGATAGATAAATGTGTTTGATTTTAAAGTGCTTTGCTTAATCCTTGGATGCCGATGACTTTGACTTTGGCCCTTGAAAATATTTATCCTTTGATTCAATAATGATAACTAAATGTGTTTGACTCGCATGTTCCTCACTTAGATTAAGAAAAATGAAAGGTGAGGATCTCGCTCTCCAAGAAAATGAAATGGGCACCAAGAAGACGTGCTTTTGTTCAATGGGAAAAGCACTAGTGTGGCATTGAGACATCGAAATGAGGATCCCCTCCCTATGGAGATTAAATAGGCAGCATGGAGGCATGAAAATGTTTCCAAATTATGTAGGTGATGCTTCCTATTCTTAGGAGACAAGATTTTCATCAAGAAGACATATATACTAGAGGAGGGTTTACGATTGAGACAAGATTGAGGAAGACGATGGTCCATGAGACTATGGTAGGGGATCAATTCATGCTAGATATTTCACCTCTATAATCAAACACAATGTGCCCTGATGAGATGATAACATTTGCATGGTGCATCTAGAGATATTGGGTAGCAGCTAATTGGTATGGTGATGCGTGGGATCCAAGTAAGGAATCTGAGCTTACAAAGAGGCAAGCACCAAGGAAACAACTACACCATGATGACACTACCATCAGGAGGTAGGCAAGCCGATCGATGATGTGAAATCCCAATGGGATGGTGGAAAAATATGGGGATGAATTAGTTTTCTTTTTCTAGTTAATGTTTTCTACTCTTAACATTTGATTCTTTGTTTTTTCACTAGAAGTCTTCATGTCGCTCATACTAGATTTTTTTTATACTAAACCTAGTACCCAAACTTCCCATAACAGCTACAAGAAGAGATAGTCCTCCTAATTTCACTTCTCTCCTTGTGACTTCCCCAAAATGAACTATTAACTTATCGAGATACAATTAGATCAAAGTTCAACCAACTTATGCTTTGATGCACACATATGCACACAATTTAGTTTACTTTACACCTCCAATGCCCATTGTACTTCCTATCTCCTCTTGTCACCCAAAGGCCAATTTCTTGAACTCTACTTGCTTCTCCCTTCTCCATTCATGTTGGCTTGCCTCTCTCAAGTCAATGGGCTTCTCCACCAATCCATTCCCACTTCGAGTATGTCTTTTGACCTTAATGCAATGAAATCCTACAATGTGGAGAATAAGAACAACCTGATTTGATTTTGATCATCTCCCTATACATGTTCTCCACTCATGT
The DNA here is from genome assembly GCA_024174645.1 of Lemna minuta. Lineage (NCBI taxonomy): Eukaryota > Viridiplantae > Streptophyta > Magnoliopsida > Alismatales > Araceae > Lemna > Lemna minuta. The sequence goes on along the minus strand of CM044101.1, from coordinate 20,218,046 downwards.
TTGCTCAAAAAGAGTTTTTTCATCCCCTCACATCTATAATAATGAACAAGGAGTCCTACCCTTACCTCATAAGTTAGCAAAACTAACAAAGACTCTTGATGACTAATCAATAGTCCTTTCTTTATCCTCTCTAATAAGCACTACTTGCAAAGAACCCTCCTAGCTCACCAGGAGTCCTTTAAGCCCAAAAAGAGTTTTTCGGCTCATGAAGAGCCCTTCTCTTGGAGTAGTGAGACTCATAAGTAGTCCTCCTAGCTCATGAAGAGTAATTTTGGCTCATGAGGAGTCCAAAGTATATCAAGAGTGTTTTGGCTTACTCTAGTTGTTTTATTCCATCAATAATAGTAAAATGAGAAACTGACAGAGATAATTGAATTAAATAAATAAATAAATAAAAGATATGATGGAATTGAATAAAAATATTTTCCATCCTAGTTTGATTTTTGCTGTCAAGTTTGCCTTTCTACCTTTGACTTTGTCTTTCTCTTTTAACTTCAACCCTTTGGTATTGACTTTGAATTTGAAATCTTTATGAATGATTTTCTCCGCTACGTAGAAATCAAATTCAATGTGCCCAAGTTGGTTCTCTTTATATTCCTATGATGACGCCCTTCATATAGCTAGGATGATGCGCTTGCAATGCTTCAAATGATACTCTTGTTAGCTCAATGTGAGTATAACTGTTTAAATGAAAAGTTTTTGAGGTTTATGAAATTTTCTATTACTGCATTTCATGATATGTTTTACATTTTAGCCATAATGTTTGAGGGAGGTATTTTTCTTATGGCCGAAGGTACAAGAGGCTCAAGCAGATCACCCAAGCAGAATGAAAAGGGCTCAAACGCTTCATGAATAAGCCTCTCTATCTCCTACACTCAAAAATAAATCTAGAAAGAAATTTCATCAATAAACCTCAGTATTTTATCTAGATTCTAATTATAAAAAGAAATCTCATGCCCTTTATGATTAATTAAATGAACTCATGATTATATAGTATTCTTATTATTTATTTATATGAAATTCTATATAATGTATGCTATATTAGTTATTTTATATGTACTAAGCCTTCACTTATAAAGTTAATTTATATTGCTTATCTGATGATTTTATATTAAAAAAAATCCAATAGTTGTATTGACCATATGAGGGCTGACCTATAGTTTTTAGGACTAGAAACAATTGAGCCCAACCCCAACATTTCCAACTCTCAATCTGATAAAGAGAAAAAATATTGACGTTCAATGATTATTCTCTCTCTAAAAACTCTCTCACTCAGCTACCATCAGATCTCTCTCTCTCTCAAGAAAATAATTAAGACCTCTCTCTGTAGGAATAAAAGTTGTAACCAGTGATCAGACTCACTTTACTCATAGTGATGAATCTCTCTTCAACTCTCTCAATTGCTCTTGATAAACTCTCCAAAAACACTCTCCTCTTATCCTAGTCAATGCTCTGATGCCTCCTCTCAAATCATACCAAGTTTTCTATCTTGTCATACTTTGTAATCATGGTCTGATTCGGTTAAAGATCAGAGGTGGAGCATTCTCTAATTTGTATCGAACTTAATACCTGATTTCAATTTTTCCAAATGTTTTGTAATTTTTCTAATCCAATTTTGTGATTTCTTTCTTTTTAACTTTTTCATTTTTTTTATTGTAGGTTTTGTGGTTTTTTTTTTCTAATTTTGATATTGTGATTAGTCTTCTAATTTTTGTGACTTTAATTTTTATCAATTTTTTTTTAATATTTGTAAATTTTCTAAAATTTGAATTTTTAGATTTTTAATTTATCTTAAATCTTTCTGGTCTTTTGGATTTTCAATCCATTTTCTAATTTTTGATTCCAGGTTTTTGATTTCTTGAGTTATCTAAATTTCTGATTTCAATTTACAATCTTCTAATTTTCAGATTTGAACCAGTTACTTAATCTTCCATTTTATGGATCATGAAGACCTTTTCAAATCTGATTAGACTTAGTACTAATTTTTTTATTACATTAGAAATTAAAACAGATTTAAATATCTATTTAGATATGATATGAGGATTGATTAGATTTAAAATTCTAACTAATCTAATTTATATAGGTGTATTTTCATTTTAGGAGTAATTTCTACCAGAATTGATTCCTTCTATTGCGAGTGATTAAATCATATGTAGGTTAGATTATGACATAATTTTAAGGTGGATTAGGATATCTTGTTGTAGATTAACATAGATTCTTTCTAAATCTGATTAGACATCTCATCTTGGCCTTTCTAAGATTCCTACTAGAGGCAAAAAATAAATCGAGTTTGTGACAAATTTTCATGTGAAATTCAAAAACATTCTTAAAGTGATCGTTTATTTATTTAAATTTTGCCTTGAATCTTAATTTACAAGTTTAACTACAAATCATTTACACTCTATCATCAGTTATACGTTTGCATCAATCATTCATCATATAGGCATATCAGACACATTCAAGATCATTTTAGTCATACTTAGTAGCTGCAAATACGTCATCAGGACATTCAAGGGCAGTTTGGCCAAAGAGTCAACATCATCTATATGGAACTCAAAGTCAAAAAGTCACAACCAAGGAACATTAGTCAAAGTCAATTCAAAAAGGAGATTTTCATTTATTTATTTATCATAATATCCTCAAATTACTTTTCTTTCATTGCATCTATTCACTTCCTACCAATTAAGAAAGATATTTTAGCTATGTATATGTAGCATGTGATTTCTGGGAACTAGAGATAGTTGGGATCACTAGTACACACTAGGTGGAGTAAGTGAGTCGTACTTACCCATCATGGTAAAGGGAAACTCTTAGTGAGTTCCTACTTGACTAGGGAGGGGTCTAGGGGTATAGATAGTCAACTCCTATTGTATTTGTTCTCTACCTTGTAGGATCATTCTTAGTTATTCACAATCTAGTCTAGAAATTTCAAATCTCACTCTACCTAAGTGATGAAGGAATTGTATAGTAATTTTCCAACATATAGAATGTGAGTTGCTTGTCATAGAACCTTAAATTTTGTTTCTGTTACTCATAACATGCAATTTATGCATGAATTTACATGATTATTAATGCAATTTAATTCATTAAGTATTCTATTTCTATGCATGTTATCATATTTTGAGTGCATTTCTATAATTTTATATAATTTTAGGTAATGATCTAAAAATATATCATTTTATGAATAATTGTGTATTATTGAATAATGCAATGCTAATCTTATTTATATTTGAGATCATAATTATATTTTCTTGATTAAATGATAAGAGAACATATTTTATTTACACTCTTGTATTTTTCTAAATTTATTTTCTAAGAGGAATGAGTGTATTTTTGAAATTAAAATTAATAGTCTTGTTATTTAAATATTTTGAATTTTTATAATGATAGATAATTCAATTTCTTATCCGAAAAAACAAATTTGGATTACTTTGGAGTTGTATTTTAAAATTTATGAATTTTCTAGAATTTTTCTGAATTTATTTAAACCTATTTTCTATTTTTAAAAGAATAAAAATGAAATTAAAAATGATTTTTTAATCGCAAGCTTACGTGATAGAACATCACCATGTGGCGATGCATGTACATGCCATATGATGGCGTATGTGTGCATATCTGTGTTCGCGTGTGCGCACAAGAGAGATTAATGGGTTAAAGCATCCGTTACGGATTAACGCTAACCCATTATACTCTTCTACCTTATATACGCGTTAAATAATCTCATTTTTTATCATGTGGGACTATTTTGTTTTGTTTCATATTCAGGTGACGTGGCACAACGATAAGCGTTTGATCCTCCGGTGTATCACTTACTCCTAGGGGTACAAGGCAACATTTGATTAGGCGATGATTCGATTGAAAGCAGTTTAATCACAGGTGTTGATCTAGGGAATTCTAACGGCTGAGATTAAATGGGCCAGATGGACGTGTGGACTCATCACGATTGCTCGATGAAGATTGAACAATCAACATCAATCGACGCCTCTCCTTCACGCACAACGTGGAAAAATCTAGACACTTAATCGTGGATTGGACTAACACGACTTAAAGACGTTGATTCACCAAACGGCGTTCAATCTGAGCCATTGATCAAATCGAATTGACGCATCTGACGGTTACGCCCAAATTTTTCTATAAAATTAAAATGTTCTTCTATGAAAAACCTATTCTTGGATTTTTGAGCAAATCGAACTATTTAGACACTAAAATTTGATAATCTTTTGATTTCTACTTCTTCTAGACTCATTTATGCGTCCAAGGAGTGTTTGAAATCAAGAATTGGTTAAGAGAATTGGAAGAAATCATATCTTGAACGCCGAACTTCCTTTTCAAAATCACGGAATGAAAAGCCCTGAATCCGATAATTAATTAGATTATTTTGAGCACAACTTCAGGTTAGATTGCATATTTTCATCATAATATATCTTCCTTTAGCATTAGATTTACATTTTGAATTGTAGATTAGTTTGATTTTAGTTTTAATTTCAATTTTTATCTATTTTCGCAATTGAATTTCTATCTCAATTTCAAATCTAGATTCTCCGTGAATTCTAATCTAAATTCAGTGATTTTTAATTTCATGGATTCTTATTGGAGCTATCTTTCTTATTATACAAAAATCTCTAATTTTTCACTTCAATTCATTGTTTGATTTGATCAAATTTTAAAGATATCTCAAAATTTCCCTTATTTCTCCATGGATTCAAACCTTATTCACCACTATACTCTTTAAGCTGTTACAATAACTTTAAATTGGTGAGTTTAGAAGTTGTTTTGACACGATATTGTATGTATTCAATGAACACACAAAATTGTTTCATCAGTTACACTTGATTCTTGATTCTTGAATGCCTTCCTTTGATCAATGAGAATTTTTCATTTAGATCTTGCTAGGAGCTGAGGCTTGATATGCTCTCTAAAGTTTCTACCAAAACATTGATTCCAAGGGAAGATGTTAAATAAAAACATTCAACAAAGTTGAAGCACCAAGAATAGATGACCTTATCATCTATTCTAAATGATCCTATCATCTAGTATAGAATAAAATTCATACTTACAGGGATTATCTGAAGGAGTTCGTCAAGCCCTTCAAGCATCCAACCTCTAGTAGTATCTACACAATTTCAAGATGATTGGATCTCCTCTAGAACACTCGTCACTACGAGAGGAAGAGAAGAGAGAAGAATTTCTATCAAGCTCGCATGGGAACCCTTGTTATGGTTGACAAACTAATTTTGTGCAGTCATTGAATACACACAATCTCGTGTCAAAACAAGTCCCAAACTCACCAATTTAAAGATTAAATCATTCATTAAAAAGTATAATGGTGAATAAGGGTCGAATCCACAGAGAAATAAGGGAAATTTGAGACATCTTTGAAATTCGATCAAATCAGACAACGAACTAAGGTGAAAAATTAGGTATTTTAGTGTTTTAAGAAAGATAACTCTAATACAAATCTATGGAATAAAAAATCACTGAATTTGGATTATAATTCGTGGAGATATCAAAATTTGAAATAGAGAAAGAAATTCAATCGCAAAAATAGATGAAAACTGAAATTAAAACTAAAATTAAACGAATCTATGATTCAAAATGTAAACCTAATGCTAAAGGAAGATAGATTACGATGAAAACACGCAATCTAACCCAAAGTTGAATGACGAGACTAATTCATATGGTTATTGAATACACACGATTTAGTGTCAAAACAAAGTCCTAAACTTACCAATTTATGATTAATCAATTTAATTAAAGAGTATAATGGTAATTAAGGGTCGAATCCACGGAGAATTAGGGAATTTAGAGAGATATCTTTGAAATTCGATCAAATCGGACAACGAATTGAGGTTAGAAATTGGGCAGTTTATTATATTAAAAAATATAACTCAATTGCAAATCCACGGAATCAAAAATCAAGTGATTTGGATGAGAATTTGTGGAGTAATCGAAGTTTGAAGTTAGGAGAAAATTCATATCGCGAAATTGATTTAAAATCGAAATTAAAATGAAATTAAACTTAATCTACGATTCAAAATGTAAAATTAACGCTAAATGATGAAATATTCAGATGAAAAAGCGCAATCTAACTCAAAGTAGCCTTTGAAATGATCCAATTAATCGTCGGATGCATGGCTTTTCATTCTGCATTTTCGAAGACGAAATTGAAGTTCAAGATGTGATTTCTCTTAAATCTCTCGATCAAAATCCGATTTCAAGTGCTCCTCAGATGCGGAAATGCATTAAGAACACAAGAAATCAAATGGCACATGAATTGGGTGTCTCGACAGTTCGAATTTCTCAAAAATTCAAGGGCGAGTTCTTCTTTCATGAAGAACATTCTATTTAAAGAGAAATTTGGGCGTGACCGTTGATCTAACGGACTCATCACGATCAACGGTCGGGATGATGTGTCGTTTCGCGAATCGGTGCCTTAAATTGGTCATCGTTTGATCATTGATGAAGGTTTCAGATGCGTCCACGTTGATTAAGTGAAGAGGCGCGTCGTTTCAGATTGGCCGTTGGATCTTCATCTGATGGTCTTGATTAATTAGAGGTTTCATCGGTCGTGACAAATCTCAGCCGTTATAACTCGTGAGATCAACGGTTGTGATGAATTCACTTAAGTCCCAATTGAAGCATGTGTTTGATTGAAGATCGGGTGGACCTCGCGTCCTGCTATCAAGAAAGCATCTACGCACGACATTCACCTCGATCTCCATCCGATGATCCACATAATGCCATGCGTCCTGCTATCAAGAAAGCGAAGGGAACATAGTCCCGCATGGAGAAACAGATGGAGAATCGCGTGTTTAAAAGGTAGAATGAACATGACGGTTAGCTTAAATCTGAAATATCGGATGCTTATTGACGGAACATTTTCGTGCATCGTTAAAACAAAAAAACGTTGGTAAATTTTTTTATATAAAAACCGAACTCACAGAGATAAGAAATAAAATCAAGTAATGTGTAAGTATCAGGTCGATCCACAAAGAGCAGGGTTGACTTTAATCGCAGAGTTGACTTGGTCAAACTTAGGTTTAAAAAGGGTTTTGAAGAAGTAAAAAATAAGATGTAATGAGTGGAAATGATATAAATAGACTAAATAGGAAGTTTTAAGAATTTAATTCTCGGGTTTGACAGAGAAAAGTCAAAAGTCAAAGCATTGACTTTGACCCATAGTAGGTGTTCTGTAAAATCATAGAATCAAACAGTGTCAAAAGATTACAAAAATTATATATTAAGAAACTAGAGAAAAAAATGGAATTTATTAGTATATAATTCATGATTTTTGGATAAGAATTGGATTTACTATGAATTATTGAAAATCAAATATCAGAAAATCCCGGAAATGAACACCTCGGAGGAAATCTTCAAATTGACCGCTCAAATGAAATTCAAATCTTGCAATTTATATGTCAATGGAAAGCTAAGAACCAGAGGAATCTAACAAGACCAAAATTATCAAGTTCTGATTTGTAAATTAAATTTAATTGAGCCCCAAAAGTCAACGTTTGACTTCGATGAAAGATGAATAGTCCTTGGTCAAACGTTAAATTTGAGGGTTAAATGAACTCGGAATTCGATGAATTTGATATCCACGGAAAGCTGAGGAAAAGAGGAATCTACTGAAACCCCAAGTGATTTGGAATTATAATCAAAGAGATATTCTATTTTCAAAATCGGAGATTTTTCATACTCGAATTTGGGGAAAATGAAGAATACTACGAACTAATTTGCAAAATTAAACTTCTAAATCTAATAAAAACTCAAATTACCTCCTGATAATGGATTTAATCTCAGTACTAACTCGATTGCCGCAAGAATAGGGATTTAATTCTCGTGGATTGAAGCGAATTCGCTCAGACTCTTCCTCGTGGACGTTCGGAATTCAAGCGGAAAATTCAATGAAATGAAGGAGATATTCGTGATCAATCCCGCTCCAATTGCTTCGCAATCCATTCTAAACGTGGGGGGATCACGATGAAGTACAGATCTTCCTTGAAATTTGCTTAATTCCTTCATTAATCGATCAAAAGTTGAAGAACAAAGGGAGAAATACATCAGTTTTTTAAAGAGAAAATTAGCCCAAAATCGTGGGCAATTGAGGCAGTCGTAGGAGCGATTTTGAGAGGTCGTGGGAGCGATTCCTTTGGGCGGCTTTGTAGCTCCCGAATTCACGGTGAATTCTTCCTCAAATTAGCCTCAAAAGAAGCCACAATCGCACCACGAACGGGCCACGATCGCGCCGCGATTGCACCGCGATCGGGCCACGATCGTGGGCTGATCGTGATCGCGATCCACCATTGAATGCCTTTTGAAGATCATGGAATCGATTCCACGATGAAAGATCCATGATCGCGCCGCGATCGCGGTTCGATCGGACCGCGATCGTGGTGTTCTTCCATGAATCTTCTCCACCGTCCGATGAAGCTTCAGCTGGATGCACGATCACGATCCCCCGATCCAATGCACCAAGATCGTGAGGAGGGTCCACCACCAGCCGTCCGATCAGGGAGAAGATTGTGATGAAGATCGCGATCGTCTGATGGATCAACGTTTGATGAAGCCGTGAGCAAATCGCGATGGCGATCCGACGTACCTGGTGCCTCCACGTGTCATCAGGTAAGCCTCTTGATCACGTTTCACTTATGCCCTTTTTGCAGCACGTGCTTTGATGAAGATCGAGTGGACTGCGGTCCACGCGATCGACGCCTTTGCGTTGATCTCCGACGGCTCTGATGCGTCCACGCGTCCTGCACAGGTAAGAAACGTGTGGGACATAGTCCCACACAGAAGAAAAGGTAGAGAAATTCCAATATAAATTAAGGGGAGGTGTAACACTTTCGCGTTACCGCCCCCACTATCTTACCAGGGCCCACTATACCCGTGGGCCCTCCAATTTCCGACCTCACTGCCACGTGGCGCGCCACACGGGCGCCCACGTGGACTCGTGTGGATGCGTGGCCCCCTGCCACGTGGCCGCGCACTGTGCGCCTCCTACGCCCCGCGTTGGCCACCCACAGCTCTGCCACGTGGCCTCAGCGCCGCCGTGTCAGCTCGCCGGAGCTCCCGCTTGCCATGTCAGCACCTGCAGGTAATAAATCCCCTTTTTCGCAATTTCAGTAAGGAAAAATCAATTTAAAATTATATAAAAATCGAAAAAAGGCATAAAACTTCAAAAATTCATAATTTAAAATATACAAATCCTTTTTAATCCAAATTTTCTCCATTGGATCACAAATTCTTTTCTTTTTAATATCATGTCATTTAAAATATATTTTGAAAGAAGAAATTAAGATGATTTAGAATTTTCTTAACTCATTTCTTAATAACTATTCTAAATCATAAGTTCATCTTGATATTATCCTTCAAAACATGCACTAAAGTCAAAATCATTCAATAAAAGAGATTAACTTCTATTAATTTAAACTTAACAAAAGATTAATGATCTATTAAGCATGAAATTATCCTTAGTTAATGCATAAATATCGACTTTAGTGAAATGACATACCAATGGAGAAAATTCCTAAAAAGTATGATTACATGCATCATATTCTCTTATGAATATGAGTTAATTAGGATAAGAATTTAAGTTATAAATGCATGTTATCACTTATATGTACTATAACCATACTATTACGAGTAAATATAAATAAATGTCACATCCGTGTCACGCAAGCACTCGCGCGGGTCCGCGTGGCTCTACCACGTAGCCTTGCATGCCACACCGCATCCACGTGTGCTCGCGTGAATAAATGCACTCTTTTTGCGTGAATTTTAATTGATTTAACCCTTTAAAAATCGAAATAAATTCATATAAATTCAAGAAAAATTCCAGAAAATTCTTTTAAATTGTAAAAATCATAACTTTCAAAATACAACTCCAAATAAAGTCAAATTTGTTTTGTTGGATCAGAAATTTAATAATCTATGATTATAAAAAGTCAAATTATTAAAATAATAAGATAGTAAATTTTAATTAATTTAATACATTTATGTATCTTATAAAATAACTTTATAAAAATACATAAATGTTAATAAAGATCTTTTCTCTTATATTTTCATTCTCAAAACATGATTATGATCTCAATTATAATTAGTATGAATGATTATAATGTTTAATTATGTATAATGATCCATAAATTGGTGTCTTTTTAGATCATAACATGAAATAATAGAAAATGATAGAAATATACTTAAAATGTGATAACATGCATATATTTGGAATGATTAATGCTTTAATTTACATTAATAATCATGTAAATTCACGTATAAATAGCATGTTATCACACCCCCCAAATTGAATAATTGCTAGTCTCTTAGCAATTCACTATGTAATCTCTTTAGAAAGTCTTATCATCCCTTGATCGTGCAACTAAAGAAGTGAAGTGTATCAATGTGTGATTACTTTTCATCATAGTGTGGACCATGGTGATCTAGATTCCATAACTAGGTTGACTTCCTTAGAGCATATTAGGGTAGTGCTCATCGGCTAATAGTCAAGTCCATACTCAAGTGTAATCGAGGTGAGCATATCTAAGGTCTGATGCTATGGGAATGAAAAGATTCTCTCACTCTCACGAGCAAATGTAATCCTCATCTCTCTAATTCTAACATCACTCTTTCACTCATTTGGAGGCTACTTAGTGCATTAGAATTCCCCTCAACTCTTCTTTCTCTCTTAAAGAGTGCATTGCAAAGGGATTTCCTACTTTGGGATGCATCGTTATAAGGTAGCTGAAAGAGTAAAAAGACACTATTTCTAAAGGAATAACTTGGTTAAAAGCAAAATCAGCATATAAACAAGTTGGATATTACATACGAAGAAATGTACCACTGATGTCAAATTATTCTCCCAAGTGATGTGGATGATGATGGTAGAAAGGGATAGATAGAATTTGGTAGAGATGGTGTGGAGTGGTAAAATGGAATGGTAGGAATGGAATGATAATGATGGTAGATATAGTTTTCTCATATTTTTCCTTCTTTTCACTTTTCTTTATTCTTCTCTTCCTTTTCTCCTCCTTTTCTTTCTTTCTTTATTTTTGTCTTCTTCTTTTCTTATTTTTCATATGTTCTTCTCTTTTTCTTCTTTTCTTCTTTCTTCTTTTTGTATATTGTAATTTTTTCGAGAAGAAGAAGATAACATTTGAAGACTTTACATAAAACAAGGATATGGAGGCTAATTTAATGTTTAAAGAGAGTATTTAAAATTTCTGAAGTGTAATATGAAGGAATATTTTCTTGTAAGGGAAATTGGAAAAAGGCTTGTGTATATGATGGAAAAGAAAATGTGGTGGATATGTTTATCACTTGGGAGTGTAATTATAATCAGTGAAGCTAATTATAATCATTTGAAAATAAAAAATAGAAACCACATATAACTAGCCCAAACTACATAAACCTAGCCAAAACCACATAGAGAAATAATGAAGATAATACTCAAAAATAATTTATTTGAATGTATCACTATGTATATATTTTTGGTGTTTCAAGTTTGTGTATTGAAACATATCTCCTCCTCTCATACCTAGATGACATGTTCACATCATGATTTTGAGCATTTAATTGAATTGGACAAAACTAGACAAAATAGCCCTCTAATTTTATTTAGTTTTTGGAAAATATAAACATAAATAAATTAATGATAATCTGAATCTAAAATGCAAACTATTCATCAAAGTATCCCCTTGCTCCAACAAGTGTCAAGAAAGAAGGCAAAGCAATTGAGAGCATGAGGTAAGTACATAAGCTGGTGACAATAGGAAAGTGGGAAGTAGGTAGGGTGGCTAGTCTAAAAAAACTAGGGTGGCCAATGGAAACTCTCACCCATTTGAAGAAAAGTTGGCTAGATTGGACACTAGTGGGGTAGCTTGGTCAGTGGTCACCAAGAACACAAGTAATAGTGCCTAGAGCACCAAGGAGGCTCCTTGATGACTAGTAGGGGAACCAATGATGTCTAGGGCAATGTGGAGGCTGTAGTAGCGTCTAGGGTAGAAAGAGGCTCATCACAAGTGATTAGTTGGCTAATGGTGGCATGGGCCACAAGGCGGCTATGATGGCAGCTAGGGGGCATCTAACGACTAGCAATGGATGTAAAGGGTCACTAAAAATGATGGATCATGATAGCGGGGCATTATGAATGATTCCTCACAAAAAGGGATACAATAGATTACATGATATTTTTAAAAAGAGACCATTGCTTTTAACAAGAAAAATATGGGCAAAAGATGACACCAACACTTGGAGGAGGCAATGTCGTCAATAGAGATGATCGTGGTAAGAAAGGGAACGCCAAAAGTCTAGCAACAGATAAGCGTAAATTACATCCTTTGATAATGGAAAGGTATGTAACAAAGAACAGACTCAACTCACTTAAAAGAAATAAAACTATTGAGTTGAGGTCAAATCCATGGAGAATTAGTATTGAAAATTATTATTTAAGAATACAAAGAATTCAAACAAACTAGATTTCTAGTCAAAATTAAAGATGAAGACAAGATTTTGAAACAAGACAAAACGATACTTCCAATGAGTCAAAAAACATGAAAATCTGATAAGATCAATGGAGAAATTAATAATTTTAGGTAAAGAGAGAAATTGGGCACTATGAGAGAAAAATCACATTAAAAATGTACTTAATTATCTAATAGAAAGAATCAAATCTAATTATATGTATAATTGAGAATTTTATTATTTTAAACCTTAATTGAATTCTCCAATTCAAGCCACATGTACCAACAAAAAAACCATAAAATTAGTCTAAAAAAGACTAAAAATGAAAGGGCTTAAGTATATAAGATAACTCCTATTTGAGCTTAGGACAAGCTTTTTGGGCATGTATATAATTGATACCATGCAACTTATATTTATTTTATATGACTAGAAATACAAATTAAGGCATAAAATATTTCGTTTCTATGCAAATTATCATACTAAACAATTTAGCGCATATTCATCATTATAGACAATTTAAATTATAATATCAAAATACATCATTCTAAGGGATAATCATGTATAAATAAAAGGTTGAAATTTAAAAGTAGATTATTCCCCTTTTTTATATTTGAGATTATACTTAAGTTTTAATTACAAAAATAAGAGAAAATATTTGTATACATATTTATTTTTCTAATTTTATTTTCCAAATAAAACAACTAAATTTTTTAGCTTAAAATTTATTATCTTGTTATTTTTTAAATTTAAATTTATAAAATGATAGATTATTTAATTTCTGATAAAAAAACATGGATTAAAAATGAGTTTTATTTTGAAAGTTATAAATTTTCTAATTTTTAGAGATTTTTTGGAAATTTTTTAAATTTTTTTGAATTTTTTGAATTTTTAAAATAAAAAAATTGTGTATTGACATGGATGATGACGTGGCACACGTGCTTGTTGTCACATGTGTAGCTTTGCCACTTGAAATTTAAATTTAAATTTTTTCAAAATGCGAAATGAAAAGCCTTGATTCGGCAATAAATTGGACCATTTTGAGCACGATTTTTAGTTTATTTTTGTGTTTTCTACCTAATATTTTATCATATACTATATATTTGAATTTCAATTAGTAGCTTAGTTTGATTTTATGAAATTTTCTCATTTTCTCTCTCCTTATTTCACTCCTTGATTTCTCCACGTATCCTAATTCAAATATAGTGATTTTTTTATTCAAATATAGTGATTTTCCTTGATTCTATTGGAGTTTTCTTTTAAAAATATCAATTTATCTAATTACTCGCTTCAATTCATTGTTCAATTTTATCAAATTTTGAATATATGTATAAAATTGCCCTATTTCTCCATGGATTTGACCCTTACTCACCATTATCCTAATCAATTTATGATTAATTTTTTAAATTAGTGAGTTTAGAAAAATTTATTTTGACATGATGAAGTGTGTTATCAACCACACAAATTCGCTTTGTCAATAATATCTCTTGATCCGTTTCTCTCTAGTGCTGCGTGTGTACCATGTAGGTGCCACTTGGGCATGATAGTGCCACATACATGGTACATGGCAGCCTCGATGCATGAGCAATGCTTGGCGTGACACACTAATGCTAGGTAAGCCCTGACAGACCTTAGTTGGGCAAGCTAGCTCAGTATAACCCCCACCACATGTTGGAACGACACATCACGTAATGTTGACATTAGTGGCTACAATACCATCAAAATTAGAAAATTTTATAAACACAAAATGACATGAAGGAAAATTCAAAAATACTTTTCTAATTTTTCCCAAACTTCAAAGGATGATATCTTTTGATCCAAATATTCCTTTAGGGATGAGAAATTTCACCAATCTTCATTTTCTTCCTTACTTCCTACTATTCACTCAAAAAAATAATCACAACAACTATCAGGATAAAAATATAGTACATCCAAAATGGCATGTTAGGCTTGGAATAGTTATGTAGCATTTCATCGCCTATTTTCCTTTTTTCATAATTTCTTTCCATCACACCCCAAATGTTGTAAAAATCAAGAAAATGTGATTAATCCATGGCTATCTTACTTCAAAAAGGTCACACATGCAAATTCTACCATTTTGGTCCTAATTCTTGCAAAAATGGGCAACATGTGCTAAAACAAGATGCATACGATAATAATAGAAAAACTTGACAACATCAATTATATATTATAATTTGTTAATATTGATAAAACGGTAGTTAAGAATGACACATAGTGAACAATGGAAGGGACAAATAACTATTTTCAAGAAGTAGCCAACAATGAGAAAAAAGATTCATCGGCAAGAGGATAATGCAAGTAGAGATGGGGAGATGATCTAGGCAGTGAGGGACAAACTACATAGTTCGGCAAGAGAAGAGACCATGGTTTTGATTCCATTTGAAAGCAGTATAAGAGTATCTCTATGCCCTTGAAAGAATTGTAGTAGTACATGGTTTTATTCAGAGATAAGAAGGGAGATAAAGAACCTATGGGAGAGAAAGAGATCTAGGAAGAGGAAGCGACATGCATTGGTAGAGGAGATAGGTCCCAATGGGTTATCCCAACACAGGCATAGTGGATCATCCTCACATGGTCATGATGGGTTGTCCTTGCAAAGAAGAATATAGGTCACAAAAATAGAAGAAAAAGGATGGGATGGCTCTTGATATTAAATCATCTTCGTCTGATTGGTATTGATTTTCGCATTAGACTTGATAGATTGTTCTCTTGTTTTAACTATGACTACTGTAGTACTTTATTTCAGTTTTTCTCGTCGAGAAATATAAGATGAAATTCTTTTCTCTATCTGAGCGCCTACATCATCATCATCATCTCCATGTGTGTGCGTATTTCCTTACATATATAGCAAGATCGTAAAAACAGAGCATTGAACCTCAAAATCTGGGACACCTTCCCAAGCAAGACTGTTCCCGGAAGAAGGGGAGGGAGGGAGGAAGAGAGAGTGGGGAGAGAAGGGGAGAGAGAGAGAGCTCTTGAAATCTATAAATAGCAAAAACGAATGCCTTCCCATGCATGGCGATTCCGAGGGTTTCTCGGGCGATCTCTCGTCAGCCTCTATTCGCCTCCGTCCACAGAGCTTCCCTCTCTCTCGGTATGTCATTCATCTTTCTCTTTCTTCGCCCCTCTCCATGGCCATCCCCTCTCTGCACCCTTAGAATCCCTCCCTCCCTGATCCGCCATGGAAGATGAGAAAAAAAAAGGTTAGGATAGTTGACCCCTCTTCCCCCGCCTCCACCACCTCCACATCTCGTCTCCTCCCCTTCCGCCGCTCCTCCAAACCTTCTCCCTCTTCTTCCTCCACGCCCTCTCCCCCTTCCTTCCCTTTACTTCTCAACAGAAAACCATGGCAGCCTCGAAAAATCCTCGATCCCGGCAGCGACGTCGTCCTCAAGTGGAACCGCGTCTTCCTCGTCTCCTGTCTCGTCGCGCTATTCCTCGACCCTCTATACTTCTACTTGCAGTCGATGGGGGGACCTGCTTGCGTCGCTCTAGATCTGAATCTCGGGATTGTGGTAACTTTTTTCGGACAGTCGCCGATCTGTTTTACCTGGCTCACATGATCTTGAAGTTCCGGACGGCATTCGTGGCGCCCAGCTCGAGGGTCTTTCGGTAAAGGGGAGCTCGTCAGGGATTCGAGCCAGATTGCTATGCGGTATCTGAGGTCCGATTTCGCGATTGATCTTGTCGCCATGCTACCGATCCCTCAGGCAGGGTTTCTGTCTGTCTTTAAGCTCTTCAGAATCTTCGAATGTCCCTCTTTTTTTTTCTGTGAGTAGAAATCTGTGGAACTTCAAAAGATACTATTTATCTTCATTCTCAAGACGATCCATTTTCAGGAATAGTATTTCCGAAGATGGGCTTTTAGTACTCTCAAAGAAGAAAACTAGAAAAAAAAACTTGCTTTATTTGATGAAAAAACTCTGATATCTAATATTTTCTACAGATTATTGTATGGTTTATCATACCGGCGGTCAACAGTTCAATGACCCACACGAACAATGCACTCGCCATGATTGTGCTCATACAATATGTGCCTAGATTGTTCCTTATATTTCCGCTGAATGCGAGGATAGTGAAGGCCACCGGCGTTCTTGCAAATACTGCTTGGGTTGGAGCTGCCTACAATCTTCTACTCTATATGTTGGCTAGTCATGTATGCATCATACCAACCTACTATGCCGTTGAGCATAATTATTTATTATAATCAATATTTTTCTGTGTTTTATTCATAACAATATTTCACTTTTCAACTATGAACTATTTCTGTTTTGGTTTTAAGATTTTTATTCGATCTTTCATGCCCAAGCCGCAGATAACGCTTAGTTTAAGACATTTGAGATCTTTCTATTTCTGGTTTTGAAGGTTCCCGGAGCCATAATGTTTAAACATGTTCATAATGGACTATTTGGACTACTATGAAAGACATTGGATGTTTGTATTTTTATCTGCTCTAGCTTCTTGGATCCTTAATGCGTAATTTATTTTCAAAACGCTTAATTGAAATTTATGCTTCTGTGAACTAGTTCAAAATGATTGATCATGAAATATGAACTAATTAATTTTATATTTTTGCTTCAGAACATTTAATTTATAGTGCTTAATCTACCCTTCCCAAGATTATTTCACAGTGTTGAATCTACTTGGAGTATAGTTTATATTTGTCCCTGTTGTGTTTATCAGGTTCTATTTCATTTTATTATTTTCTCTAACGTTTTTAATGATACTTGGTACATTCTTCGAGACAGTGTTCACTTTCATCGCTAGATTTTGTTCATAACGTTTAATTTTTAGTATCGAATCAACACTTCTTTCTATATTTTCTTCGTAATTTTAATGTACAGATTACAATTCACCCCGGTCTATATTTTGTTCATACTCCTTTCTCAATCTTTTGAATCTTGTAATTTGTCTTAGTTTTTTCATTACGTTCAATTGGTAAAATAAAAATAATCGTATTATTTTACGCTATAAGTTTAACTCTTAAAAAATAACTTTTACCCCTAAATTTTGTTCGTAATCTAAATTTTATGTTGTACCCTGTACGATTTTTTATATATTTTTTATTTTTAATGACAAGTTTTTGAACTTTTTTTTTTTTCTCTAGGTTTTGGGAGCCCTATGGTATCTCTTGTCCATGGAGAGGCAAACATCCTGCTGGATAACTGAATGCAGCAAGGAAGACGGACTCCAGGGGAGACCTTTCTGCCACCCTATTTTCCTGGATTGCGGCACTCTCGACCAACCAGACCGCACCACGTGGCTGAACGCCACTCTTCTGCTCCACAGATGTAACCCGTTCAACGAATCCGTGGACTTCAAGTTCGGAATGTTCGCCGACGCCTTCACGTATGAGGTCGTCTCCTCTCCGTTCCTCGAGAAGTATCTCTACTGTCTCTGGTGGGGTCTGCGAAATTTGAGGTATGCAGCTAATAATAAACTATGCCGATAAATAAAAATACTGACGTATTTATACGGCAGTTCGTATGCTCAAGGAATCGTGACGAGCACGTACATGGGCGAAACTTCATTTTGCATTCTCATATGCATAGTGGGCCTGGTTCTCTTCTCCCAGTTGATCGGTAACATGCAGGTATCGATAGATAATAAATCAATCAGTCAATCAATCAATCAATTTTATCATCGCTAAAATAATTAATTATTGATTTATTTCGAAGACGTACCTGCAATCGGTGACGATCAGACTGGAAGAGTGGAGAGTGAAGAGGAGGGACACGGAAGAGTGGATGACGCACCGGCAGCTGCCGCCTGATCTTCAAGAAAGGGTTCGTCGTTTTGTCCAGTATAAATGGGTGGCCACCAGAGGAGTCGACGAAGAATCCATCCTCCATTCTTTACCGTTGGATCTTCGCCGTGATATTCAGCGCCACCTCTGCTTGGATCTTATTCGACGTGTAAGCTGCTTTTTGTTGTCACTGCATTACACTGTTTTCTTTAAATTAATTTAACGATAATCCAATCCGAACACCTAATCGATGAGAATCATGAGGATCCAATATTCTAACCCTAAATCCTACGCAGGTTCCCTTCTTCGCCCAGATGGATGCACAACTCCAGGACGCAATCTGTGAGCGGCTAGTCTCCTCTTTGAGCACTCCCAACACGTACATTGTCAGGGAAGGTGATCCCAGTCAGGGAGATGCTTCTTATCATGCGCGGTCAACTCGAGAGTTCCACCACCAATGGCGGGCGCTCTGGTTTCTTCAACTCCATCACTCTCCGGCCAGGAGACTTCTGCGGCGAAGAGCTCGTCACGTGGGCCCTCATGCCCGCCCCTGCATTCAACCTCCCCTCCTCCACTCGAACTGTCCGCGCCATTGAAGAGGTTGAAGCTTTTGCACTCCGCGCAGAGGACTTAAAATCCGTGTCCAACCAGTTCACGAGACTCCACAGCAAGAAACTCCAGCATGCTTTCAGGTTTTACTCCCACAATTGGAGGACTTGGGGGGCTTGTCTCATACAGACCGCTTGGAGAAGGTTTAAGAGGAGGAGGCTGGCCATGGAGCTCTCCAGGAGGGAGAGATCCTCAATGATGATGAGACACGAAGAGGATCAGGATCATCAGTCTGCGGAAGAGAATGAGAACTTTTCAGCAGCTGGGTGCTACTCTTGTGGCTTCCAAGTTTGCGAAGAACACCAAAACGGGAGGAGTTAGTCATCTGAAGACTAAGAGGGGAGAGGGGATTTCTGTTGCCAGCTTGAAGATGCCCAAGTTTTTCAAGCCCGACGAGCCTGATTTTTCTTTGAGTCTCGGAGAGGATGATGGCAATAATGACGATGACGACGATGATAAACAAGGATTCCTTCATTGATTATTTATTTAGGATACAACATCATTTTTTTAACTTCTATGAACATAAACGGGAAGAGAAACGGTTCATTTGTTGATCATTGGGTGTTCATTTTTGTTCTTTTATGGGTCTAACCTCTGGGTCCCGGAATTGGTGCTTGACCCTTATTGATCTTCATCCCTGGGTCTTCGACGCCAATGGAATATTTATCCCTAATTTACCTCTTGAATGAGGCTACGTGCGGGAGAGAAGAAAATGGAGTAGTGTCCTTTTCATTGGAGAGAGAAAAACGTCTAATTTAATGGGTTGGGAGCTACTGCCTCGCTAGGAAGTAGAATTTGAAAAGCTTTATAGCAGCCGATGCCTAAAAAATAGAGGCTTCCTTCTTCCCTCTTAGGGCTACCTGGTGTGGGTTTATAAACGTCCTATTTAGAGTCCATTCTTCTCCCTGTTTGGCTCTGATGAGGAACTATTTAAAATGGATTATTGAGCATTAGGTTTGCTTCTTGAGGGTTCATATTCTCCATCCCAATTCTGTTGTAATTGTTCTATTTAACCTAGATATTGAATCTTCTCTCCTATCTCCCTGCTCCATCATCTCTCCCATTCTTCTTCAGTGTTTATAGAGAAGAGAGTCTTCTGTTTTCAACAAGTGATGTCAGAGCTAGGTTTAAGCGTCGTATGAAGGGCAAATCTCTAGATGATATAAAAAAAAGGGTTTATAATATGAGTCATTCCTAGCCTATAAGTAGCGGCAAAAAGACACTGTTATGATGGCCCATCTTGGCTATCTCTATGTCTCCTCATCTCCCCGTCTCATCTTCTTCCTTTGTGTCCATTTGTCTTCATTTTCCCAGATGTTTACCCCTTGGAGTAAATACATTTGTCTCTTCATATACCCTGTTCTTCTGTATATAAACTCAACTCATGTATCCCTCTTCTTTTTTCATCAAGTAATCAAGTTTTTTCTCTTCTCCCTCTCTACTTCTCCTCCTTTCTTCCTTCACATGGATCAAAGCTAGGTGCTCTACCCTAAGTTGTTGCTACCTCACCAGTCGATTTTGACTTATCTTTCTGGTTTAGAATACACATTTGACGGCAGTAACTATGGCTCGCAGGCATTTGGCTTTCAAGATTATCTCATTGCCCACAATCTGCAACATCACCTGATGGGCACTTCACCACCTCATACGTCTTGTGGGCACAACTAGACTTGGCAATTCTAACTTGGATGCCTCAAAGCCTAAACAGTACACAATGTTAGAGTCAATGTAGGCTGCTGATGGCTATATTGGTTGTACTGCAGAAATCTTTATGTCTCTCATTGTCAACTAAGCATATGCAAAAAATTTTAAGAGTTGGGGGCTAAAAGTGTGTCATCTTCCTTTCATCTATTTCTTATTATCCCCACAAAATTTATCATCTAATACCTGTTCATTTAAAATTCCTAGATTTCTTTATTGTTTCTGAAGAATAGAGCAAATTTTTGAAATGTAATAACGAAGCAAGCAAAACAAGAAAGCAAGCGAGATGTTATAAAAAAGGGAAAAAAGGAAAAGAAAGGAAAAAGAAGATGCCAAAATGTTTAAAAGACAATATAACTTCTTCTAAAGTTATCTTCACATTCATGTATGTAAGCTTCTCTCATGAAATGTAAATATTTACTTCTTACTATTCCTGTAGTTTGTGGGAGAGACACTTTTAGGTTTCCGACTCCATCCTTAATAGCATGGGGGGTGGTGACCGAAACTTTGGGTTATGGTGAATTATTTTCTAAAACCTTTCCGTTATTCAAAGTAGGCAAGTATTGAGATCTTTAGGTATGTGAAAGTGGAACATTTTGGATCATCAAGGGAATGCCTCAACTATGGGCTTTAAGAACCATAGTCTTTAGCACCATCATAGAGGGAATACTTGTTAAGTTAAAATGCTTAGCCTATGTTCCTATTTATATATTTATGCTTTCATTTCTAAAGGACAAGCATTCATCTAAGTCACGCCTTATAATAATATGAATTTATACTTGTAATTTAATGCATGTTATGTATATATTTTGGCATAGCAAGTAATTTTCACCCAAGTTCTTATTTTACATTATTTTAGTATATGTTTTATTAGACGTGTTTGACCTTGTAAAAAGGGCCAAATGCTTTGAATCTAATTATTTTCTTGATTATCGATGATTACAGAACTTTCATGGATTCAAGGAATCACAGAAGACACAAGAAAAATGAGAATTGATTATTTGTATATTTAATTTTGCTTGAGATGATTTTGAAATCAAACTAAGTCAAAATTTAATTTTCTCCATGTTTATATTTAGGAATCACAGAAGTGTTAAAAGTGGCATAATTATTTTGAAAAATTAGATTTCAAAAAAATACCAAAAATTTCAAGGAAACAAATACTTTTTTTCCTAAATTTTCCAATTTTTATGAATGCTTTCTTATTATTTTTGGATATATTTAAGGTCAAAATTGGTGAAAATACAGGCCCACCTAGGCTGGCTATCATGGTTTCTAACATGGCAGCACACACATGCAGAGCGCAGGTGGCGCATGTGTGGTTCCCATATATGGGGAGTATTAGTTTCTATTTTATATAGTTTGGCCACATGATGATATGCCTTGAATAGCTTTCTTTATATGGCCAAACATTTTCTAAGTCTTTCTCATGTGGGACTAAGTTGAGAATTTTATTGTTGTTGCTTACATGGCCACATTCAAGAGCATCTCTTTGTGAGATGTCAATCTTCATCAATTGCTGATGGGGGTGGTCGCAGAGCTAGATTCAGCAAGAAAAAATTTGGCCCACACTTCAAACACTTTCCAACAAGGCAACACTTCAATCATTAACAAATTTCATCAAGGACTAGTCTTCATCATCTTTCTCTCTCTTTGCAGCTCTATTACTATTGGACATCAAGGATTGTTTCAATGGTTTCATCTTCAAAATGGCCTGGGCGATGAGACATCATGGCTTTTGATTTTCACCTAAGAATCGTGCAACCACTTATATTTTCTATGGTTTAAACTATATAAACAGTCATCACATGGTTTAAACTATACAAGTGCAACCACTTGTATTTTCGATGGTTTAAGCTTCTCTCTTTGATTTCTGATGAAATTTAATTGATGCCCAATTTGATTCATCTCAAAGATCTCTTCTCTTCATTAATAGTATGCTTTTTTCCCCATAATTTCTATCCTCATTTGTCATTTGATTTTGTCAAATCCTAAGAACTCTCAAAATCCATTGTGAGTATTTAAAGATTTGACCCTTATTCATTAGTTGTATTGAAATTAATCATCAATTAAGGGTGTTTTGACTTTCTTTTGATGTGTGGTTAATTGTTACCAATGATGGGTTGATATCGGTTCTACACCTTTGTGCATGTTTTTACGAAGTTTCTAGTTCTTGCCACGACACCCAGCCTCTTAGACTCCATGCCATGTTGGCATCTGATTGACTTATCTACTCCAATAGACCCTTCTACGTTAAAACCCTTTCTCCTTTACGCCCCCTCCCCCTTGGGATCAGATCAACTCTGCTGATCCAAGCTACCAAATTCTCTCTTAAAGCCGCATTGCCTAGAGAAATAACATAGAGTAACACACCCATTACAGAATATTTTGAAGCATCATATTCCTATATTTGAAATGGCATGTGATGCTTCATGAGTCTTTGTCAAGAGGGTCATTTCATTTCTTAGAATCTCAATTATGATTATAAGCACTTGTAAATTTTGATCAACTTCAGCAATTCCCCATCTCCTTTTTCCTTAAGATCTCTTTCTTTTCTCTCTTTAATTGAAAACTCAATGGGATTACATTCTCCCTTCACTCTTGCTTGGATTTTATTTAATACTATTGGGTCCCTCTCCTATGGTGGACCTCTGACATGTCTATGATAGTTCTTATTTATGTTTATGTGCTAAAATTTTCATTTATCATCCTTATTTTCTTGCCAATACAAAGGCACTATAATGCTTGATGTTCTAATGGCTGTCTTGATCTCTCTACTCTTTCTTCTTCAATGCATATTGTGCTCTCCACAACATCAGGGTTAAAATCATCAACATTGTATTAGATCATCAATTTTGAGGTGCAGTTAATTTATGTTTTATTATTTGATTATAATCTGTTTGACAACATGTAAGACATAAGGTCACATGGCACCTTTTATTTTTAGGTCTCTCAAGGTATAGATTAGGGAGTCAAAATTCCAAATGAAGTTATGTACCTATAAAAAGGAACTACCCTTGACTATGGAATTCATATGTCAATCAATTTTTCAAGGGATTATTGTATATAAGGCGTGCAACATCAGATTATTCATTGAATGATGGTTATTCGTAAGGAGAAATCGGATTCATTGTCACATCAGCATGTGCCATGTACCCATGGTGCTTGCATAATGATGGATGGCTAGGAATGATTCAACTTGATCAGTGTCCATGGATGTGCCATGGAGACTCTTTAGATTTATGATATTGATTACAAGCTTACCAAATAAAATATAGAAAAAATTAGTGAGAGCATCACAAAGTCATTTCTCATCTAGTTGTACATTAAGTTTATTCAATGCCATAGAGGCTATATCCATCACGAGGATAGACAATGTTCAAATGGAAATATCACTGATATTCTATATCATGTCTTATGGCAATGCATGCATCAGTATTTATCATACAATCCCCACCCATGCAACATGGGGTGATAATATGTAATTTGTACTTGAAATTACACATTTCATTATCTCATTTGAATGCATTGTTATGCAACTATTATGCATATTGTCATGTTCCTCTCCTACTTGTGATTTCTAACCCTTGTGATTTATGACCCAAATTCTTCAAAAGCATTATTTATGACTAAATTGATAATGAATGAGTATGATCTTTTTCATGACAAAATATCTTGAAAATTTGAAGATTAACATAATAGACTTGTGGATGATAAAATGAAGAATCAAGAGATTTATCTTCAAGTAAACTTCTAGTTAACCAAGTTTGACTTTTCAAGTCAATCTTTTGGTTATCAAGAAAAATCTGAATTCTCCAGCTTGTTTCTTTTGTCTGATTTCCACCATTGATGTGGCAGCAGCGCATGAGGTGAGCCACCTACATGAATGGCTCCGAGTTGTATGCTGATGTGATATCAAGGGTAGTTTAAATAAATCAATTTTTCCTAACGATGGCTTACAATTAATTGCACATAGTGAAGCACAATGAGGGAAAACAACTGAACCAACCTAACATAAGTACATCATTTTTGTTTAAAATGGAGAGGGTACTTTCACACTTAATCCTCGCAAAAACTTGTTCCTAAAGATTCTTGATTGATTTGAGCCTTTGGGAAAGATTTATCCTTTCTAATGAATCTCATAATTGACATGTTTTCTACATCTTTTTCCCATAAATGACTGGTGGAAATGAAGATTTTGACAAGAAGTGAAAGCATTGCTCACTTGAACACTACACTTCTAGCCAAAAAAATCGACGGAAAATAATTTTAAATGACAATCGATTGTGCTCATTTGATGAAATTTCAGGCTAGTTAACACTTATTTTCAATAATCTACCAATAGTTAGCCATAAACTTAATTTCCTTGTAACAAACAATCATGAAATTATAAGAAATTCGATTGTTCCTATGGCAAAGCACGAAACCTGTCTTCTCCATGCACAAGTTGAGAGTTATTTTGATACATTAGCCAATTTGGGTCCTCCACTTGGGATTGTGCATAAGACAAAAACAGATCATTTGAAACATAAAATGAGGCATTAAAGATGATTTCTACGAAAGAATAAGAGAAAATAATGTGTTTTTATGACACAAAAAATAGGGGTTATTATATAAGGTTATGAAGGTTTATGATCAAGGGATTTTGGCACCTGCAAAAAGTAGGGGTTTGATAAATGGTTCTGAAACATGAAGTTTTCTGAACTCATCATTCACATATTTTAGACTCGCCGAGCACCAAGTTGACGGAAGTTCAAATTTCCTCATTTTTCTTCCAATGACAAAAATGTATAAGTTGACTCCTCAAAGGATGTTTATTCACTACTCTTCAGCAATAGAGTTCTTGAAATCAATTAAATAGTAAAAGCAAGAAATGAATTTTACCCTGAAGTCCGGTCTCCGCCAAAAGCTACCTCAAGGAAGTTAGTCCCATCAAGATGGTTGACATCACCCCATAACTTGATAATCCAATCTTTTCCATTGCCATGAATGTGGAAAATGTTCACTGAAGCATTCAAAACTTTTGACTCTGGTGATTCTCCAGACTTGGCCTTCTTATATAGCTCTCTCAAAACACCACCATGGGTTACAATGAGTATTCTCTCTCCTGAAAGTTTATAAAAGATTCAAATAAATTTATCAGTACAATCTCGTTTAAATTGGATTAAGCAAGACTCTTTACATTGTAACTGTAAACCATTAAATAAGAAGTGATGATCTCGTTTAAATGATTCGGAATCATGAGAATGCAATTCATTTATTGTATTCATCATTTTTCCTCGATCAGGAACAAAATGAATTCATATATTAGATTCATATTATCCTTGGAGAATTTCATTAAAAAAACACGAAATCTATCAAGCTGCCATAATATTTTTAGGACTTCAAAAGAAAGAAGTGTTTATTTACTTGAGTTTTGGGACCATGATCACAAATGTGTAAAACAATTAAAATTGCATCTTGCATTGTCACTTAATATTAATGAGGGATGGGATGCAGTCATTCAATGTATATTAATTTGTAAAATAATTTCCAATTATTCATTAAAAATTCTGAATTTAGAATGAAAAATTTTTGTACTAAGTTGTGCAGAAATCTGGAAATTTCTCGTGTAACTAAGAAAAATTAATAACAAAATCCATTATGTCATCTCTGATAGTTCCAGAAAGTTTCAACATGGATAAATTCAATTGGAATTAAGAGATTAGACTCAGGAAAAAAACTTAGTAAATGGAGCAACTTCCCAGTCACATTAAGAATCCAATTGAGAGTCAAAACCTAGAGCAGAACTAAATGGATACATCAAGAAAATGATGAATCTGGGAAAATTTTAACATCAGAAAAATTGGATTCACAATGATGATTGAAACCATCAAGAGAAGAAAGGAGTGTCTACGAGCTGGAGAATAGTTAAAAATATTCTTACTAGTGCTCCATGAGAAATAACAATGTTAATTTTCAAGCAAGAGCTCTGCGATGAGTGACCATACCAATATGTTTTGAGGCTATCCTTTCCAGAGCAGATGTGCATCGTTGGTGAAGCTGATTAATACTCTCTCCGCCACCCTATATGTCGACAAATGGACAACCCACATTTTATAGAGATAGGTTTGAAATTTCTACAACTATGATAAGCAGTTTTTTCCTTATTTTTGCTTCTAATATAATCAATCACCCATTATCATCTCCTCGAAGAGAATGTCTTTAGTCTATGCTTTTAACAGGAGTTTCCTAAGTACTTATTTGCCCCATATGTTTTCTGATTAAATGAGTAATGTGTAAGAGGGAAGTTCACAGGAATAACATTTTGCATCAAGTAGACTTACCGGGATGATTCTATCTGGGTTAGATGACAACAAGGCCTTGTAAGCATCAGGTCTTAATTTTGCTGCATCTCTGAGGGTCCTTCCCTGGAGAAATCCAAGATTCCTCTCTCTGATGTCCACACTCTGTTTCACCTGCAGAAGTAAATTTTTTGTTATTGCCCTCATTTGGTGATTAGGATTACAGGTTTTACACCATATATCAAGACCCTCAGTAGTGAGTAATAGGCTCTGCCATCAAGCATGCTGCAATGAAAGCACTGACGTTTGCCACAGTGGCACAAGGCATGCCCACACATCTTAGCGAGTGAGCTGTCAGTAAAGACAAGTTAAAGTGGCATTGCAGCATCTAATACAACCCTACAAGCCCAAGAAACTAGAGACCAATTATTGGAATGATAAGAGCCCTATAGATGGAAGACCTGGAGGCCAAGAAATGAAGGAAAAAGGATCCACTCAGTCTCTACCCTTAAACTCATGTAGGTTTAGTTCCCTTTCTTACCCAAGACTCCTTACCCATGATCCCCTTTTCTATCCCTTTCACCCTTTGATGTTCAACTCCAACCCTCCATTTCAATCCAATATTAATATCACTATTTATCCATATCATTATGGAAATATATACAATGGGTACTACTCAATAGGATCCTATACTGGATCTTTTCAGCATCATGTGGGATGGCCAGCTCCAGTGAAGGAGGCAGTGATGGCAGCGGAGGGGCTATGCACCATCATCTCCCTCTGGCAGCTCTCTTTGTTTCTCTTTCTTGTTCAATCTCTTTTGCATCTCTCCATAACGGGTAGCAGCATGCTGATGGTTCCTTCTTGCATTGATACAAGGTTTATGTTAAAAATTAAGATCTTATTTACTAGTATAAAAAAAATGATTTTGGGCCTTTTTTGGTCCAGCAGAGAGCTGAAAGGCCTATGGTCACTGCAGACAGAGGACCATTACAAGAGGGCTTAATTGGGGACTAAGCAGGGGACAAACACCAGTTTTCAAAGCCAATACCATGTCTTGGATATGTGGCAGTACAGTCATATAATACATAAATGGGGATTACTGGGACTTAACGCTTATGTCATAAGAATATCTCATGAAGTTTTTACCAGAAGGTCGATGGAGGGTTCTCTGGCAGCATTCCTGCCTCCAGGAATGGACTGATCAGACTGTTCTTTATCCTATGTGTTGATCTTTCTCTACAATTCTCTCAGCGCTTTTCTTTGTAATAAATTTGGCATAAGGATTGCTTCAGCAGGTAATTTGGGACTTAATGCTCAGGTATTCAGAGCTGCCAATTCTAA
This sequence comes from Lemna minuta, assembly GCA_024174645.1. NCBI lineage: Eukaryota > Viridiplantae > Streptophyta > Magnoliopsida > Alismatales > Araceae > Lemna > Lemna minuta. The sequence goes on along the minus strand of CM044101.1, from coordinate 20,189,885 downwards.
CTCAATGAAAAAGTCGTAAAAGATATCTGCGCAGAGGCAGGCTCAATGGAACAGGATCAAATGGTGGGACCAAACTGTACCAAGTACAGAGACAGTTACAACAGAATAACAGCATAGAGAATTCTCGGAAGTTAGAAAATTCTCGAAGTAGAATGGTAAGAGACACTCTCAAATCCTTAATCCAATCTCCAGACAAAGAATATCTTTGATTGTTATACTGTATTTAGGCAAACTCAAGAATCTACCATAAAACAAATGACACAAGAAAGCAGGGTAAATTAATTTTTTATCTCAGGGAGAATTGGCATCAGCACCTGAATTTCTCGGTTACTTTAAGAATTAATCTAGTGATCAGGCCCTATATCTGTTGCTTTTATTTGAGACAACACCCACATGAACTAAATACATCATATTTCATGTGGAACCACCTAAGTGTTTACTGCTTTTTACCAATTTCCTATTATTCATGCTATTTCTATGTATAAAATTGAAGCTTTTGATTTGGTGAAACCCCTAAATTATATATCTTCTGTTTTTTGTACAAGTAGATTCCAAGCACGTTGGTTTTTTGTGAAGAAACCCCAAGCACTCTGCTGTCATTCAGAAATGTTCACAAATCATGCTTTAGCCTTACTAAAATCAACTATCACTTTGTGTGCCAAAAGCTTTTCCTAGTGAATTAATGCATATCAGTATGTAGTTGAAGTTTGAGGATGACCAAACGAAAACATAGTTCCAGTAATCATTACTAGACGTGGACAATGGACAAAACAGTGACCAGGCAATCTCATAATACTTTGGCATAAAGAGTGAATGTCTCACTGCCATGGAACAAAAGCTCCAAAGGTTTAATTCCGAACAAATTATATGAAGTTCTTTGATCTAATTCTTCTTTGAATAATTTCTTATGCAACAAAGGACAACAATGTATTAAAGAAAAAACACAATTGTCAAAATAGTTAATATCCATCCATATGCTCTGTTGTATCAATGATGTATGGAAGGACTCCCAATAGAAGAGTGGAAATGACTTCTTGAATTGCTTAAAGAGTAAGAAATTACACAGTAGAAGAGAAAGAGGGAAGCAAAGAACTGCCATGAAGAAAGCTCTCCCCAGGCAAGGTAATTCGAGAGTCCTTGTTCACAGCTCTCCTAGACCAAGACCAGTTTCTTGACTGCCTCCAAGAGTGCATGCATCCCCTTATTTATAAGTGGGTGCCAGCTCACCCTTGTCAGGGATTGTCCAAATTTTCCCACCCAGACTCAGGTGGTTAGGCCATCATGTATAGGCCAAACTCCTTCTCCCTTCCTTTATTATTGGGTAAACCTGATCTGTCTCCAGTTTCCTTTGAATGTGTGAATTTGACAGATCATTGATGATGGAATTGCAAAGCTCCAAGTTCAAGAGAGAGAGAACGGGAGAGAAAGGGAGACAAGTCAACTACTTCTACACAACGGCTCCTCTTTTGTCTTTATGCCTCACAGTTCTCCCCCAAAGTATGATGGACTGTTTGAGTACCCCACTGTGCAAAGGGAGTTAGTAGGCATATCAGTGTGCAAGATGATATCAGCATTATTTATCACTGGAAATCGTAATAAACATTTTCCACGCCTTGAGTTTTAAAATTGTGAACCTTATAAATAAATGAGATCATTTTAAAGGCATAATTACTTTTAATAGTGTATTTAACAGATATTCTAAATAATTAGTCATACGGAATTTTGTAATTCTCCAAAGATGTATCGAGTGTATAAATATGATGGATCCCATACAAGGAGGGCCCAATGGGCTGGCCCATTCAAGAGGCATGGAGCATCTAAGTACCCCCGAAGGCTAACAAGAAGGAAAACAGGAAACCCAGGCCAGCAGGAGCAAGAGAAAAAGAAACTGGTCTTCTTGGAATGCCCCTCCTCATCATCACCATTTAACTCGCAGTGATCACTGGCCCATGGGTATGGGTTGTATCATCTGGTATCATCAGCCTTCACCCAGCCATTTGCAGCTGCAGGATCCACCATTTGTGCTGCCACTGTCATCCTCTCTGCCACTTCATGCCATTGGCGGCAGCTTCCGCTGAAGCCGCACAATTGCTAGCCATGCTGGCAGCCATTGCAGCCCCTGGAAAGTAGCCCCCGGCCACAAAGAGCAGATGGGGGCTTGAAACAGTCTATAGGATGACGGCAGCTGAATGAGATGACAAAGAGTGCAGCAAGTCTCATGACATGGCAATTTGATGCTCCAGCACATCACCGCCTTATCCCATCCTATGAGGGTTAAAAGACAGATTCTCTATGTGTTATTTTCTTCTTCTAGTTTCATATGCTTCTTTGGTTTTTTTGTCACACAAAACTGAGGAGCCTGACAAATCAAGGCTTCAAAGGTCCATCAGTCATGACACAATCCTCCAGGGTTTCTCACAATATTCAGAAATTACCACTGGTTAATAAAATACTGCATCAGTAATGACATAAAGCCCACCATAGAGTTTTAATCTGTTTTTTTATTCCATGTCTTTGGCACCTACAGGCCTTTCTATGAACAGAAACTTTTCATGAGAATCTTATTGCACAGATTTTAAGGATTCTTGATGATAAATGTGATCACAGGATAAGAATTTTGAGGGGAAAAACGCTTTTAACATATGTTATGAGTCTAAAAAAATGCTTTTAACATATGTTATGAGTCCAAAAAAATGCTTTAAACATATGCAAAGAGAAAGAAGAAGCTCTAGGAAGATCAGGATTAACAACCAACCAACATGGCAATAGCTGCCCTCCCCCAACCTCATTGTACAAATGAAGGGGGGATTGCCTGAAGAGAAGAGGCAAGTATGAATGGTGAAGAACTTTGATATATTGGATCTTGTAGATCAGACAACTCAATTTGAGCGTCTGAATCTCTCTGTTACTCTTTCTTACTCTCTCTAATTTCTTAATTCTGAATCTCTAATTTCTCAATTTATTCTGTAAGAAAAATTTCTTGACTTCTGGACAAGCCAGCAGGAGTCTCATCAGACCTTGTTCCAGACATAAATATAGGAAGAGGTACCACAAATCTAAGGGGCTTGGCAGAATACCAAAAACTAGCTGAGGCTTCTCCTATGATTTTCTCAGGCAAATATATAAGCAGAGAGCGTTCATGCGAGGGAACCAAGAGATCGACTCAGGGAGGCCATGCCTCTTAAATAAATAAAAATTTGGGAGGCCATGACAAATAAGCTTCCCCCTCCTTCGCTCTTCTGAACCATGTCAGTTAAACTGTTCTGTCATTCGGTTACACTCTTGCCATGCATCACTTCCTGCTTATCGATAGAGTCTCAATCAAAATAGTCAGATAAAGATTCCTAGGAACACCTAAGAAAGAGACGAGTGAAATAGCAGTCAATTTTTTTCTAAGACATTTTTCTGAATGCACAAAAAGTCAGATCTATGCAACATTCAAGAAACTTAAACCATAATTATTTGAGCACCCCTTAAATACTTTGTCAATGAGAAAAATGACAAAAGGAGTAACTATTAATGTACCTCAGGGAAATTGCATATGCTTGCTATTATCTGTGCAGTCTCTAAAGCTCTCTTCAAATCGGATGAATATATGGCGTCAAATTTTGGCTCTTGTGATAATCGATTTCCTACCTGAGGAAAAAACGGAGGACATAAGATCCTAAGTTCAGTGTGATCTGTAAATATTATATGACCTAGGATCCATTTTAACCAATTTAAACATAAAACAACATAGAGATAACGTGAAACATAAAAAATGTCAGGTAGGAAAGAAAACTGAAAAATGGAAGAACCCAGCAAGTGGAAAAATTTCAACTTACTAAACGTGCTTGATTTCTCCCAATTTCGTTTAATTCTGCATCCAAATGGCCCTGAAAAATCAAATCTCCATTCATATTCAGGTAGAAATCACATAGAATTCCCAAGAATTAAAATATAGAGTATAAGCCATAAAGATCTCTCCCAGAACTTCTTAATTAAGCTGATTCAGAAGCAAACAGTTCAAAAACTTCAACATAGTGCCAGTCAAATTCGCAGTTCTATCCCAAGAACTAATTTCCACGGTATTAATGTGAATCCACGACGAACCGGCTCAAACCGCGAACCAGTTCAAACCACGACAGACCGGTTTGCGGACGTTACTTAAAGTCGCGTAACCGCTGCCAGCTCAGACGAACACGTGGACCAATCCACGACCAACATCGTCAAACAGCACAATCCATGGAGCTAATTGTGCGATCTCTTCAACGGTCATCAAATGTCACTTAATCTCTATAAATAACCTACACTCTGTAACACAAATACACAGAAAAGAAATTCAAGATCTCAGTTTCTATTTTTGAGATCTATGACTCTCTCTTCCCCCTTTTCTTGCTCTTCTTCTTTCATCCTTCAGACACAGAAGGATCTTCGGTTCTTTCATGGTATCAGAGCTGTTCGCTACACAGCACTAAACAAGAATGGCAGAGTCAAGCGGAAAGCTACCTATCGACACAAATATTTCTCAACAAATTTCTACTGCCGGAATCAATCCCTCAGGTTTGACCGTTTCTCATAAACTAACCAGAGACAATTTTTTGTTATGGCGCACGCAAATCTTGCCAGTTCTTGCTGCCTACGATGTAATGGATCATATTGAACAAGATCCTCCAGAAAAATCAAGTCTGAATAAAGATGGACAGACTTGTATGAATCCAAGCTATTAAACTTGGTTCAAAACCTACAAAGTAGTTCTGGCAATCATTAATTCTTCACTGACAGAATCTACTATGCCTATTGTGGTTGGAAAAGAAACTGCAAAGGAAGCTTGGGATGCGATTATTAGAAATTTTGCAGGGAAGTCTCAATCAAGAATTATGGAACTTCAAACAAAACTGCACAATATCCGAAAAAGCTCAATGACTGTTGAAGCATATGTCCAAATGGTTAGAACTCTTGGAGATGAACTCCGCGCCAATGGCAGCAACATCAATATACATGATCTTTCATTTGCATTACTCAGAGGTTTAGATCAGCAATATAACGCCTTCTATGCATCTACAAGCCAACTTCTTCACACACTGACATTCGACGATATTGTGGCAAATCTTGTCACCTTTGATTCACATCTAGCAAGACAAAGTAGTGATCATACCATGGCAGAGTTCCCTCCATCTGCTCATTTCACTCAAACAAGCAATCAAGATCAAAGAAATAACAGGGGAGGAAGGAATAATCGCGGCAGAGGTCGTGTACAGAAGACAATACCTTGATGTCAGCTCTGTTTTAAACAAGGTCACAGAGTCATCAACTGCTACGAACGATTTAACAAAGATTTTCTGCAACCAAACTACAAAGAATTTGTCCTTGGACAACAATCCAGAAGCATACAACCATAGGCCAATCTCACAAACTCCGGCTCTTATCAAGGAAACTACAATGCGTGGTATCCTGACAGTGGTTCAACTCATCACGTCACTAATGATTCAAACAATATTCAAACTTCAGTAATCTACACCGGACCTGATCAACTCTATGTCGGTAATGGACAAGGTTTGCATATTTCTTCCACTGGTTCATCAAATTTTCATATGAAATCTGCTCATTTCAAGTTAAATGATATTCTCCATGTTCCGTCAATAACAAAAAATCTCTTATCTATTCATAAATTTACCTTGGATAATAATGTCTATGTGGAATTTCATCCTAACTTCTGTATGGTGAAGGACATTCAGACCCATCAACTGTTAATGAAAGGGGAGCATAAAGATGGACTTTATCTTCTACATTTTCTGCAAAATCGTTCCTCTTACATAGGAGAAAAAGCATCACCTGACACGTGGCACCATCGACTTGGCCATCCCCACTTTCGTGTTCTACAAAACATCCTAAATAAATATGGCCTTCTTGTTACTCATAAAATGTCACATTTGCATTGTGAAGCCTGTAGAACCTCAAAATCTCATAAGCTTCCTTTTAGCATTTCTGTTCATAAGTCCACTAAACCTCTGGAATTAATTCACTCTGATGTTTAGGGTCCAGCACCCATTCTTTCTCATTTTGGTTTTTCTTATTATGTTGTTTTTATAGATGATTTTTTCCAAATACACATGGCTCTTTCCTCTAAGAAGAAAGAGTGATGTTCTGAACACATTTACGGAATTCAAAATGAAAGCGGAAAATCAACTTTCAGCAAAAATTATTTCCTTCCAGTTTGATTGGGGTGGAGAATTTCAAGCATTAGCCACTTACCTAAAAGAGCATGGCATTCATCATAGAATTTCATGCCCGTATACACCTGAACAGAATGGATCGGCTGAGAGAAAACATAGACACATTATAGAGACAGCATTAGCTCTACTCAAAAATGCCTCTTTACCTGAAAAATTTTGGGATGAAGCAGTCTCTACAGCTGCATTTCTAATTAACCGAATGACCACTCCACTCTTACAAAACAAATCACCATATGAAGTTCTTTTTCATCTTCTACCTGACTACAAGCTATTTCAAACTTTTGGATGCCTCTGTTATCCTCATCTTCGACCTTACTCGCCTCACAAGTTGACTCCAAGATCAGAGCAGTGTGTTTTTCATGGATATAGTAGCATTCATCTTGGATATAGATGCCTATCTTTATCTTCGCAGAAACTTTTTATCTCTAGAGATGTTATATTTGAAGAATCCATCTTCCCATACTCTTCTCACCAACTACCTCAGAAAATCAATCTTCCGGCATTTTAGGACCTCCTCCTACAAATTCTCCCATCATACTTAGGCCATTCATTCAAGATACTCACAATAGTACTACTGCTTCAACCATCGATCCAACCTCTCAGGCTCAAAATCCATCTACTTCTTCACATGAGTCAACTGACTTAGAAGAAAATAATCTAACTATGCCTTCAGCTGAACCTATCTCACCCGATACTACTTCTCCTCTAAAGACAAAGTCTATTGCTGAAATCTACTCTAAAACTCAGCCAATTACTAATCATCCTTTGCCTGAATGCTTCCTAACTAAAACTGATATTCCTAGTGAACCACTCTCTCTCTCACACGCCCTTAAGGATGAACAATGGCTTCAGGCAATGAAAATAGAGTTCACTGCACTTCTACATAATCACACATGGCAGTTAGTTCCTCGATCACCACGTATGAATGTCATCAACTATAAATGGATTTTTAAACTAAAACACAAGCCTGATGGATCTATTGAACGCTATAAAGCTAGGCTTGTAGCAAAAGGCTTCAAACAAGAAGATGGCTTTGATTATGACGAAACATTCAGCCCAGTTATTAAGATTACCACTGTCCGTATTCTATTATCCTTAGCTATCAGTCAAAATTGGCTCATCCATCAATTAGACGTTTCTAATGCCTTCTTACATGGTGAATTACAAGAAACTATCTTCATGGAACAGCCACCGGGCTTCATCAATAAAGCTTTTCCTCATCATGTATGCAAATTACAGAAATCATTATATGGTCTTAAACAAGCACCTTGAGCATGGTTTTTGAAGCTATCTACCTACTTACTCTCTCTAGGATTCTCTGGTTCCAAGACCGACAATTCCCTGTTCTTTAAATATCATAACAAAGTTCCTTATTTCTTCTTGATTTATGTTGATGATATATTGCTTATTAGTCCAGATCCCACTAGCATTAGAAATCTTATTAACTCCCTCAGCTCCATCTTCTCTATGAAAGATTTAGGACCAGCTAATTATTTTCTTGGAATTGAGTTCATTTCTACACAAACTGGATATTATCTCTCTCAGTCAAAATATATCCTCTCAATTCTTCAAAAAGCACATATGGATAAAGCTAAACCGACTTCTAATCCTTGTTCATTTTCCCAAATCTCGGATTTTACTCCCTTTAATGATCCCACTCTCTATCAAAGTATTGTTGGGGCTCTTCAATACCTAACAATTACGAGACCTGATATCTCTTTCTCTGTTAACAAAGCGTGTCAGGTAATGCATTCTCCTACAAATTATGATTGGACCAGTGTAAAACTCCTTTGCTATCTAAAAGACTCACTCTCGAACTGTCTATTTTATTCCCGTAACTCTAATATATCTCTAGAACTGTTCAGTGATACAGATTGGGCCAGCTGTCCTACTGATCGGCGCTCAACAAGTGGCTATCTTGTCTATCTTGGTCAGCACCTTATCTCTTGGCAATGTCAAAAACAGAGAATAGTGGCCCGCTCAAGCACCGAAGCGGAATACAAAGCAGTGGCCGATGCCACTGCCGAATTCATTTGGATTAAATCACTTTTTCAAGAGCTACACATTCCACTATAATGCACGCCCATTCTATGGTGTGACAATGTGGGTGCAACTTACCTCGCTACCAATCCTATCTTTCATGCCCGAACGAAACACGTGGAAATCGACTATCACTTCGTGCGAGAACAAGTCAAATTGAAACATCTTCGCATCGGATATCTATCCACCAACGATCAGACTGCTGATATCCTCACCAAAGCACTCCCGAAGGCTCGTTTTCTTCTTCTCAAGTCCAAGCTGCACCTCCTTCCCACCTTGGACTTGCGGGGGAGTGTGAATCCACGACGAACCGGCTCAAACCGCGAACCGGTTCAAACCATGACAGACCGGTTTGCGGACGTTACTTAAAGTCGCGTAACCGCTGCCAGCTCAAACGAACACATGGACCAATCCACGACCAACATCGTCAAACAGCACAATCAACGGAGCTAATTGTGCGATCTCTTCAACGGTCATCTAATGTCACTTAATCTCTATAAATAACCTACACTCTGTAACACAAAAACACAGAAAAGAAATTCAAGATCTCAGTTTCTATTTTTGAGATCTACGACTCTCTCTTCCCCCTTTTCTTGCTCTTCTTCTTTCATCCTTCAGACACAGAAGGATCTTCGGTTCTTTCAATTAGCAGTAAACGAAATTAATCGCACTCCGAGAAGATAGTACGGACAGGAAAAAAATTGCAGAAGAATCAAAATATTCGTGAAAGGTAAAGATAGAGGCGTACTGGTTGTAAACCTGAATAATTCTGCCAGCATTCCAGGAAGTTTCCCCGTGGCGCACCACAACCACCTCCGCAAAGTCACGGGAGCATTCAAGGCTCCTTTCCCCATCGGAAGACATCGTCCCTTTGGTAGAGAGAGGGAGAGTACACAAGAAAACCGTGCAGTTGAATTTTTTGAGGGCCAAAAATTAGTAACAGTTGTATTGCTACGTGTCGCATTCCCAGGTACTCAAATTTGTTAGAAACTCAGGAATCGGCGACTTTCATACAATCGCCTTCCGTCCGACAAATGACCGCGATCGACGATCCAATCCGACATTACTCGATCTTGATTTAGTAAATAAAAAAAATCTTTTAAAAAAACCTAAAAAATGGTGGCCATCATCTTCCGCCGTGACTGCCGCTGAACTCGGCTTGACAGAAATCGATCCCGTGATTGATGGTCGCAGTCAGACCTGATTTCTCCTATCGTGGCGGAAGTTTTGATTCGATCCGAATAGAATTTCGATCGAGATCGTCGAACCCTATCATTAAGGGCAGATTTCTAGGAGCATTTTTTTCCATATTATAAAAAATAAAGATTAAAATTTTCTCTTTACCCTACACATAAACAAATAAACAAATGGATTTTTGGTTCATCCTAGGTTACTACACATAAATAAATGAAGCAATGTAGAATCATAATCCCACAAGGATAAATGTCATCACATCTTACGCAAATCAAATTTCATGGTATTTAAAGAATTTTGAGAGGGGGAGTGGATAAGTGGATAGCATGAGGACCCGGAAATTCCTCATGCCCTAATGACAAGGATCCTATGCTGCAGCGAACTTCTCACTCATAACATGCAACTCGTATCTTCCCTTGTACCATAATTGTCTCCTTTTAATGCACAATTAGCATGGTTATGGTGAAAATGTCATGATATTTTTACATATTTTTTCATTATTTTTGTAGAATAATCACTTTTGACCTTTCTCTAGATCAAACAACCTAAATATAATAAATTTTTTTACTTTTATTATTCGGATTTTGTCTGAACTCAAAGGACAGAACTATGAGTCTTTGATTTACATTTTTTAGCGGGCTGAACTAAGAACTACGAGTCTATGGACTTTTAATGTTTATTTAACTATTATTTGATATGCATGAGAAGTAAGATAAAACTTTGATAGTAATAGAAAAAATTTCAATGAAGTGGCTTTGTAAATGTTGTGTTATTGTATTACGAAGTTTATGTATTATTTTCGTTATTCTAAGGATTTTAAAAACCCGCATGAGGAGAAAAAATGGAGGATTGTCGCTTCAATGGAGGTTGCAATCTACTAGAATCAAATATGGAATCAAGGGGTCACTAACATAGTGCAAGGTGAGGGCAATGGAACACACAAAGTGGTTCCATCAAGTACTTCAGATAGGAACATATAAAATATGTCACACCCCAAAGAGGAGTTTCAATATCCCCATTTTTGTTTAATGAAAGTGCTGTATTGTGAACTATCAACGTCGATTGGTTTAATGGAAGGAATCCATAAGTGTTAAGGGAAGAGGTAAACAACACAATTTTATTAAATGATGCTTGAAAATTGATGACTTTCATTTGCCCCATTGAAGCAAGTTCTTAGCTGACGGAACGAGTCTGCGAGGTCGTTGAAAACACACGGTCTTGTGTCAAAATAAAATCTAAACTCACCAATTTTATGATTTAATCAAGAATTGAATAGTATATTGGTAAATAAGGGTCAAATCCACGTAGAAATAAGGGATTTTCGAGAGATCTTTTGAAATTCAATCAAATCAGACAATAAATTGAAGTGAGAAATTAGGGAAAATGATAAAATTGGAAAGATAACTCAAAGACGAATCTACAAAATCAAAAATCACTCGATTTGGATCAGTATTCGCAGAGAAATCGATGAGCGAATGGGAGGGAAATTTCCAAACGCGAGTTTAAGAGAAATCCGAAATTAAAGACTAAATTAACTAAATTGAGGATCCTAAATTACAAATTAATGATACATGATGAAAGATTAGGAGGAAAATATGTAATCTAACCCGAGATATCGATCAAAATGATCCAATTAATCGCCGGATTCAAGGCTTTTCATTCCGCGATTTCAAAAATGATCGTCGGTGTTCAAGAGGCAAATTCTCCCTAAATCTTACTTTCAATCACTCCGTGGACGCGGAAATGAGTCTAGAAATGATTGGAAGCAAGAGATTCAAGGATGGAGGTGTTTAGATAGATCAATTGAGCGAAATCATTCAAGAATGTATTACAAATTCGAAGAACATCTTAATTTATAACCAATTTGGGCCTAACCGTCTGATGAAACGCTTCATCTTCGATCAACGGCTCTGATTGATCACATTAATGTGAATCGTTACCATTAAGTCGCAGCCGTTGGATCGCCGATCGACCGCCGAGATTTTGCCATGTCGCGTGCCTTACAAAAATGCGTGTAACGTCAGCCATTTGATCGTGATCGGACGCTCAGATGTGTTTCTCAACCGTTATAACTCGGTTGACGAACAGCTGAGATTAGATCGTTTTTAAAACGATTCGCCGACGAGTAATAGTGCGTCACATAGCCCACCTCTTTAAGTGAAGATCAACGGCATAGATTCTTCGCACGATTGGATGCTCCACAGGCTGTCACGTCGCCTTCCCGCCTCGACTGTTGATCGCGATGCAATCGGACGGTTTTGATCGCGCCACGTCACCTGCGCGCTTATAAAATTTAGGAAAAATCGATTTTAATTATAAAAATCGATTTTTAATTCTGGAAAATCGTTAGAAATTCATTAAAAATTTAGAAAAATTCTGGAAAAATCCCTAAAAATTAGAAAATTCATAACTTTCAAAATACAACTCCAAATTAATCCAATTTTTTTTCATTGGATCAGAAATTTAATTATCTATTATTATAAAAATTCAAAATATTTCAATAACTAGAAAATTAATTTTCATTTTAAAAATGCACTCACTTCTACTTAAAAAACAAAACTTAGAAAAATAAGTGAGTGTATATAAATATTTTCTCCTATTATTTAACATTAAAACCTAATGATAATCTGAAATTTATATAGGAATAATATAATCTAAAAATCAATTCTTAAAAATGCATAATTATCCCTAAAATAGTGCATTTTGAGATTATCACTTAAAATTGTATGAAATGATATAAATGCACTCAAAGTATGATAACATACATACAAATGGAATGCTTTATGCCTTAATTTGTATTAATAATCATATTTTTGCATGTTAAGATTGCATGTTATCATTAGCCTTGGTGAGATTAATGACCCTTGGTTTCATGGTGATTTTACCCCTTGAAATAGAATCTTTGATAGGTAAAAATTGGGATAAAAAGCCTTGATGTAATGTCAATGTGGCCATCTTTTTAAATGATTCAGGTTCCTAGGAGCCTAGAATATGTGATCTTGGATTATTTACTACTACATACCAATGCAAATTTAATATTCAAATGGTGGTAAATATTTCTTCCCCATAATTTTGTGAGCCTCCCCATTTTTCTGCAATGAACTTCTGTTTTACTATTCCCTTTTGATTGCCACCAGATTTGCCTTAGATTTAATTCATTGGATTCCATATATTCCTATATTAAGATAAATATATTTTTACCCTCTATTTATAACCTAATTTGAACTCAAGTTCATTGGTTCTTCAAATTCAAACTAATTCCTCTTGGATTGGACCTTGAGTAATCATTCTGCTCGATTTAATTAACAACTTGAAGATCGAGTATCAATTTTTTTCCCAAATTATCTTTTTTCTATTAGATTAATTAGCAATGATAATATGGCACCATAGCAATGGATTGGGACATTTGTTCTAGACATTTTGAAAGAATTTTTTCTTGAGATTAAGTTTTAGATCTCATTACTTATCTTATCAAGGATAAAATAAATCATTAGGGTGCTTAATTGATCAATATTTCACCTAGTTTACACTTTTTAAGGTATTACGAATAATCACCACTAATGTTGACGCTAGGTATCTTGTATGTCTTTATTGTTATTTTCAAATCAGAATAATTTTTGTAGCATCTCGACATAAAATCAAGATGATGTCATTCTTGAATCTCCCTCTCTCTCTCTCTCTCTCTCTCTCTCTCTCTCTCTCTCTCTTTATATATATATATAGATAATTAATTTGTCCTCAAAATTTTTCAAATAGATCAAATTATATCAAATTACATGGACTTAGGGTGGAAAATGAGCTCCATTGAAATCCTTAGCCCATAAATCTTCAAGTCTCTTTTGTCCTATTATATTCCTATTTACTATCTTTGATAATGGAATTTCCAAATGTGAGTTGGGAAGGGGGTGGGGGGTGATAAAACATATTTTGGCTTGGAAATACATATTATTTATTAATTTGAATGCATATTTTGTCTATTTATGGTGCAATTCATCTTGTCTTTAGTAAATTTTCATGAATTCTATGTCATTTATCATAAAAATCGCAATCGTCATTATTTAAGTCTAATTTGTATAATTCATAAGTTTGATTTTTGAAGTACAAAAATATTTAGCTATTAGGTCTAATATGTGCAATTCATAAGTTTGACTTTTGAAAGAACAAAAATCAATCAATATTGAGTTTTTAATGTTTATATAAATAAATTTGTGAATCAAAAGAGAATAATTAGAAGTTTTATCTTAAATCAATCTTTAATTTGACATAGTTTTACTTTTATATGTCAAATCAAAAGATTTGGATTAGTAAAACTTTATTGTCTTGTTTTTATTCAATTAAATGAATACAAAATTAATATAATCAAAATATTTATCCTTATGTGGCTTACCCTTGTTATGTTTATACTTATACAATTTAAACTTGTGGTTTACACTTGCGTCTATGGGGCTTACATTAATCCCAACTTATATTGTTTAAACTTGTGTTTCACTTTTATTTATATTTTAGAGAATCAAATCAAGAAAAATTCATGTTTTTAATCTCAATTTCCCATTTACACTCTATGGAGGGGATATTTTGCTAAATAATATGAGATGAAAATTGACTTAATGAATGTCATCTCGACTATTCATCTAAGCTCCAATGGTCTAGACTACTGCATTGTTTGGACTCCACAAATTACACACTCACCGATCTAAATCCAACTAACAAGACAAAGAGGCATTTGAAATGAAGCACAAACTTGGCTATTTGATCTTAACCTAATCATAGTGATTCAACAAGTAAAGGGTGACATGGAAAAATTTCAGCACTCAATCTTACCGAATCTTGTCATGAAACACTCTTTCCTTCCTAAAAAAGTGTTTTTGGATAATTCCAACTGGTTGAGCATTTTGGAGAATTTTTGGTGGCGAACAACCACCGTTGCCACCAAGGCAATACCCACGCGCATCCAGCCCCCACGACAGGTGAAGACAAAGGATGCCGAGTTCCGCTACACCTCTTGAGGACTTCATCTAGCCCCACTCCGAGCTGGCGCGCGTGGATCTATCTTCTTTCCTCTTTTTGAACTTTATCAGCCCACAGGTGTTTTACGGGGCCCTCTTTTATCTCCATCTCTCTTTTTGGCTTCTCGGTGGGCCCTTCCCCCTTTCGGGACCCACTCATGAATCCCTTCTTTTGTGGACCTTAATTTTTATGATTATGTTAGGTTTCAGGGTCGTGGGCCTCAAGTGGGCCCTTTCTCCTCTCGGCCCGTCTTGGGCTCTATAAGAGGGGAAGGGACCCCCCCCCCCACAAACCCTAGCCATCATTTGAGAAAAGAAGGAGTGTTCTCCGGCTTGAGTGACTGCTCAGGAAAGTTCGAGGAAGAACACCAACTGTTGTCGTTGCTGTTGTTGCCTCTGCCACACACCTACGTGCCGCCGCCGCGCCCTCCGCTGCTGCCACCGCCTCTCCTTGCCGCGATCACGCCATTATCGCTGCCACAATCGTCGTCATTGCCACCATTACTGCCGCTGCCGCACTCCCCGTGCAGCCGCCAACATGACCGTTGCTGCCACCGTTATGCCGCCGCCCTACGCCGCCATCGTCCCATCGTTGCGCCACTGATCTACCATTGAGCCAACATCCAACTCCTGCCCTCATGCCGTCCGCACCATCGCCCTCGCTCTGTCGTCCAGCTCCCCTAGCCGCCGCCCTCACTCCACCCTCACCGCACCATTGCCCTCGCGTCAATGTCCTACCCACCTAGTCACTGCCATCCTTCCACCCTCCTCGCGCCGTCGCCCTCACGTCGACGTCCAGCCCACCAGGTCACTGCCCCCACGCCAGGGCTGTTGCGACGTCGCCCCAGCCGCGCTCGCGCCCTGTGCACGCCGCGCTCGCTCCCTGTGCACGCCGCGCTCACTCCCTGTGCACACCGCACTCGCGCCCTGTGCACGCCGCGCTTGCGCCCTGTGCACGCCACGCTCTGATTGCCTCATGCCCACCGTGTCGCCCGGGCCCAATTCCGGTCACGCTCACCTCTGCTCGCGCATGTGCCACCACCAGCCTCGCTTGCGATCGCCTCTGGCTACGCCACGCAGAAGATCTACCCTGGTCGCACCGCATCCAGCCTCAGAGGCCGCTCGCGCCTCGTCGGGGCTTGCGCCACGCCCTGACCCCCAAGCCGCACTCCCGCCCACACCCAGGTCGTGCCCGCGCTCAACAACTAGTTGCGTCCTCGCCCTGCCTCCAGACCGCGCTCGCACCCGGTCCCAGGCCGCCTGGTGCCCGGTTCTAGGCTGCCCCCATGCCCTCACCTCGCCCCAGGTCGCGCCACGCCTTGACCCCCAGGCCGCACAGGCGCAGCATCATGAGCGACACGCCCGATTGCTCCGTGCCTTGTCGTTTGGCTATCCTAAGCGCTCACGCCCAGACCCGCCCCCCACTTCGACGACCGTCCATGCCGCGTACGAACGACCTCCTTCACCACGACGGACCGGGCTCACGCCCCACAGGTTAGGCACACATCCCTGTTCTTTTTACTTTGGAGTGATTTTACTTCTTTCAATGCTTCCCGCACTTGTTTCCACCGCCATCGAGACATAGACTAGGTTAGACAGTAGGGTGATACGAGTGGATTGAGACTGTGGTCCAACCCGTGTCTTTGATCGTCGAGCTTGCCTCGACAACCGGAGGCCCATCGTTCACATGTACATGAGCCTGGAGGTTTCCTGGACTGACTCTACTCAGTCAATTGAGGTTTCCTGGAGTTTTGACGAAGACGTGCAAGGAGGCAGCCTGATTCGTATTCATTGAGTGAATATCTTCAGCATAGTAGACTGCACTAGGTTTTCCATCCTTAGATCCCCTTTAGTCCTGCTATCCGGTCAAGTTCACTGTCTGTCCAACATCAATTTTTTCTTGAATCTCTTGATTAAAAAATCTCTAGACTCATTTGTACATCCCATGGACATTTGAAATCAATACATTAATGATGGAATTTTAAGAATTTAGTATATAATCTTTTACTTCTATTTAGAACACATGGAGATGAAAAGCCTTTGTGCCAATGATTAATTTGGTCATTTCTTCATGGTTTTGAGTTGTTGAGTCTTATTTCCAAAAAATTTGTCATTTAGCGATCGATTTCACTTTAGAAAAGAAAATAAAGTGAATTTATCTTAACCACTTGCTTTCTCTATTTGCTTGTGATTTACTCTCTCATCATTCTTTATATGATTTCTTTTTCAATTTACTTGTGATTTACATCCATTCATGTAGTATTAGCGAGTGATTTTCCTAAATGCATGTCTAATTTCAATGTCTAATCCTAATTTAAGAACTCTCAAAAGTCAACCCTAATTCACGATGGATTTTACCCCTGATTCAGTAAAAATTAATCATCCATTTAGTGAGCTTAGTCCTTGTTTTAACTTTGGTCGCGTGTTTCAATGACTCTATGAAGTTGGCTTGACTTCTAGTTGAAAAAATTTTGTGCAGAAGCGATGTGATGACATTGATTGAATAAACTTTCAAAAAAATGAGAGGACTTTGATAAAAAAAGGATCTTATCAAAACCAAAAAATCTATTGTGGACACGTCAACCAAGGGAGCACTGAATGGATGAAGAACTAAACGCTGCCCTCGTGGTTGTGGCAAAGGTCAAGGCAAGACTTGTAATTGTGAGGTAGTGATAGCATGAAAGTTAACACATTTCCATTATGCATTTTATGCACTTATTTATATGAAAACGAGAATAAATGCATGTTACCATGGTCTAAACAGATTAACACTATTTTTAAAAGAGAGTTTTCATTATTATTATTTTGGTATTTTTTAGAATATTTAGGCATTATAATATAGAATATAATTTTCAAAACTAAATTATTTTTTGTTTAAATAATGATTTTCAAATGATTTCTAAGGGTGTTTACATGATCAGATCACATGGCCTAATGGTAGTTGATGGATTGGTCTTGTTTTATTTTTATTCTTGCAAATGATGTGGGAAGCCATTACAAGCCATTATGAATTAGAAGGAGCCACCATATAATTAAATGGATATCATATAATAGCTATCAACAAGTTTAAGATTGTGAAGTCCTCAAGGTCGTTGTTAAATTAAATGAAGCCACTTCAAATTTAAAAAATAGGCCTTATTAAAAAAACTAAAAGAATAAAAGGGCTATGACTTGTTAGCTGCCAACAATTGGGGCATGCACCTTGCTTTGATTATCTGACATATTTTTTGTTCCAATGCGTGCCACTAACAACTATGAGTGGAAAAATTTGAAGGAAAATTTTTATTTATTTTAAATAATATCTCCTTAATATTTTTTAAAAAATATTTTTAGACATGAAAGTGCAAGATTGTGTCTTAACTAAATCCATGCTTTTTGGATCTAACATACACAAAAAGTTTTATGCAAATTTGATGATGACAAGAATAGAGTAAGAGATCAAAACCCATAAATGTTTCATCTTCAAGGCTTAATATTCAAGGATCTAGAAGAAACTATAAGACAAATTTTATCGGCTGATTTTTCTTTTACCTTGTACTCATCCATACCCTCTAATGTTGCAAAGGAGCCATATAAATGTGGGTTTTTAAGCATTTTTGGCATGCTCCAATCATTAGCTAACTATAGGAAAGAAAGCAATGACTAGTCATCATTTTGTGAGCAAATGATCAATTTTAATGAGTTTCCTCATTTTCCCTTAATCCTTTGTGCTAGATACCAGATGCTTAGTCTGGATGAAATGTACAATCTCTCATATGAATGATCGAAATAGGAGCATTTCTAGAATAATATTTCATTAAAAAGTAGATCAAGATCTTTTATTTCAATATAGAATATTGTTTTCTAATCATAAACCCTTAGAACAACATTTTGATTCTTAAGATTGAATATGCACATCTATGAAATGAGATTTGGATATTTAGATCATTTCACTACAACACTTTACAATCATCACACTTTTCTCTTCAGTCTCACCTATTTTCTCTCCAAAATCTTTGCATTTTTATTTAGACCTACTTGGTTATATGTGACTAAGTTGAAATCTAATTGATAATAATACATAGGTCAAATTTTCCAGCAATGATAATGTAAACCATTCAATTTGGACTTATTAAGCAGCTCTTTATAGCACAAGTAGGATATGACTCGACCATAAGTGGTGCAGTGCAAGGGCAAAAAGTGGAGCGATCCGATCGTAACACTGTGTGGATGATAACATGCAATTCATACATGAATTTATATGATTATTAATGCAAATTAAGGCATAAAATATTCCATTTGTATGCATCTTATCAAATTTTGAGTGTAAATTGATAACATGCAATTTATAAATGAATTTACATGATTATTAATGCAAATGAAGGCATTGTATATTCCATTTGTATACATATTATCATATTTAGAGTACATATCTATCATTTTATGTAATTTTAGGTTATGATCTAAAAATACATCTTTTTAGGGATTATTATGCATAATTAAATACTATAGTTTTAGTCTCATTTATATTTAATATCATCATTACATTTTCATGATTAAATGATAGGAGAAAATAATTTTTATTTACACACAAATATTTTTCTAAATTTATTTTCTAAGAGTAAATGAGTGTATTTTTTAAATTAAAATTAATTCTCTTGTTATTTAAATATTTTGAATTTTTATAATGATAGATAATTCAATTTTTGATCCAACAAAAATAAATTTAGATTAATTTGGAGTTGTAATTTGTAAGTTAAAATTTTTATAATTTTTAGGAATCTTTTAGAATTTTTCAGAATTTATTTAAGCTTATTTTTTATTTTAAAAGAAATAAAAAGTGTTTTAATGTCGCAAGCTGCACCACATGGACACGCTTGTACACGCCATGTGGCGGCGTATGTGTGAGTATGTGTGTTTGCACGTGTGTGCGCAAAAGTGATTAGTGGGCTTAAGCATCCATTATGGATTTTACGCTAACCTATTAGATACATACATATCATATATGCGTTGAAATCATTGATTTATGTCATGTGGGACTATTTATGTTTGTTTTTTAATGACATGTGGTGTGGCGCAACGAGAAGCGTTCCATCGCGTGGTTTAATCACGATCGTTAGATTTTCACTTACTCGAGGGGGTACGTGGCGGCATGTGACTAGGCGACA
Organism: Lemna minuta; assembly: GCA_024174645.1. NCBI lineage: Eukaryota > Viridiplantae > Streptophyta > Magnoliopsida > Alismatales > Araceae > Lemna > Lemna minuta. Next base: position 20,170,283 of record CM044101.1, on the reverse strand, counting down.
ATTTAATTTAAAGATGATTTAATCTCAGCTGCTCATCTTAGGAGTTATAATGTTCGATATTAACTACACCCGATGGACATGTGCACTCATCTCGATCAATCGATGAAGATCAAACCATGAACATCAAACAACGCCTCTTCTTCACACTCGACATGGTGAAATATGGACGCTTCATTGCCGATCAGACGGACATGACTTCAAGACAACGGTTCATGAATCAACATTCAATCTGAGCCATTGATCAATGATAAAACGACGCATCTGACTGTTAACCCCCAAAATCGACTATAAGTTCAATTGTTCTTCGACGGAAAATCAAGTTCTTGGATTTTCGAGCAAATCGAACTATTTAGACACCACAATCCTAGAAATCATTTGATTTCTAATTCTTCTAGATCATTCATGCATTTGAGGAGTGCTTCAAAATGAATAATTGGCTGAAAGAATCGGAAGAAGTCACATCTTAAATGCCAAACTTCGTTTTTCGAAATCGCGGAATGAAAAGCCTTGAATCCGGTGATTAATTGGACCATCTCGAGCATGACTTCAGGTTAGATTGCGTGTTTTCATCCTAATATATCTTCCTTTTAGCATTAGATTTACATTTTGAAATCATAGATTAGCTTTAATTGTAGTTTTAATTTCTGTTTTCATCTATTTACGCGACCGAATTTCTTTCTTGATTTCAAATCTTGATTTCTCCATGAATTCTAATCCAAATTCAATGATTATTGATTCCGTGGATTTCGTATTGGAGTTATCTTTCTTAATATACTGAAAATCCCTTAATTTGATGCCTCAATTCGATGTCTCATTTGATCGAATTTCAAAGATATCTCAAAATTTCCCTTATTTCTCAGTGGATTTGACCATTATTCACTACTATACTCTTTAATTAGTGATTTAATCTTTTAATTGGTGAGTTTGGAACTTGTTTTGACACGAGATTGTGTGTATTCAAGGACCTCACGAAATTGTCTCGTCATATATCTATGATTTCATGTAATTTTAGGTTATGATAAAAAAATTATCATTTTAGGGATAATTATGCATAATTTTAATAATCTAGTTTTAGTCCCATCTATATTTGAGATCATAATTACATTTTCATGATTAAATGATAAGAGAATATTTTTATTTATAAATATTTTTATTTAGAATATTTTTCTAGTATTATTCTCTAAGAGCAATGAGTATATGTTTGAAACAAAAATCTATTCTCTTGTTATTTAAATAATTTAAATTTTTATAATGATATAGAATTTTATTTCTAATCCAACAAAATAAATTTGGATTAATTTGGAGTTATATTTTGAAAGTTATGAATTTTCTAATTTTTAGGGATTTTTTTGGAATTTTTATGAATTTATTTAACTTAGTTTTTATTTTAAAAAGAAAAAAAATGCTTTTTATATCGCGAGCTGATGTGACAAAGCATCGCCATGTGGCGACCTGTGTGTGAGCGTATGTGCATGCGCACGTGTGTGCGTGGGCACGCATGTGTGTGCGTGTGCATGTATGTATGTGCATATTTGTAATTAATGGTTAAGCATCTTTTTTAGGATTTAAGCTAAACCCATTAATTTGCATACATTATATACTCATCAAATCGTGTTAACTTTTGTCATGTGGGACTATTGCTCTATGTTTTTATTCGCAGGCGACGTGTCGCAATCTCAAGCGGACGATCGCGTGATTTAATTGTGATCGTCAATTTTCCTCTTACTCGATTCATGTGGATTCGTCTTTGATGTTCTTTCCAAATCTACTAAAATCGCTAATTCAAAGACATCTATTAAATTCCCTTATTTCTTTGTGGATTCGACCCTTATTCACCACTATATTCTCTAATTTGTGATTATAACTTGGAATTGGTGAGTTTGGAACTTTTTTTGACATGAGTTTGTGTGTATTCAACGACCGCACAAAATTTTCTCGTCAAATGGCATAGTTGATGGGGAATTCGAGGCGTATTTTTGAACAAATTTAGTCAATTTTGACTCAATCAACTTGGATTTTTTGATTTCTTATTTTGAAATTAACTCACATCAATCCTATGTTGAGAAATCTAAAGTAGAAATACATCTTTGAGATACTCAATTCAACAAGATTAAGTGATTCGTCCCTTTTCTTTGGATTACAGACGATCACATCTTCATACTCAAATTGAGAGGGTGTGATGAATAGCGACACTTGACAAATGATGAAATGTGTCGTCGTTAAAACACAAAGATCGTTGGTCAAACAATATTTATAATTCTGAACTCACGATGATTTCAAAATTCAGAAAATAAAGTACAAAGATCAGATCGGGTTGAATCCACAAATAGCACGGTTGACTTTTATCAAAAGGGTTGAGTTGGTCAAACTTAAACCTAATTAGGGTTTTTAAGAAAGGAATATACTAAATAACCAATTTAAATTGTACTAATATATGAGAGAAGATGTTTTTAGAATTTTAAAAAATGTTTTGAGAAGAAAATTCAAAGTCAAAGCATTGACTTTGACCCTGACTTTGACTTTCTATAAAATTTAAGAATAAAAAGGTGAGATACTATTATGAAAATTATATTTTTAGAAACTAGAGAGAAAAAGGAAAAGTTTTGATATAAAGATCATGATTTTCTAGAGCACAATTAGATTTACTATGATTTTTCAAAGTCAATGGATCCGAAAATAACCGAAATTAAGGTTTCAGTCAAACTCTTTTAAATTGACAACCCAAATGTTATCCAAATATGACGCCAAAATGTTATCCAAATATGATTTTAAATTGACGCCAAAGTTGACAAATTTCACCTTCTATATTTGTAGTAATAGCCCTCGAAATTCAACGCCTAAATTAAGATTGATTTTGAACAATAGTTGGTCAAAAGACAAATCAAGGGGCTCAAACTTTGATGAAAATTTGTGAATCAGATATCCACGAAAAGCTAACTGATTAAGAAGTCCAATGAAACCAAATTTCGTTTAGTTGGACTTAAGATCTAGGAGAAATCCTTGTTTCGGAAATTAGTAAAAATCTGAATAGTAAATTGGGAGAAAATGAGAATTTTTCAAATCCTAAACTCTAATTACCTATCTAAATCTAATCTAAAGGACTTAAATCGTGAGAATTATGATGGTATCACACTACTAACCCGATTGATGAGAAGATTGAGCCTCAAATTGCTTTGATTGGTGTAAATTTCTTCGATTCCTTCTCCAACGTGATTTCGACATTCAAGGGGCGATCACCAAACATTTTCTCACAATGTTTGTAAATGATGTAGGATATTTTTAGAAATAGTATAATTAAGATGAAAGAATGTAAGTAAGAAAATGCGAATGAGAATGAGTGAATTATATGATGGATGTTTAGTGTGATTAATTTCTAAAATGATCCTATAGATTGAGAATGGACCTATGATATGGTATGGAGATCTAATTCAGTGAAGATATGGTAGGATAAAGCGGAAAGGATGAAAACAAATGCAATGATGATGGTTAAAAAATGTGAAGTTAAGAAATATGAGCGAGAAGTTAATTCTGTTTATGTAGTGAAAATAATGAATGATGTAGAGAAGATTTGGCTATGATATTACTAAGATGGGGAAATATCTAAACGGGATATCGGATATGAGATACGTGATAGAGAACATATAGGAAAATTGGTCAATATTGGATGTATTGATTCAAAAGTTTGAACTCTTATTCACTGTGAAAAGATAGAGAGGACGAGTACCTTGTTTGGGACATGAAGTCGATGCTTCCGAATTGTCAAATGATAGAAGGTCTCCTCAGACAATCTTTGACTTGAAGTGGATGAAAGCGACAGAACGAGAGGGAGAATAGAAAGAGGGTAGAACTCGAAAGTGATAGGAAATGGGAGAGATAACAGGATTCACAAGAACACATGTCCATTTTGTAATGAAAAACAATTTCATTCATAGACAACAACTATCTTCATTGTTTTACATCAGTCCTTTTAAAGGATGAAGTGAAGAGACGTTGGAGTGATGAGACGCGTCGCGGCAGTTGTCTGTTGTTTACGGACAGTTACAATAGATTTCAGGAAAGTTTTATGGTATTTCAAGATTCCATGTTACCCGAGGAATGAGAAACATATCCCCGTTGTCTCGTGATGATATTGGCAATTATTTGGAATGTAATGATGCATACGAGGGTTTGTTCGGGTCTGAGATATCCCGGTATCTCTTATGTCATTTGAGCGTTTGGTTTAGTGTAACCGTAGAAGGGAGGTAATGACGTTGCTTACTGCCAAGTAGTGGACTAGGATTGATCCTGCTTTTCATCTCTTTGAGGTACTCCAAGATGAGGTGATAAAGAAGACGACAATTTGCTTTGAAATCGTTGATGAAGATGACAATAATTGCTTTGACGTGGAGAGGTCCACTCGGGTGAGGTGAAGAGAAGGCAGAGACGGGCGGTGAAAGTGATGAGATTTATGTGGATGATGGCTTCAAGGAAACGCCCAAGGTTTGTTGCGATTCCACGTCCATTATTCACAGGTCGGCAATATACTCCTTTGTTAATATCTCAAAGCTGGAGAGGACAGTCACTGATACTGCTTGCTGGAGAACTTTGGCGCATACGTACTAGCTGAATAGTAGTTTCCCTTTTTCTTCAATCCTCTCGTTGCTTATTCTCGAAAGCTGCTTTAATTCTTATTGAGCGTCTACTGGAGAAACTGATGGTGAGTTTGCATGTGGATCACGTCGATCTTTAATTCGGCGGAAATTCTCCTTGATGAATGAGTATCATAATGCCTTCTCCTTTTTACTGTGAATAATCTCCTGTCGAGTAAGCTCTGTGCTCGCACGGGCTTTGACTTGAAAGAGAGCTCAACGGTCTTCACTTCCTCGAGTTAAACGGTTTCTGAATGTCTCTTGAAGCATATAATCAGCAACATCAGCCGCAGGATACTAACTATGATGTCATCATCTAAGCTTCTCCATGCTGGTCAATCTTCATAAATGCATGGGTTTATTCATGCTAGGGCATTTGTCTTGAAGCAGAGTCAGAAGATATTTTCTTCCATAAGTGATAATATATAGATCTCTCCTATAATTCTAACTATGGGTGGGATTCAAAGAGAGATGAGCTTATTAAAACAAAGATGTTACCTAATATTTGAGATCTTTTATTTATACAAGGTACATATGATATAGTGAATATAGTTTGGATGATGAGGAACCTATATCAAGGTGAGAGGCGATTGACTTGGTCTAAAGATGGAGTTCTAGGTATTCTAGGGAATAAGGCTTAACTTTGTATGACCAAGTCAATATTTACGATCAGTATATAATTAGAAAAGGAGGGAAGATAATTCCCTTTGAATCTACACTCTCTTTCAATGCCTTAGAGAGGTCTTCTTCATTCATTTCATGAATGAATAATTTCTCAAACTTGTGAATAAGGAGTAGCATGCTCCTTTGTTGCTTTTGATAATGAGTACTCTTCCTTAGTTCATACCTAGGTTCACTTGGAACCCTTGTGTTGTTGTGTTGAGATAATTCTCCATCAGTTAATTTATTGCCTTAATCCGTACACGATTGAGTCTAGGATGTAAGGGATTCACAAAGAACTTGAGATCTTCCTCCAAAAATTCTCAATTTCACATTTAATCAAGAGTTACATTTCCCTAAGAGAGAACATGAATTTATAGAAGAAATTTTGCGATTTAAATTTGGTCCGCCCGTTTCTTTTTAAGGGCTTGAACGACTTAGATGAAGCCATGTCGCACGGGAGAAGTGGACCACGATCCTCATACCACGAGCTCCACCTCTCCTTAATTTTGGTCGTTTGATCTTCATCGGAGTGTCCACAAGTTGCCACATGTCGCTCTGTCATTCGCCAAGTGCGAGATTAAGTCACAGCCGCTAGACCTCACTAATGAGATTGACGGCTACAAAATTGTCACGTGCGTTTGATCGCGATCTGGGGGATTGGGATCCACTAGATCAACGCGCACCTATTCGTGCACTTTAATCCGACGCTTCGCGTGTTGTCACGTCACCTGCAATAAAATAGAAATGCATTAGTCCCACACGGAAGAAATGAAATGGAAGTTGCTTTATGGCTTTGTATTGCCCACTGAGCTTATGATGCCTCCCTTATCTTCTCTACCCGATACTCGGGCCCACTATGCACGTGGGCCCAATCCGCTTAGCCCACTCAGCCATCGCTCCACGTAGGCGTTCGCATGGGTTCGTGCTAGTCTAGATGGCTGGCTGGTGCGCTGCCATGTGGCAGCACCACCACATCAGCACTGGGCGAGTCCTGCGCTTAATAAAGCCCCCCTTTTTACATTTTTATTTCTAAAAAAATTCTGAAGAAATGCTGAAATTCATAACTTCATTTCTAGAACTCCTTTTTGCATGAAATTTTTGTCATTGGATCAAGAATTTGATCCTCTTCAAATCCATGCGTTGAAAAAAACATTAGACAAATAATTGAATTATAAGATAATTAGTTCCTAGTTGACTTTCTAGAGTCAACTAGGTTAACTCCCTCTTTTACTCCTAACCCCTTTTTTACTTCTTTTCTTCCTCTTCTTAAACCTTCATGCAATCACTTAAATCTTGAAATATTTAAAACCAAAAATCTTGAGATCAAATACAAGTGGTTTGACCCATGAAAGGGTCAAACACACTTAAAACAGATAAGAATGTTCAAATTGATGAAAAATATGCAATTAAGTAATTTGGCCTTAAATTGAAGAAAATTTCATTTTAAGATGATAGCATGCATCATATAGACTGAAATTAAGCATTATTACAAGTTAATTATGATGACAATATGAGTTAAATATGCATGTTATGAACGCTCAGGTATGATTGTTTGTCATTGTTGAATAATTTTATTAATATCTCTTATATAGTCATATAAATTTACAATCCACCCTTCTATGAGATGAAAATCCACTAGGAGAGCAAGGAAAACCCTTTACATGTAGATCTTTGTGAACACTCCTCGCAATCACCTTCCTCTTTTGCGTCTTCTTTGACCATAGACTCCATAGAATAGCCCGGAATGACGAGGGAAATGTTGGGAGATGCCTTAGTAACTACACTAGGCATGTCCTTCAGAGACCTATCACTTGTATTCATTTACCCCTTAATAGAAATGCAAATTTGAGTATAGATTCTCATGTGATGAGTATGTTACCTATCTTCCATGGTTAACTTTCCGAGGATCCCTATGGGCATGTAGACGAGCTTATTCAAGTGTGTGAAATCAATCAAATTCATATAGTGCCGGCAGACGTGATGAAAATGAAACTCTTTGCCATTACCCTTGGAGATAGAGCTAACGATTGGTTTCTAAACTTCTGGAAAGAATTCACCACTAAGACCACGATGGAGGAAAAATATATTACGAAGTACTATTCTCTAGGAAAAACCCCTTGCCTTAGAAAGATTATTTGTGAATTTACCCAAGGCTTGAGTGAAACATTTCATGAAGCGTGAGAGAGACTTAGAGACCTCACTAGAGAGTGTCCTCATCATGGAGTGTCTACCCATGAGATTACACAGATATTATATGATGGGTTAGGCCCGCAAGATAAATATCTTTTAGATTCAACTAGCGGTGGCACCTTCATGAGCAAATTTGAAGACGACGCAATGGAATTGATCGAGACGATGGCAAAAAATAGTCATCACAATGCAGAAAAACTATTCGGAAGAGGTGCCACACCGAAGGGACAATTAATCAACGCAAAATTAGTAGAGACGGCCATGCTCCTCAAAAGGATTGATAAGATGGCGGAGGTCCAAAACCTTCTACTGGATCGGCTCAAGATCTGCAATGGTTCTAAAGGACTTGCACCGGTCTCTCTACAAGAAGCGTCACCATGCGCCCATTGCTCAAGACTCGACCATGTGGAGATAGATTGCCCCCATCATGGCAATTCAAGGGCATGGCATGTATAGGCAAGGCCCACAAGGAGGGCCAAGTGAATCGGGAAGACCAAATTATCCGAGTGCATGCCCAAATTATTATACTAACCCTGTTTTCTATAACAATCCTTCGTAACATGCAGAATTGAGAAGGAACGACGATCAAGCATATCCTCCACCCTATAACTTCAGTCAACAAAAAAATTCACCAGCACAACGCTATGCAAATGCAAGATAGTCGACGTACATCTCGTCACAGCCACATCATCTACATATGTGATTCTTGGTGCAATCTCTTAGTTCATGGAGTAGATGAATAGAATGAACTCGCGCATGGACGAGATACATGAATTTGTCAAGACGAACATTCCTGCCACGATTGATAATAAGAAGGGTAAGTCACTTTTTTCTATGACGTACAAAGTTCCCCACTATGCAGTTGTCCCCCATCAGTTGGAAATCAAAGGCTCTACTTCCATCCTCAAAGTCCATCGTCAGGCTATAATTACTTTTTAAAGATCAAACTTATAGAATTGTGAATTTTTTAAAAGGATTATGATGGAGAATTATTTCAAAGCATGAACACAAGGGTTCTAAGTGAACCTATCCTCCTCCTCCTCCTCCTCCTTATCCTCTAACTTGATAAATTATCCATTTATTAAATGGATGAAGAAGACTCTCTAAATTAATTAAAAGAGAGGATAGATCTTAAGGGAATTACCTTCCCCCCTTCCTCTATTTTACACTGATCCAAAGATTGACTTGGTCAAAGAAACTAAACCTTCTATCTTTAGAAACCTAGAATTCCTTGAGTGGACCAAGTCAACCATGTTTTTACCTTTGATACAGGTTCCTAATTCTCCAAACCACATCCACTATATCATAAGTACCTTGTGTGAATAAATGATCTCAAAAGAAAAGAAAATAGGAACATCTTTGTTATTCCATTTCATTCTTTCTTTGAAAACCTCCCTTAGAAAGAATTTTATAAGAGATCTATATATTATTACTGTTGGAAGAAGTTAACTTCAGTAGCAGCTCAAGTCCAAGTCCAAACCCAAGAAGACAGTGAAGACTAACAACAAAGAAAAAGAAAAGTCAGCGCAATGTTGTTTCTAAAGGAAACAAGTCATACGGACGATGAAAGCATCTTCATACACTGGAAATCTCCCCCGAGCTCTATGACGGATTGGTGCAAGAAACACGATCTCTGCTGCCATACGTACTCGGAAAGTGCAACAGCGCAAGGTGGACTGGAACTCGAGAATCTAAAGATCTGAGGACTCTCGATTTCCCGAGACTATTGGACGGATGCCAGAGTCAGCAAAGGACTCTCTGGAGTGTCATTCCCATGCACGCTTACGTTCGGGCTCAGCATAGGCTTTCCGAAGGAAAGCCTGAAACTGTCCTTCCTTATAAGCAGTCGGAGCTAGCTAAAGCGGCCTCCCTTCTTCTGCCCCAGGAAAAGCCTGAGACAAGGATTATCTTCCTTGTTCCGGAGGATTAGAAGGACAAGGAGTGTCCCATAGTCCAACGAGAAAGAGCGCCTCCGAGTGTACCTTGTTGATTTCCCTGTCGAGCTTCATTATTCTTCTCACTCTTCCTGGAGGTAACGACAGATTCCGAAGGAAGAAACAAAGTCATCTGAGCTACACGAAGATTCCGAAGACCTCGAAGAGTCTTAAATAAAGACGGCGATATCATCTACCACCCTGGCAATTTTCGGATACTTCTCATCTTCCCCGAGCCAAAAGGAAAGAACCCCAAAGGCAAACAATAGAGTATAGCCGAAAGGCTTCCGTCGTTCGGTTACGGAATAAAGACTATTTTACGGCAAGCAATACGTGGAATACTCCCGATATAGCAGCAGAAGCAAGATGCATAGGCGGAACGACTCAACAAATCGGGCAGAGTACAAAACCCGAGAATTTCAAAACGACGAACGACAACTCATCCCGTCTTCCACATAATGCGAGACGATATCACAAATCCTCTCAAACGATAATCCGAGAGGACGACCGTTCAACTCCACAACTACCATCACGGGACCCACGTCCAGAATAATGAAACCTCCACACACGCGGAAATCCCGGTGACTCGTCTGCACACAATTCCCGAGTGAACGCTACAGGAAGCCACGCATGGTCAACCCGTCAACCGACGCGACGCGATCTTCTCTCTATTTCTATAAAGCGCACGATTGTAAGCAAAAGAAGAAGTTGTTATTGATGAAATTTGGTTACCTTTGGTTACTTGTTTGTGTTCACGTTCACTCCCGTATCTCCATCAACCCTTCTCCCGCATCTCCTTCGTCTCTCGAGTTCTATCTCCCTACTCTATCCTCCCTCTCATTTCCGTCGCTTTCAGTCACTGCCGTCAGAGATTCGCTGAGGAAATCCGTATCAGTTGAGGATTCCAGGAGCGTCGCTTCTTCGCCGACTCAGGTACTCATCCTCACTTTAACACAGTGATAACGTTTCGTTCCGAAAATCTAAAGTCCAGCATTAGATTCTCGATCCTCCCTACCCTCCCACATCATCCTATAATTTTCCGGCGCCCTCTCATCCATACCCAATCTCCTCTCGCCTTTCACCCTCTTTCCCTATTTTCTATAATATAACATACACTAGTTTTCGTCCATTATTTCTCTGTCAATTCTTTTGCTACTGCCTCCCACCTATCTTAACGCTATCTTCTCTTCATAACCATAACCTCATCCATTATCAAATACATTCCTCCTTATTCTTCCTCCTTCATCACTCATCTTACTCATAATCCTAACTATTTTAAATTATATATTCTATACTATCATTTTAAATTATCTATCCTATATTATTCTCACTGATATCATTTCATAGATCCTCTAACAGATTGTAGGATTATTTATAATTAAAATCAGTAGATAATCATATCCATTTCATTCATTTCCTCTTCATTACATCATCATATCTATATATATTATTATTTCTAAAATATCCTACATCACACTGCCACGACATGGCTTCTCAAAATGCTCTCTCTTGATCTCGCCGATTCTCTTCAACTGATTCATCCTACTAAGAAGATTTGTGATGAACTCTATCGAATGTACGGTCCCAAAAGCAACATTGCCTCTACGATCAAAATTTTTGAAAAAATGTTTAAGCTACAAGGAACTGAAGGACACATCGACACTGTCTATGCCTCTCTTCGTGGTTGCGACACTCGACTTCAAGTTTTTCAGCCCTATACCATGGATATTGCTGAACAAAATTGGTATCGTGAAGAGCTCTTGGTGTCTCTCTTCCTCAATTCAATCCCAACAGCTCTCAACGCACAGATTCGCGGCTCAATTCTTGGCGGTACCACCCTTCCATCTCTCGTGGATGTTTTCAATGCAGCTCAACGCATGGAAAGTCTCACTCCTGCAAAAACTTCATCCTTGGCACTCACTCCATCTGAATCCTTGGCGCTTCTTACCTATGAGACTGCAATATTACTTGCCTCTGACCGAGGATCTAGCAATCGCAGTCATTCCTCAAATGATCGTGAAAAGCGTCGCAGAAAGTATACTAGTTCTCCGTGCAGCCATTGCTCTCGCTCGACATACTCTTCTGCTTGTTGCTATAAAAAGTGGGGATATCCTCCCGGCCATCCTCGTCATGTACCGTCTACATCTACTATCCCTCAGTTGCCCACTATTTCTCCTAGACTTTTACCGAGTCTGTCGGCCAATATGATCACTCTCTCTCAAGCCGATTATGATCGGCTTATTCGAAGATGGTCCTCTGCTGCTCTTGCTCAAACACCCGTCGGCGTATCATCCCAAGGTCCAAGTACTGCTCTATTGGCTTCTTCCACTAGTACATGGATCATTGACTCAAGGGCCTCCAATCAGTGTTGGGAAGGACTTTCGGTCTTGATCTCCAAACTGCCCAAACCTGAATATGTTTTTATGAAGATTGTGGTCGATCTTGTTCTGTTACGGGAAAAGGTAATGCTTCCCCAACTCCTCAGCTCCCTCTCCAAGATGTTCTATGTGTTCCAGAATTCCTCCAGTCAATCTTATATCTATATGCGCTAACTGAAGCTCTACCTATGTTCTGTGACCTTTTTCTCCTCATCACCGCATCTTTCAGGACTCGAGAACGGGAGTGCAGATTGGTTTGCGCGTAAGACTCATGACCGCCTCTACGAACTTACGTTCCCAAACCAATCCTTCCGTGGTTTTACATGTTCCCTCTCTCATGCCGCTTCTTCCTTGGATTGGCGCATCACTGGGCCCGGACACGGTCTCGCCCAAGCTGTGCGCCAAGCCTTTCCATGGATGTCTATTAAACCTTTTCTTTGAGAGTCATGCGAGATGGGCACATCATTGTGCTACTCCTTTCTGCGTGTTGAGTCAATTCCAAGTTCTAAAAACTCATTTGATCTCCGTTCACTGCGATATTTGGGGATCACCCTCGTCTCCCATCTCTTCTTGGTTTTCGCTATTATATGGTGCCTCATCAGATGATTATTCTCGTGGTTTCCTGGGTGTATCTCTCTCAAGGATCGTACTGAGGTCCTTTCTCCTTCCAGAAATACACAAGTTTCTTTTCAAGAAGTAAATTCACTAATACACGTAGTCCTAAAGTACTTCGAATGGATAGCTGCCAAAACTTGTCCAAAAATATTTTGAGTCTCTATGTATGCATCTTGGCATTCTCCATCAAACATCCTGTCCTCACACCTCTCAACAAATGGTGGGCTGAATGGAAACATCGTCACTTTCGATATGACTCGCACATTACTCTGAAATGGTGTTCCTCATGAGTTCTGGAGCCGATGCTATTCTTACCTCACAGGCTTTCTTATCAATCGTCTTCCTTCCACTCCTCTTGGCGGCAAAGTTCCTCTACGTCGTCTCCATCCTGATAGGAGCTCTTTTCTCTACCTCCTATCACGTATTTGGGTGTAGCCTTGCTCAAGATCATTCTGCGAACAATCAAAGCTTGCTCCTCGTGCAGTCTGAGGTTTTGCGGGATATTCGCGCACTGAAAGGTTACCGCATCTATCTTCCCCATGATCCATTGCCATCATCTCGGCAGATGTGCATTTTCATGAGTCTACCTGATATTTTACACCACGACTTCTTCATGGGCGACTCCAGCCTCACTCCCTCTCAAGTACCTATTGCGTCTGTATCTTCAAATATTCCAGAACTCCCTCTTCCTCTACCCTTCCCTTACTTTGCCTCTTACCTCCACTCTCCCACCTCAACTCTTCCCGTCTATGACCCTCCTACTAATGAACCAACTTC